>LNKV01000055.1:203372-435659 GCA_001465935.1 Clarireedia homoeocarpa | reverse complement strand
GATATCTAAAATATATAGTTAAAATAAGAATATTCGAAGAAATCGTTTGATATTATCTATCTATTTATAAAGGATATACCTACTAATAGCTTTACTAAGAATCTTATATAGTAATAGTTTAAACACTTCTATACTCACTTGAACCTACAAGATATAAGAGGCAAGATCGAGAAATTAAATATAATAGTTAAGACTTTATAAAATACTCTTTAAAAGTCACTTTTTTATTTATCGTTTCTTTTTATAAGTAAAACTTACTAATAATTCAATCCCAAAATACAAAGTAGAGTAAGATTAAAGTAGATAATCTTCTGAAGAATAGCTAATTCGCTTAGTAAGAATCTTTCCTTAAACTGATCTTTCTATAATATCTAGAAATTCAATTTAATATAGTCGTCGATATAGATAAATAGTGTAGGAAATATAGCTGATAGATAGATAATCTTAAGCTATTTATATAATAGAATTACTGATTAGTATAAAGTAGAGTTGACTTTATAATATCCTTAACTATTTATTTAAAGTATTTTAAGTACTTGTTATAAGTTTATATAGAAGGTGTTGAGTTTAATATATACTCAATTAACTATTTTTAAACTATCTAAATATACCTTAAATACTCTTACTCAGTTATCTCGCTATTGTCTAATATCTGCTTTATCTTAGTATAGGATAATCGCTTAGTTTTCTCTTCTGAAAACCCAGATACAACCAACCTCCTGAATATTACTATACAAGTCTTAGTACGATCTATAGACGAACTCGAGACAGTAGAGGAACTCTGAGGGCGAACCGAGTAGTCGATATTTCGATATAAGGATTAGTATATAGAAGACTTATATCTACTTAGAAGATCATGAATATCTGGAACTCTCGGATAACCACTTCGAGTATTAGAGCCTTATATATATATTAAAGATTTACAAGATATAGTACAAGACAGAGTTACAAGGTAGCGAGGAGTTCGTGAAGCTACTTCAAGAACAAGTTGAGAACGACTAGATAATCTAAGACGATATATAGGAGTAGTAATAGAAAGAGTATTTAGAAGAGTACTAATTATATTAGTATAAGGTGTGAAGGTCACTTTACTACAAAAAGACCTCTAAGGAGTAATAGGAGGATTAGAATAACTAATTTGATCTAGACCTTAAGAGTGAGTATAACGAGAACTAGATAAAACAAATAGATTATTATTCTTATCGTTGTTGTTCTTATTATCCTCTTTATTCTTTTTACCCTTATTATCTTCTTGACTGTTATTCTCTTTGTCAGAAGGCTGATCTACAAGACAATCTTCCAAACTATATATCTTAACTAATATTCTAAAAAACTTCCTTGTATCTTTCAAATCCTAAAGACTCGATATTAAGTTAATTATAGAAATAATAAAAGGAAACTTACTTTATTAGAACCTCTTAGCTCGGATAGTGTTAGTAACTTCTTAGTAGCTAGTATTAAAACTTTAGGGATAGAGCGATACTTCTTTATCTAATAACTCTAATAACAACCCGACTTTCTAGTATTTACACGATTATAGTAATACCCTTTATTAGGACTATATAAAGTATTTTGAATATAACTAAGGTAAGAAATATAATAGCGATTACTACGATTCTAGAAGTTACAACGATCCTAAGTATATCCCTAAGGAGTCTTAGTACTCTTACTAGACGACTTTAGTAGGTTATATAGAGAAGTAATCTGAGTATTAGTCGGAGTAATAGGTCGGTTACTAGGCGAACTGATTTAGCTAGTTTCTGTACGAGTTTCTCTACGAGATATATAAAGGTCAGATAGAGGAGTAATCGTTCGACTCTTATATTATAGAATTTGAGATCGAACTAGAAAAGGAGCTAGATACTATATTAGATATATATTGAATATAGGATTATAAGGGGTTTGTAGGTTTAGGAGGTGTGAAATCAGACGATCTAGTTTATAGTATCTATTAGAACTAGGCCTAGTTTATAAATCTAGTAGTAAAGGTCTATAAGTAGGAATAGTATATCTTGTAAGTATCCAAGGAAAACTAGTAGGAATCTGTGATTGAATAAGACTACGAGCTCGAGGATACAGAATTTTATAAGAAGTATAAGGTATAGTAGAGTTGTATATTTGAATGTCAATCGGAGACCTACGAGGATTAGATGAAGGTAGCGGATATTGTGAACTCTGAAATAAAGTAAGCGATTATCTACTTTAACTAGTAAAGAGAGAATTATCTTCTTAAAAGTTAGGAACTATCTCTAACGAGAAAGATTAGTAAAGAGGAGATAAACTTAAAAGATCTCTGTACAAAGTAATTAGAGAATATATAGGAGTCCCGCTCGGACGAGGATTAGGAGAAGCGATTTATATAGACTGAGTTCAAGGAGATAGGATCTGAAAATCAGTTATAAAAATAATTAGCAACTAGGGGGTAAGGAGATTAGAAAAGTGAAAAGAATTTGAAACTTATTAATAACAAAAGATAAGTAATATCTGTAATAGTAGTATCAGTCTTAATCGAAGATACTTGATTCCTATAATTAGGAATAAAGAGATTAAAACTGAAAAGATCGAATTTATTACTTACTTGAGTATAAAGAGAAGATTATATATTATCGTATTATTAACAAGCCTAACAAGCAGTTTATCGAGTATATAATTGATTAGCCAGAATTATTACTTTATAAGTACGATTATAGCGAAGTCTATAATTGACTTGATAGAAGTCGCTGTATTTATCCCTACTATTACTTTATTTACCTAATAGAGTACGATTATATTTAGATATAGTGAAAATTAGAAGGTGAAATAAGATAGGAAGTATAAGTTGTAGGAAGAATAAGTAGAAAGTATTATTATTACTATTAATATTGCTATTATATAGTATAAATAGGAAGAAGTGATTTAAATATATATATCTTGAAATAATTACTTTAAACTTTATTATTATAGAAATTCACTAACGACTATACCTAATTAAGACGATAATAATAAAAACAATTATCTAAAGTAATCTGATCTAATCAAAATAAATATTTACTAGGTTAACTATACTCTAGCTAGTTGATACTAATCAGAATTTCGAAATACTCTATTATCAAATAGTTATTTAAGAAGATCACTAATCCTAGTAAACAATATACAATCTATTTAATATAAACTAATAGGATTATCTGTTTATTTATTCTCTAAACTTGTATAAGGATAAACTCTGATTGTTAAATTAATAAGAAATTATATAACTAGAAGTGATATAAAGGAAGTAAATACTATAACTGCTTGTACTCGTTACTTAAAATACTTCAAACAACAACTATAATATAACTTTAAGCAAACAAGCTATAAAGGTTAATTATAAATATACTTAATATTTTATTTGTTTGAAACTTTCCTTATTCTCTATAACTCAATACTAGAGTTGGGGGGTGTATTACGGAAAGATCTATATAGTATATATAATTATAAAGTGGAACTGATTACTTGATCGAGTATATATACAGTCAGCTCTTATAAACTGATCTTTAAAGTTGTGAAGCCGAGGCTTACAATCTGTATTATAATATTATTAAAGATCGGTGATCTTAGTATACTACTCAGGATCCTTATTAATATATTATAACCCTTATCTATATTTCCTTTATAAATTATAGAATTAGATAGAACTACTCTCCTCAACTTGAGATTCTCACTGATCTTTATAAATAAGACTGAGAATCTCAAGAAGAGGGGGGGGGATCAATCAATTATATCTTTATTTACTATTATATATCTAGCTATTATTTAAACCGTGATAGCTTAAGAATCGTATACTTATAATAGTATTGCTTTTCAGAGTGATAAAAGCGACAAATCTTTATAAAGTATATATAGATCGTTCCCTCAATTTAATAAAGTTAAAAGTATTTAGATATAGAGTATTTGTTCTAAAATATAAAAATAGGTATCTAATCAAGTTTGAACTAAAGATTATATTAGGAAGATATATTATAATTAGTATAAAGGGCTCGTAGATTTATAAACTATAGAATATATTAACTAGTAAGCTAGAAGAGTATACTAATATTGATTTTAATAAGTATAACTACTTATTTCTCGATAATAACAATAATAAGATTTAAGAGATTTAGAGGAATCTAAGAACTTGTAAATATAATATTACAAATACTCTAATATAAGTATTAAAGATAGATACTCTAATATAAATATTAGAGATCGAAGGTTCAATAAAAATAAAAAAGGTTTTTAGTAACTTAGTTATTATATAAGCTAAATCGAATATTATAGTATATATATAGTATAAGACTAAAGTAATATAAAGCTTTTCCTTTATACTTTATAAAGCTATTAAACTAGAAGATATATTTATAGAGGATGTTCTTAGGTAGAAAGCTGTAATAATTGAAGAGCTAAAAGTATTTAAAAATATAAGTATATTTAAGATAATAATAAGTAAAGTTCTTAAAAGAAAGTATATAATTATATCAAAATAGATATACTAAAAGAAGTTCAATAACGATAACTAAATTATAAAAAAAAAAGTATAACTTGTTACAAGAGGATTTAAATAAACTTATAGTTCAGATTATAATAAAACTTATATAATTATATTAAAATATACTATATTGTAAGTACTTACTGCGAAAATAGTAGCGGAGGATTTAGAAATAGACTATATCGATATCGATATTATATTCTTAATCCTATAAATTTAAGAAGATCTTTATTTAGAAATCCCTTAATTCTTTAAAAAAGTGTTTTCTAAAATTATAAAAATAATAAGTATATTTCTCTTAATTAATAAAATACTTTATAGACTAAAATAAACTCTAAGAGAATAGCTTCTATTAGTTAAAAACGTCTTCGACCGACTTAGATTAATACTAGCGATAGCTAATATAAATCTATTTCTTAACAAGAATCTGTATATTATATTATAAGTTGATGATATACTAATTATAGAAATACGAAAGTATATCGATAAGCTTAAAAAGAGAATAAAGAAGAAATAGAAGTACAAAGACTTAGAACTTATTAATATCTATATCAACTTCTAATTCGAAAGAAATCGTAAAGATCGGTTAATTAAAATCTATTAAATAGTATATATATAAAAGCTTATTAAACACTTCTAATTATAAAATATAAATCTAAGAACTCTTCTATTACTTATAGGAATAGTTCTTAAAAACAACGATAACCTTCTCTTAACTAAGTATTAATATATTTATTAGTAAATTATCAGATCTCTCTTATTCTTATTAAACAACTCAAGGCTAGATATTATATATACAATAAAGCAACTAATATAATTTATATAAAAGCTAGGAATCTCTTATTATAAATATACTAAGAACTTACTTCTTTTCTTAAAAGATATAACTAATTGTAATATTCTTTATTTAAGTAGACAGCGATTACAACTAATCGATTATAATATTTATATAGATATAATATAGAGAATAGAGTAAAATCGAGTCTTATTCTAAGGTATTATATTAATAAGATATAGTAGAGTAATAAATTAGATAGTATAGAGGTAAAAGTTAATTATATAAAGTATAATAGAAGTTGAGATTATAATAGTAAATAAAGTAGTAAAAGAGATAGTATAGATAGAAAAGTTAACTATAGACTTACAAGAGTGTAATCTAAATAAACTCTATATTCCGACTTTTTATTACGATAATCAAAGTATAAACGACTAAATAAAAAAGTCTAAGTTTTATACGAAATCGAAGTATATCGAGATATACTACTATTATATAAAGAATAATATAGTAGATAAGAAGAGATTAGAGATTGTATTTATTCCTAGAAAGGATTAAACAGCTGATATTCTTATAAAGTAACTGTTTATTAAACAGTTTAATAAATATTTAAAGAGTATAGAAATAGTCTAAAATCATCGGAATACTCTTGTATCACTCTATAACTGAGAAGTATAGGCTGTCGAACTCCAAAGGAGATATAAGTAGTATAGCTAAAACTATTACGAGAGTTAATAAGGTTCTGATACTTAGCTGAACGTATTTCTGGGAATAGCTTTATTTATCTCTTATTCAGCTATAGAGGGCTGTCAGGAAATACTTATGTAATAATTCTACACTACAGTATTTAATGGGTTTCTCGGATCGCTCGGACATTATGCCACTTCCAGAATAATTATCACAAAAATTACTAGTGTTCTCCACTAAAATCAATGTTAAAATTATTCACAAAACCGCTTCCATTACGCTTAAATAAAGTCATAATCCTAACAACCCCACATATCAACCGCATCGTTCCAGCCAGCCTAAAAGCATTGAGATCTTGAAAACGAGATTATTTAGTGCAAAGCAGCACGCTTATTCAGAAATAAGAGGCCAGTGGGGAAGGACGATCTATTGAGCTATATAAAGCCTTTGCGCTCATAATGCTGCTTGCGTTTGCAATTGAGACATTGCTATTAAACAATATGGTGCTTCATATATCTATTGCCAGGATTTGGACAGCTGTCGTTCTCCCCTTACAGCTCGTAGTCTCTTCACCAGCACATTGGGGGGTACCAAAAGGACACTGGCAACATAAACCATTACTTGTTTCTACTTCAAGTGGCAATCGTAAGCTCAGAAGCTTATCACATTGGTGTTTGTCAATGAATTTAACAATTCTCAGTTCACGGATTCATCAATGAGACCACTCCGAATGTCCGGCAATTCCTCGGTGTTCCATTCGCCCAAGCTCCAACAGGAAATCTTAGATGGATGCCGCCTACTGCTCTCCTTAAAACTCAATCTTCAGCTTCAGTAGATGCAACTAAGTTTGGTCTTTCATGTCCTCAATACGAGAGTGCCATTCCGTCAATATACAATACTTTTGTACGTGAATTCTTCATCAATGGTCCGAACGGCGAAGATTGCCTCAGTCTGAGTATCTGGACTCCACTTCGCATAAGTCCAAATGAACAGCTACCTGTCGTAATATGGGTCTACGGAGGTTCACTTCAGACAGGGGGTTCATCGGTGCCGTATCAAGACCCAGCAAAATGGGTTGAGAGAACGCAGTCTCATATTGTCGTGAGTATTCAATACCGCCTGAACATTTTTGGATTCCCCAACGCTCCAGAACTAGAAGCGCAGAATCTGGGCTTCATGGATCAGCGGGCTGGTGTCCAGTGGCTTCGAGAAAACATCGCAGCGTTTGGTGGGAATCCCGAACAGATGATTCTGTGGGGACAATCAGCTGGAGCATGGTCCACAGATGTGTACAATTACGCGTATCCAGACGACCCTATCGTACAGGGATTCATTTGCGATTCTGGCAACGCTCTGAGAGTGATCTCGGTAGATGATCCTTCACATACCAACTTCACATTCGTCGCTTCCCACTTCAACTGTTCTTCGGCCTCCAGCTCTGCCGACGAGCTACTATCTTGTATGCGTCAGGTCTCAGCCGTAGACATTGAAAGCTTCCTGAAATCTTACCAAGACTCTCAAGTCGCACCCACAATATCCTTCAACCCCGCCGTAGATAACACCATCTTTTTCAGCAACTACACTTCTCGCCTGCTCGCCGGCAATATATCGTCCAAGCCTGTCATCTACGGTTTTAACGACATCGATAGCATCTCTCTCGACCCCTTCCCATCCGATCCGCTGAAAGAAGGCGCAAACAGAACCCTAGCCGACAGTCACTTCCTTTCAAGATACATCTGTACCACTTCGGCCATCTCCCGTCAGCGAACCGAGATCGGTCTCAAAACATATCGATTCCAGTACCGTGGCAACTTCTCAAACATAGCACCTTTACCATGGCTAGGTGCATATCATAGTGCTGAGCTGCCATTGGTTTTCGGCACAAGTGGAGATTTCAGGGGTGAGGATACGCCGTTGGAAAAAGAGACGAGTTTGGCGATGCAGAGGGCTTGGATGGCCTTTGCTAGGAGCCCTGAGAATGGATTGGAGAAGACAGGATGGAGAGATAGTAGTGAGCAGGGGGCGGAGGTGTTTGGTGGGAGAAGTACGTATGATGAGACGGGGGAGAATGTAGCGGCTCAGTTTATCAGTTTGGCAGGGCTGGCAGAGAGTTGTCCTATTAAGTAAGAGGGTGACGCTGCGGTTCATGCGATTACTTAACGTTCGTTTTCATAAAAGTGGAGACACCGAGTATGAATATAACCCTCACTTCACCTAGTGAGCACCTTTGAAGTTTGAGTGAACGCAAAACTCGCATAATGGGTGACAAGAATGCCGTACAGTGTGGGAATGTCGTGAAGAGGGATGACACCTGTGCTCGAGTGCTGTACGAGAGGTACCTGCTTCCTCTCTTTGACTGGTCGGGGCACTTTCTAAAGAGGCCGCCATCACCCTTGTTAGTTACACAAGCTCGGGGCCTCCTTCTACCCTGCGAGGATAGATATCTGAATTGATCTCCCCGGAGCTTGGAGGCCACCCATCTGATTTTGGAACTTCCTCCGACCCTGGGTGGAGTGGAGGCCTCTTCAAAATAGTTCACCAGTATAAAGAGAACCGGTCGAACAATCCAAAACGCTTGCTTCAACTTAACTTCGAACTCTTGATAGATAAAATTGGTGATTTAGCACAAGCTTACGAACCACACTTGAAGATATGGCAACAGCGAATGGAAGACAATCTCAAAGCTTTGAAAAGTACGTAGCGTCTTCCCCGCTCATGAATTTCCTTACACTTATACAGTTATACTAACACTAACATCCAGCAGGGTCAACGAATACACTAGCCACGAGAAAGCTAGCGGTAATCTCAACTTATATGGAGGTTCTGGAGGCCTTTCTTACTCCAGAAGCGCGCCTACCAATCATGTTGCAGCAGATAACTCACAATGGCTTGCCCAGCCAACTACCGACGGCGCTCCGAGTGTCGGCACCGGTGTACTTCAGGACGTATCTCAGAGTAAGGAATACACTTCTGACATCACGAATATGGTTGCAACGAGAGATTCTGGCGGCATTCTTCTCAATTACGCCGACTATGCTTCCTGCAGTACACCTGGCTGGTCAATGATAGTCCATACCGATGCCCAATCGACACCAGGAGTCTTCCCAGGGAGCACCCGCAATGTGATCAAGAAGACTGGGTCTAAGGGTGAGGCTGAGAGGGGTTTGTTGATGAAGCATGATCTGCTGGGCCTGGGAGCACAATTTGAATAAGCGAATCATGTGTTTGACGGATAATTGTGACGCTGTAGATGATGCAATTCAAATCTTTCATCCTATAAATGAAAAAGAAATATCGTCAGATGCACGAATCCATGTGTCTCATATGCATAGAAGTATAAATATGGTGGCCTCTTATCCTGGGGTCGTGCTGTGTTGGCACGCGCCTCCGTTTAGTTGCGGCGTAAGCGCAATTAGCTTGAACGTTACTATAAGGATTCTTATTAATTAACTAACAATGATGACCGACGGGCTCAAGAGGGCTTACTTTTACGATTGCAGGACTCGATTGGTTCCATTTATTTTGGCCTATGCTTGTCATTAGTTGTAGTTATAGTAAACGAGAGAGGCCACTTCAAGTGGATTCTTGGACATTTATCCAATTGGTGAGCATGACTAGATTTTGGCCACACAGCACAACCAACCACACTTCGAACTATACCAAAGCTCAGAGGCCACCAGAAATCCTAAGAATTATGATCGGCAAGTTGTCAATACGTATACAGTAATCTCTAGGAGGCCGCCACCTCCCAGCCTTGTCGTCACCGCGATATATAAACTAGGCTCTGTCCCATGCGGCTATCGAAAGCCGTTATCAACCCATCCAATACTTTTATCATTCTTCAAGCTCCTAAGAAATAACTCGACGTGTGCCGGCACTGAAAAACCACCCCGCAGGCTCATTCACTGGAATTGCGCTCATTCCATCACCGTAAAAGTTGCCTGTTCCACTCTTCTACTCTATTCTTGTCACTCATCTCTGAGTTTCAAGCGGGGACGCCCTGTCTCCGCGTGTTGAAAAATCTCGGAGAAATCTCTCAACGACTGTATAGAACGCCTTTCACAACAAGGTCGACCACTATTTGTTAGTCTAAAGGATATTGAGCGCAGACCAATCAACCACTCAAATATCAACTCATTTGATATTCTACCTCATCAATATTCGGACTTTCATTATTATACTGAGAGGTATAACTATACGAGTAATTCTGAGTCGTTATCGCTCTTTCATAGTCAAGATCCAGGAACATCAACTTCTTTCAAGTGTTTTGTGGCAGGTGCACACGTTGTCGAGAAAACTTGCGTTGTGGAGAAAAATTTTGTTGTCCAAGATAGCTATCCACATCATTCTTCATCGGCATCTAGCACATTAGAGGCAGACCTTAATCAGCCAGATCACAGTACTTCATCCATCACTTCTACTGTACCACCGTTTCATCGGGGTTCAGCTGCAACTGCAACAGCAGCCCAAGTTCACCGAAACCGGCCGCCAAATCATCTGTTCAAGTGCCTGGCTTGTTCGAAACAATATTCGCGTCGTTGTTTGTTGAAGTGAGTCTCTGATCCAAAATCACCAACACCGGTTATTAATTGTGGCACAGTAAGCATACCAAGACTCACACACGCCCGCATAAGTGCAACGAGCCAAGTTGTGCATCAGGCTTTGCTTTGGAAAAAGATCTGCGGCGCCACTACAGGAGTGTCCACAAGGGAGCTGAAATTATCAGCTGTTTGTATCCAGGCTGCAAGGAGACCTTCACTCGAGAAGATAACCACAGAAGACACATTAAGCAGCAACACAGGCTCGGGGCTGCTTAACTGAAATACTTATTTCACGAACGAAAGTCGAAAACATACCATTCCATCTGTTTAGATTGAGGGGTACCCATGGGTGGGTTTCAGAACCCACCCAATGGGTACCAATTAGCTCTCTGCGTATTCAGCTGAGTTGCTAAGCACCCATTCGGCAGGTATATTCTGAACTTGGGACTCT
The DNA here is from genome assembly GCA_001465935.1 of Clarireedia homoeocarpa. Lineage (NCBI taxonomy): Eukaryota > Fungi > Ascomycota > Leotiomycetes > Helotiales > Rutstroemiaceae > Clarireedia > Clarireedia homoeocarpa. Next base: position 424,722 of record LNKV01000055.1, on the reverse strand, counting down.
GGGACCGAAGCTATTCGTACGGTTGATCACTCATCGACGAGGAGGAAAACAGGAGGACGGTGAAACCATAGCTTATTTACCTTGTCAGGGTTCCTCGATTATTGTTTGGTCAAGGTTAAGTTTGAGCTTCAACTCAAGGTAAGGATTTATTTGGACGTTAACAAGGAGTATATTATTCATTCATTTCATCATTTCTTTCTTGTCTTTCTTCCTTGAATAGATGTTGAGTCCCTTGGTATGTATTTCTTTGGGTTGAAGGGTCTTCTCATTTCATGTTATGCGCCTAAAATGTGTTCGCTTCCTTGTTCTTCTCATGACGCGGGGTGTTTATCCTGTTGCTCCTGAAACTGTTATCTACTTGTGCAAAACGGTTTACCTTGTATCTAGGAAGAAGAAGAAAAGTTCCTTTTTATCGTCATCTTAGCGCGAAATTCTTCACGAAACTCAGCAGTCCCGAGTTTGGCTACCATATTGTGGGCGTACTGCAATTTTCCTTTTTAGACTAGCTTAAGTCACTAAGTTAGATTCCATAGTATAAGAGACTGGTTCCCACTTAGTTAAGAAGAAATAGACTGCCTTTCACACTCTTTTATGGCCTATATAGTGCAACACAGAGTGACTACCCCTAGATCTCCTTCCACACATGCTATTAGGATGCACATACTCTCACTTCGACCTACTTATAAATATATACAATGCGAGCGAGAAGTTGGGGGCATGGTATCTACAAAATTTCCGACATCCACTCCCAGCATAACATGATCACATACTTGCGTTCATTTATCCAGCACCTAATGTTTGTTCATACAGTTGTAAGGTCTTAAAATTCACGTAACTGAGACATTGATTAATGGCTGCTGATCTGATATACTACGATCATCTGAAAGATTTCATGACTTACTCGTATATAAGCAACCGTGCCTAATGCTCTGGTGACATCTCCAGCCCACCTATGTACGCTTATGGCTCCTGTTCAAAGCTAATTAGGACCGAGAAAAAGCTAGTTGAGCCCTGAGAAAAAGAGGATACCCCGTATCCTATTCTCTCTTCCTCTCTAACCCTCTCCTCCTCCTCACCAATCCAAACAGTCACATGTCTATCCAAGCTTTTCCTCCAACCCGTCATTCTACTCGGCCTCTCCCTGCAACTTCCATAAGCCTTTTCCCCCGCACTCCTAGCATGTCTGGATGTCTCGGCTCGGTGAATTTATGCAGCACGTTTCGGATGATTAGTTCTAAAGAGGTGTAGGAATAGGATTGGATGGGGAGATGGCTGATAAAAAGAAACGGTGCAAGGATGAGGCCGAGAAAGATTTGTTGATAGAACATGATCTCTTGGGTTTGGGGGCACAAAGCGAGTAGTTTGTTTCACAAAGCATGTGGCGCTGTAGATTATGCAGGCCAAGTCGTTAGTTCTGTAAGAAATAAAGAAGAGATATTGGTGGATGTACGAACAAGTACTACAAGAGCGACTTCCAGAATCACTCCTAAGGTAACGCCCCATGTAAGAATGCACTCAGTATAGGAGTGCAGGCCATATATTTAGTCTGCACGTCCCACTTAGCCACGTAGGAGACACAGACCCGAATCAGCCTTACTGCTGTGCCCCTCTGAGAAATGAGACGTTGGTATCCCAGATTTACGATTGTACCAACAATGGTGGCCTCTCTTTTAAGCTTGCAACCGTCGGTCCCGAGATTTATTCTCATGTAAAAAGCACACTTAGAACTAATCGTGGAGCTGTGTTGTGTTGTAGTAGTCATTCAATCGGAATTTTGAATTTTGGAGGCCGATGGCTCAAATAGGCCTACTCCTCTTTGGACTGCACCCTGTGCATGGCTCGATTCGCCTAGTTTCTCCCGGCCTGGGTTAGTCATCAGTTACAGTAGATGCGACCGACTACTTAATCTGGGGCGTCTTGATCTTATCAATTCGTCCAATTGGCGAGCATGGCTGCATGCAACCATGCAACCCAACTATATCCTGACCTTTACCAAAGCTCGGAGGCTCCGTTCATATGGCCATCGGCAATAGTCATCAACTCATTCACACTTTGATGTAAAGAGCTACCCGTCGCACTCTTTGACTCCATTCTTGTCTTGTCACACTCTTTGACTTCATTCTTATCACACTCTTTGACTTCATTATTGTCGCTCATCTCTGAGTCTCACGCGGAACGTACTGTCTTCGATTTCTATCCTTCCTGGTGCTTCAATTCCACCACTACTACCTGCGCTCGCTAGCACCTGAATTGTACTACAGTACTTTACAGAAAGAACAAATATATTTATGGTAAGACATTATCATATAATATACAAAGCGAGGAGTATCTCCTAACATATATATAGTTGAAGTCCTTCTCTTTATACGATACTATCCTTCCAATAGACCTATAATAAAGGTAAAATTAAAGGGCCTTCCAATAGGACCATATGGCATACGATACAAATATACAGCTCCAATAGATCCATCGTAAATATAACCAACTCTAAAGCTCCACGTTTACCTCTATATGTCTGTCTAAGGGATATTGAGGCCAGATCAAACAACGGCATATATTTCAACTCATTCGATATTTCATCTCCTTACCATCAAGTTCAACAGATCACTGAACTATCGACAAACTTCGAAATTCTTGTCTCAGATCACCTGAATTCTATCATTGATTCATCATCTTACTCGTCTTCTCTTGAAAAGGCTGACGGCTGAGATCTTGTACAAAGCCATGCCGATCCCTTCTTCCTTTTCTTTCTTGAATGAGTAGAGGGTCCTTTGGGTTCCCTATTACTTCCTAGGAAGATAAGAATAATAGAGTCGCTATACTGTGTTGGATCTCGTTTTATGTCTGTTTTGCAGATTTGCTCCTAATGCGGGTTTTTTATCTTGTTGCTCTAGGACCGTTTAGTACTTGAGCGAAAAGATTTTCCCTGTATATATGAAGAGCAATTTCTTTTTTGGAAATAACAATATTGACACATAATCCGTGGGTGGATCCAGCCACATATGCAATGTCAGCCAGAATGTGGCGGCATCGCATCCGTGGATTTTCGATTGATAGGTGACCTCAAAACTTGAAATTTTCAAGCTTCAAATACCCTGGTGGTAGTACCACTTGAGAATCGTCATTATCCGCTCCAGTACGGATTAATCCGCCGGATCCCCTTACACCCTGGTGGTACTATCATGGATATCCGATTATTCAGCATATAAGTACACGAAAAGTCTCGTACTAAGTCTTACTGATCTGTTTCCATCCAACTGCTTTGTCAGAATACATTTCAACTGCTCAGTGTTTCTGCTTCACATGCGCTGTTTGCTGTTCGGTTCGGAGTAAGTTCTAGGCTGCGCAGTGTAAAGACAATTCTGTCGAGTCCAGTGCTGCTCGTTGTTCCTGGAAGGATAGAATCACGAAAAGCCTGACTAGAGTAACCTGAAAGTGCTATCTTCGGCAGTTAGTAATTAGAGACAGCTTGAAAGGTTGAGGTAGGAGATTGGACATGGTTCTTCCCCACAGTCTTTCTCGAGTTTATGGCTGTTCTCTCAGCGAGAGGGCTTATATCAAAGAAGGCCCATCATTCATCTCCATTCTGAACATTAATAAAACTTCCGTGTTGGCAAGGATCTACTGCTGCACGGTGATAACTGCTGCTCGATACGAATGAATGAAGTCGGTATGACCATATAGGGAATACGTGTAAATGCTTTCCACATAAAGAATAAATCTTTTGCTTTGATGGAAGGTTATCACCATGCATACTTGTCGCGCGGCCTAGAGTACTCTTTCTTATGGCAAAATGCTTGCTCGAACATCTTTTTAGCATATCTTACTGCCGAGAGAGGCCACCAATCTCATCAAGAAGCCCACTTGGCGTGTTATTAGGTTGGAGGCCTCTCTGGATACTCTGCCACGATTGTATAAGGACATCCATACCATCGTCTATCAGCTGCAACTCTGATCTAGATTCACTCTCCAGTTTCCAAAAAATGGCCGAAGAGACATTCTCACCCCAAATCTCAAAAATGACACCCCAAAATGGAGACCACGGCCATCACCCAGCAAAAGGTAAATATACTCCCAAGCTTTTCCTCCACCACGCCATTCTGCCAACCCTCCCCTTGCGAATTTCATAAATGTTTTCCTCCGCCATCTTAATATCCTTCACGATCTCCACCTCTAGACGTCTCGGCTCAGTGAATTTGTGTAGCACGTTTCGGATGATTAGTTCCAAAGAGGTGTAGGAGTAGGATTGGATGGTGAGATGGTGGATATGTGTATAGATTATCAATAATGATGAAGACAGCAGAGTTAGAGGAGTGATGGAACTGTAATCTGGTTGTTAATTTTCAAGCTCAAATGCGGGAAAAGGGGGGTCGGAAGAAAAAAGTGGAGAAGTCGCTAGCAAAAGGGGAATAAGCTTACGGAACAACTTTCCTCATCAACCCAACACGTTCTTACCCCCCTGTTCCTCATCATCTCCAATATCACCCTCTTTTTGAGAAACATTAGTCAGTCATCCACGTGTTCCTCACACAATAAACGTCCCTTGCTTCTTACCAAGCATGCATCCCCCCTCAACTTTCAACACCTTTAACAATCATCTCAATTTCCTTATATCTTTTATTATTCTCTCGCTTCCTTCTCCTTCCTACAATCTTCTTTCTCGTCATTTTCTTAACCTTATTTTCCTCTACTAAAACAAACATGAATATCATCCTCCTGATCTCCGCCGATAAATCTCGTAATCGAAAATGTATCTTATCTTCCTCTCTCCTTTCTTTAACTTCCCCTGTAGCCTGTGCAAGCAACCCCGACCCTTTTTTCAACTCACCATCAACAACTCCAGTACACCCAAACCCCTCACTCGCCTTCGTAACACTCAGATATTTACACAGCCCAATAGCATCATCATCTCTTCGGCCAAATCTAACCAGCTCGTCGACTTTCCTGTACGTGGTTATATATACGTCTCTGTCCATACCGATCCCCTCTTATCTCTTTTACTTCTCTCTGAGCATCTCCCTTCCCTCCTAACCATTCATCCTCTTTCCCATGCTTCCCATGCCTACCTATCGCATCTTTCATCTCGTCGCCAGAGTCTAAAATCATAGTATGCTTCGCCCAAACCACTTTTCTCTTCTTCGCTAGTGTGAATTTCTCTACCTGTTTCTGCTTCTGTTCCTCGTTCTGCGTTCTCTAATCTACTTCTTCTCCATCCTATCGATCTACTTCTACTCCATACCCCAGCTTTTTCCTTTCCCCCTCGACTATGTGTTTGCGTTTCAACTTACGCTCAGCTTCAATCAAAGTTCTATAATCCTTTCCATTCCAATTCCCCGGAATTTCCGAAATTTCTATCTGTGTTAATATTTGTGGATTGGTATGAAGTTTCTCGGACCCAGGCAAGGTAGCTGCGATGAAGCTGTCTGCGATGGGGATATTTATATCTCAGTTTCGAGTTTGCGGGAGATTTGTTCAACTTGTAAGTATTCTAAGAGGAAGTTCATCTTTAAATCCCGTAGTGATAAGGTGTTGCCGTGTCCAGCTCTGGATTCATTGAATTATGGTTTAGGTTAGAGTTCATGACTTTCTTAGTGAAGTTCCAAGCCGCGAATACCTAATTTGCTCATACTGGGTAGGATATCGCAACTTTGAACGACTTCACTGGAGATTTCTCTTCCGGGCCTTGATATTGGAGCTTTATGTGGGATACACTCTCTAGATTAGTGCAGAGTTTTAAATATTAATGTGCCAGAGAATCGACATTCTATTAGTCTATCAACTTAGAAGAAAAACCTATGTGATTCCTTGGGAAATTTATCAAAGCCTTTAACAACCAGCTCCATCCCCGACAACTAATCTAGGCACCCCCTTCATCTTTCCCTGGTCCTTCTTCTTCGCAATCACCTCCTCCGCAATGCTACCGCCACTCATACTCGCTCCAATAACCAAACTTTTCATATCCCTATAATTAAACAACGAATACCCCTTCCAGCCTTGATTCCGCACTGCTTCCATCAAGAAAATCAATAGAAGAGAAACATTAATACATGCAATCGTATACACATAACTTGGCTGTCCTATCTGGATAGCCGATACTTTGGCTTGCATTATGGTGTCTGAGATTCCATGGTTTGCCCTATTGGCGATGATGAATTGAGCGCTCGAGAGAGCATTGAGAATATCATCGACCATAGATTCTAGAGCCACTGAAATCCCAAGAAGGTTTACTTCTGTGATGTTTAAGGAGGAGTCTGTAAAATTCGTCGATTGTGATTGTTTGGTATACTCGATATTTGTAATAAATGCTGTTTTCACGGTTAATAGCTTAAAAAAACCACGAGAAGCTGCAACTTACCATTTCCAAGTGAGGAGAAGTGTCCCGAAGCAGAAGCCTGTATAACCATACCGATCTGTTGAACTACATTGCGAGCTAATATTCCATTGCCGATACCATTTCCTTGAGAGGTGGGGTCAATGTCTTCAACTTGATCATCAGAAGTAGTGACATTGATTATCTTTTGTGTGACATCAACCGAAACATCAAAGGCTTGTGGTCTGAAAACGACTTCGCAGGACGTCCGATTCAGCGCAGCATACTTTTTTGCTTTCCGACCAGTTGCGATACCCCATGTACGGATCTCCTAACATGACGACAACCTCTTTATCATCAATCAAGCCCGGCACAATCCTACACTCCCCGAACCCGTTCGAAATCTTTCCGCATCCTAGGTACAGATTTGGATAGTCCATTCCAGTTTTCCTTGCTGCTTTCGAATAGTCAATAGCAAGATGAACAGAAAAGTCCATCGTATTATTATACCAACAATTGATATCCGACTTGTACCCATGTTGCTTGAACGTGAAGGTCTGAAGATGGCCATCTGTAGGTAAAATTGTTAAGCCAATACTAGATCCGACGCCATATGAACGACCATTGAAGCCATAGCCAGAGTTATCCAACTTTCGGCGCAGTTGGTTTGTCGACCTCAAAGCTGTTGCTGCTGATGCTCCCTCCAGCACTGAACCGAGAATATTGCGTACAGGAGCATATGAGAAAGATCCTAATACGGTTCTTGTGATGTCCGGAGAACCGCTTCCGATTGTTTGATTCCAGAATTGCCCAGTAGGATCTGCACCGTATTTGGGAATTTCGAAGCTCCATATTGTGTCCTTGGTTGTAGTGAACGGCGTGATTGCACCAGCCCAAAACGCTGCTGGTAAGAGGGAGAGCACTAACTACCGGTGAGCAAATGGAACTGCTTTTCAGGCAAAAGGCGGAACTAACCTATGAATAAAAATAAAGGAAGCACATATCGCCGGGGAAGACTGACATCAAACTGAAGATTGCACATAGAATTCCACCACTTTAAGCAATCCAAGCTGATCGAACGCTTCTGGTACCACTTCCTCGTAAAAGCGTTAAATAAAGTTGTGAGTACAAAAACATGTATCATTCCGAGAAGATGCGACAAAACTTGCACGAAGATTTGCACAGTCGCTCGATTTCCAATGATCGTATTGTAGAAGCTCCCAGTAAAGGTATTGCCCGTAATCGTAAGATAAAGGAGGTAAATTGAGAAACCCGTAGTGATAGCAAGTCCGGGAACAGCTGCGAACAACAACCATGCTGGAGGTATTATCCGTTTCGAATCATTCCTCCCATCTTCAACACTTAAGGGGTTAACCATCCCCAATGAACTTTGCGGCACTGCGAGCAGAGGGGTATCCTGAGATGTTCTTGGTGAGGTCAAGGTGATTTGGCTCATACAGTTGAAATCAGGTCGGACATCAGTGGGTGTAACAACCTATCCGACTAAATTCGGATCTCTGATTTTTTGCGTGAAATCTGGACATTAAGAAATTATATACCTAATTGTTCAAACCAAATTTGGGACATTGAGAAATAACACACACTAGTGGGAGGCACGCCAAGATGTGGAAGCCTACAATATTGCATTGTTCGAGAAGCCGAAGGACAGTAATACATGACACAACGTCTAATCATCCTGATCAATGCGGGTGTATTGGATCCGCTAGTTGTATACAAAGCCTCGTCTTCCCTACGACGTACACACCACCATTTTGCACTCACTGCTATCTTGTGTACCCCGAAACCTACCAAAATTACTCAAAATCATATATTATACATTATTTTGGGTGATTTGTTTTGGTGGTATGTAAGGGGGTGAGGCAGTGGTATAATGCGTTATTTGTATCATGTATATATAACTTGGGGTTGGGTGCAAAACGAGTAGGTATGCTCGAAACTCGCCAATCGCAATATGGGTTTGAAAAGTTCCAATTCAGTCACCTTACTGTTGCAGAGGATCCATATCCTAGAACACCGTACATTATATCGTACGGTATTCACCGACCTGGGAATGTTTCAAAGGTAGGAGCTGAATAGTTGGCGCGGCAGTATATTCGGCCCTTTATCTGCCTTTGCAAATCGGGTTTCCATCATCGTCGAAGTTAGCCCATTCAAAAAAGGTACAACCTTCCTTTCCAGGTACATTTCCAGCATGGCACATCCAGAAGTATCGACCCCAATTCTCCCTTTTCCTCTGCACGACCCTCAAAACCGTAGGAACATTGCATTTGCATTTAGGCGTGAATTTTGGATGTAGGCTAGCTTTGTAATCTCGATATGTGATGTTGATTCTTCGATTTCCAGAAATTGGGTGAGGATCTATCGCTTGCGCCGGTGCAATACTATGTTTCCAAGATTCCTGCATCTCAGCGTGCATCACGAGTAAAGAATTATGGGGCAAGTGGATGGCAATTTGTCCTTCTGCATCTGCTGAATCTTTGCTTTTCTCCTTCAACTCGGAGTCTTGCGGAATAATCTGGCGCACCCGAAATTCGCGAGCAACACCAAGAGAGATAGATCCGATGACTGCTCGAGGACCAAGGTAGGTGAGCTGATCACTATGATAGCCCACGCTCTCCGCACCGCCATTGTAGCAATTAACAAAAGCTGCGTTTGGTTCCCATGTCGCAGATGACTGATACTTTAACTTCTGGCCATTAGGATAATGTGTCTTAATGCGGGTGGCGATTTCTCGGTTGACAGCTTCTTGTACTCTCGGGGAGACCTTTCTCATTTGTGGAGTAAGTTGTCGAACATCCTATGTGACTTAGTACGTATAATATGTAGATATGCCAAAGACTTACGGTCAAAAGGTCGCCATTGTAGAGATATTCTGTTTTCTGAGCCTTCTGCTCCTCTAGCCCCTCCACATAGAAACAAAATGTATGAGGACTCGACACCACATTATCGAATAGCTTAAAAGTCATCCGCTCAAAAGTCAGCGCCTCGTCCAACAGTTCCTTCAATAAATCATTTGCCTCATCGACAGGAAGAAAATTGTGGATGATAGAGCAAGGAGTATGAGCAGCGACATCCTCAGGCGCATACAAATGAAGAGTTTTGCCTTTCTTCGATATAAGCTTTGATCTTTTAGTAGGAGGTGCGATACTATTATCAGAAGAAACAAATCTAGAAAGAGAACTTTGATATCCTACCGCTCCAGAAGACTTCTTCGATGGAGGAGCAGACGAGGAAGTGGCGCCAGCTAATGACACCGACGCCTTTTCTACCTCGCCGTCATGGTCGAGCAGAGCATCGAGAAGAGCTTGCTGATTGATATTTGGGTGTAGTGAGGAGAGCAAAGCCAGTTTATAATCTGTAGATTCATCATCCGGGACACTGAGCATGCTGATTTGCTCGACCGTCTCTTCCTGTTTGAGAGACTGTGATGGCAACTTTCGCTTCTTCCTTGATACGAAAGCGTCCATGGCAAAAACAGAAACAAATCAACCAGCGAGAGACAAAAAATGATATGAAAATATGTCATTCCCAAGTACGGAGTTGTTGCTTATGCTGGAGAAGCGTTTGCCTTGGTGAGTAACACGGCGGAATCACTGCACGCCTTACGCCTAGCATCCGGTTAATTATCGGCGAAACATAGTTCTTCGGCTCTGCTTGCTTCATCCCATTTCTTCGTCGACTAATCTTACCACAGATCACACCTTCAATCGGGTCAACAATAATCCGATCCAGCTTCATAGCTCCTCGGCACGATCATAGTGGGGGATCATCAATATCCATGCGACAGACAGCATCTGGTCCGAGTTCAAATTCCAGTTCCAGTTCCAGTTCCTAAATTTACATCCCGAAGCCGTCAACTCCAGTTCGATTTCCCCTTCACGCACTTCATTGCTGCTGTGCAAATTGTACCAACCCAAACCCAAGAGCAAGCAAATCGCAGGCAAGCATGCTCGAGTTCCGTACTCAAGGTTTCAACGGCTACGCCGTAAAATATTCTCCTTTCTACGATTCCCGCATCTGCGTCGCCGCTGCCGCAAATTATGGTTTAGTTGGAAATGGGCGCTTATACAGCTTGATGTTAACTCCTAATGGGATACAAGTTGAGAAGACGTGAGTTTTTATTTTCTTCCTCTCCAGCTACATTGCGCTGCTCCCCTTCCCTCCCAAATCAATCCCCAGCTAACGCGCTTCAAGCTTCGATACGCAAGACTCGATGTATGATCTCTCATGGTCCGAAGCCAACGAAAACCAAGTCATCACCGCATGCGGCGACGGCAGTATAAAGCTCTTCGATATTTCGCTCTCTCAATTCCCTGTGCGGAGCTGGCAAGAGCATGGTCGGGAAGTGTATTCTGTGCATTGGAATTTAGTTTCCAAAGATACCTTTGTGTCGAGCTCCTGGGATGGGACGATAAAACTGGTATGAGAATTTCTTCCCCCCTTCCATATCAATTAATCACACGCGCGAAGCTAACAAAATAAACCCACAGTGGTCACCCGAACGCCCCGATTCCATCCTCACCCTCCCCACCCACTCCTGCACCTACAGCAGCGCATTTTCCCCCCATTCCCCCTCCGTCATCTCCTCCGTATCATCGGACTCCCACCTCCGAATCTTCGACCTCCGCACCCCCGCCTCCGCATCCAACCACCTCACCGCTCTAATCCCCATTCACGGCCCTCCCCCCACCAGCAGCAGCATCTCTCCCATCGGCTCCAACCGTGTCGCCTACCCGCCCTCTGAATGCCTCACCCACGACTGGAACAAATACCGCTCCTCCACCATCGCCACCGCCGGCGTCGACCAAATCATCCGTGTCTTCGACATCCGGAATCCGCGCGCCGGCCCCGTGGCTCTGCTCCAGGGCCACGATTACGCGGTGCGAAAACTGTCGTGGAGTCCGCATCTGAGTGATACGTTACTGAGTGCGAGTTATGATATGACGTGTAGGGTGTGGACGGATGGGACTATGTCGCAGGGACAGGGGCGCGAATTAGGGAGGATGAATCGACACACAGAGTTTGTGACAGGCGTAGATTGGTGTCTGTTTGGATCGGAGGGGTGGTGTGCGAGTACGGCCTGGGATGAAAGGTTACTGGTTTGGGATGTGAGGGCCGTTATGGGTGGGGTTTGATGTGATGGATCGACATTTTTGCTGTTGATCTTTCTTTCGTTTCTACCTAGCTATATGAGAGAGGTAGAGGTGAGGTGAGGGAGCTAAAAAGGGAGGTGGGCTGGCTACTCGCTGTATCCCCCGACCTCACCAATAACGAACTGGCAGCCTTGCCTTTCCACGTGCATCTAATATAAAATCGGGGACACAGAAAGAGAAGCTCCCCACCCCGCCAACTCAACCCCAAGGGAGAAAGCGAGTGAGTACGTCGTGTCGTGTCGTGTCGTGTCGTGTTTTGTTATATTATACTATGTTATATCACGTTATACCTTACGATATGATACCACTAGCTAACAAGAGCATGGAATTGGGCGTATGGAGTTTTTTTCTCTTTTTCTTCTTTTCATGAAAGCAATGCAATGCATAGTATAGATACAGGCATAGGCATAGTGTAGTATAGAATATTATGTACTCAGCATGTATGTATGTATGTATATATAACTAGTAGATAAAAACCGAGTCTGTCACTTCACTTCACTTCACTTCACTTCACTTCACTTCCAACAATAACAATAGTGTACAAGTAGCTAGCTAGTACAGTACAGTACAGTATAGTGCAGTAGAGTATAGCATCTCTTACTCATCATATCATATCATATCTTATCTTCCTTGTCCTTAACTTACTCAGGGAAGTTTAAATATATATATACGCAAGATGGATACATGATAAGGGGGTGAGATGGGATGGAATGCTGGTTCTGTTTTGCTGTGTTCAGTTCAGTTTAGTTCAGTTGTGGTAGGAAGAGAAGGGAAGGGATAGGATAGGATAGGATAGCTAGATGGGGGTGGGTTGTTCTACTAGTAGTAGTATATAACCTTAAGGCCGTAATGCAGATGAAGTGAAGTGGGTGTAGATAGTATCGCTCTGCGTGGTGTATGACATAGATATAGACATAGACATTAACATTTTCTAAAACACAAACACAAATACAAATACAAATGCAAACGCATATACATAACTTACTGTAACTATTCATTTACTCATTTTATACAAGCAACACAGCTGTGAACATCTATCTCAAGAACATAGAATACAATATCAAATCATAAAGAGTAGAATTTCTCTCCTTCCCTCCTCCCTTCCTACCTAACCTATCTAAAACCTATACAAATTCAAATTCAGATGCAAATTCAAATACTGCTTGCTCTGCCCTACACATTTCTGTCCTATTGCTTCTCATCCACACAACCCTTTAGTTTCACCCAGCCCATCCATTCATCCATCGTATCCTTCCTCTTCCATCCCAACACACCCCCTAATTTCCATGTATGCACATACACATGAGTAGATGCGCATATACTATACGCACAGACACATACAAACACGCACGCGCGCAAACTTTATTTCTTCCTCATGAATGCATCCTCATGAATGCATCCTCAATACTCCCACCGCCGTCGAGAAGGCAAGCAAATCAGGCGTCTTCTTGCTCTTTTTGATCATACAGAAAAAACCATAATCGCCTCAAACGCCATTGTACTTTTGCCTGCCCCCCTCCCCCTAAAGCTGCGGAACCCCATCGACCTACTGTATAGGCGGATAAAACCAAAAAGACAAAAAGAATTCATCTTTTTCATTCAGCAGTATGACGCATATATGCCATGCCATGTCGTGCCGCCTCAAGGGGAACAGAATATTCATTCCTCCTCGAAGGGAAAAGAACGGAAAGAGAGAGAAAAAAAGAGGTAGCAGTAATCATACAAAAATGAGATCCCTCATCCCACCATAAGTATTAGCTAGGCGTTTTTTATACATGAAACGTGAAGAACGCAAGGTTCCGAATGGGAGAGCGAAGACAAAGAAAAAACGGTCATACGCTCAGCCACTAGAACGAGGCAGATGGACCTCCGCGGTTACCACCAAAACCACGCCCTCCTCCGTTACCACCGCCGAAACCTCGTCCTCCCCCTTTACCACCGCCGAAACCTCGTCCTCCCCCGTTACCACCGCCGAAACCCCTTCCTCCACCGCTTCTCCCGCCACCATCTCTTGAGAAGCCTCTGCCTCCACTGCTGCCACCGCCAAAGCCACGGCTTTCACCTCCACCGTTACCTCCAAAACCTCGTCCACCTCCGCCTCGTCCACCAAAGCCTCTATCATTGCCTCCACCAAAGCCTCTATCATTGCCTCCACCAAATCCTCTACCACCGCCACCACTGCTATCGAAGCTTTTATCATCATTATCAAAGTCTTCTTGCTTACCATAACCGATATTGAAACCTGGGCCACCCCTGATACCCAGTCTTGCCGCACGATTAGGAGAAATCGCTGGGGGTTGCTCCCATCCCCAACCATACTTTGCCCAGTTCGCTAACACGTTGCCCATTGCTACCGAGTTGCCGCCTTTCATACTAGCAAGGACGGCCATATATGCCTCATGCTTGACGTCACGATCAACGAGCTTAGTTGCCTTACCAACTTCATTCAGAATCGATGCGACTTCTCCGGGCAATTGAGCATCTCGAGACATGTCAACGTTAGCAACTTCGACGGAATTATCTGGCTTGATAGGAAGATCGGTGAGAAGTCGACGGGCTGGATTGAGCTCGGCCTGAGTAAGGATGATCCAACCTTCTCCATCCTTGCCACCTCTTCCGGTTCGACCAACTCGATGGATATATTGGTCCTTGGCTTGAGGCAGACCAACTTGGATAACATGTGTGACGTTGGGGAAATCCATACCTCTAGCAGTGACGTCGCTAGAGAACAAAATGGCAGATCTGGCACGACGGAAACGATCCGCTGTTCTGGTTCGTTTTTCCTGTGTTAGTTTTCCATGTATGAGTGATTTATCGACCGAAGAGAGGGAGTCAAGGCTGCGGAAAATCTCGTATGCGAGTGAGACTTGTGCAGTAGAGTTAAAATAGACAATAGCCTTGAAAGGAGCGCCCCCTTCATTTTGCTGTTTGACTGCTCGCATTGCAATCTCTGCAAGAGCAGGCATCTGATTTTCCATACCCCGAGTAACGAGTATCTTTTGAGGAATTTTCTGGTGAGTGGCCACATCACCAGGCTTGACCGTTTGAACAAATTGATAATCAGGTTTTAATGTGCTTCGGACAAGATGCATGACCTCACGCGGAACTGTGGCAGAGAAGAGGAGAGTTTGACGATCGACTTGTTCTCGAGGGGGTAGCAATTGGACAATCGCCTCAATATCCCTGGAGAAGCCGTCATCTAAAAGTCGATCTGCCTCGTCGAGTACTAGTGTCGTTAATTTGGGAGCCGAGACACGACTGTATTGGTCTGTCAGAAGATCGTTCAATCTTCCTGGAGTCGCTACAAGAATATGACAACCCTCCCGTTGCATCTTCCTAAGCATCTCTCTTTTGCTGGATCCACCAACAGCTACTTGGACTATGAGATCGGTATTTCTTGTCAACTTGACGGCCTCAACAGCGATTTGTTCGGCAAGTTCACGGGTGGGCGAGATAATGATTGCACGAATATCTGAGGGGCGTGCGATAGAATATCGTTTTCGATTGGCGAGTTCAGGATTCCTCGCAAGAATATTTTGAATCGTGGGGAGTAAGAAACCAATTGTCTTTCCTGTACCTGTTCTGGCTTGTGCGATACTAAGAACAATCCATTAGCATAATTCGCGTTATTAATGGTAGATACACTAACATATCGGTTCCCTGCAACGCCGTATTGATTGTAGCAGTCTGAACTTCTGTCATGGTTTCCAGTTTCATAGTCTTCGTGATCTCATCAATAATATTAGGATGGACCAGATCATGTTCAACAAGTTCATCGAATCGAGTGATTACAGGTCCGGCTGCTTTGGAACCTATTTGTGATGCAGCCGCAGTTTGACCCCGTAATATCGAAGACACGTGAATCAGTCTTGATTCTGTATTGATTATTGAGGAAGTTCGAGAAAGAGGGGAAGCTGTTGCAGGTCTGATTAAGGAAATTCGAAGTGTTGATGGCACAGAGCGGAGGACTCTCGATATCGAGGCGGGGCCTCTTCTGCAAGCAGAGAACATAATGAACCGTATTCAACGAAAGAACAAGAATTGTAACAAACAAAGATCTTCAATTGAAGATTGCCTATTCAAGGCAACGTTGGTTTTGAAGTGGTGAGTTGCTTGACTTGTCGTTATCGTTGAAATTTTTTGAGGAAATGGACTTATAGATTTCTTACCAGAACTTTTTTTCTGGCACTAGTGGATATCAGCACGCTAGCGCCCGCATCATCTGACTAAACCCTCTAAAAGCGGGTCCTCGACAATCAGTGCCCCTCATTTTTCTGCGATATCTACTGTACTCATAAGAGAATCTGGTAGTAACCTCGTGCAGCCGCATGAGCGTGAGGCGTTGTTTATCACACATCTAGGGAGACTGCAAGATTCTATGACAGATTTCTAAGAGAGTCACTTGGGAGCAAATGACGCATCTCATTATGCAAAAACGATAAATTGGTTGGTTCCGCTATCTATCTACATAACCATGATCCTATCTAAACCTCAAACGCCCTAAGATGCATGGGTATCATAAAGTAATCAAAATACATCCCCAAATTGAGCCCTCCACGCCTCATATCACGTCCCTATCTATTCTCCTTGGCCTCGGCCCCCCGTCTTCCACCTACGATAGCTAGCCCCTCACCTAGACCATCCTGTATACCACCAGTGATACCCTCTACGAACCATGTAGCAATATGGGTGAGTATCTGGCCAACCCTCCCATCGCCAATACCATATACAGCTGCCGTAAGAGCTAAACTGTGTTTGCCTAGTGTGTCAACCGTGGTGATGCTTCGAGTAAGAAACTTTTCGGATAACTTGTGGCTCCTTTCATACTGGTATGCCGAAGCAAGCATGTATTTGAGATATGGCAGCACAAACTGGAATAGAATGAAGAGCTGGATGATGATTGAAGCAAGGGTCTTGTGCAAAAAGGATGGAGATTGGCCCGACTGCGAGTTCTGACGGGGCTGATCTGTGGCTGCTGCGGTCTTAGGAACTGGTATGACTTCCGGGGGTAGGGAAGCCTGCAGGCTGATAATTTCTTCTGCAGTGAGATCCGCAGGTAGAGCCCGCAGAAGATATGTCAGAGAATGTATGTAAAGTTGTCTGGCCAGCGAGGAGTTTCCATATTGCGGATTTTGTGTTACAGTCGATGATTCCTCAATAGCGAGCGAAAGCAGACTTAAACCTGGCCAGGCGAAGATTAGTCTTTATCACACACGAAGAAGAAGGAGAGCAATTTACCCTGCTTTGCAAATTTCCATGCTATACCAGATTTCATTTCATGTAGCCCTAACAGATCACGTCTTGTTCTTGTTTGAGAAATGTCTTCCTCCGAATACAACGTCTCATCGGCAAAATAGCTTCCTATCTCGTTGCTATCACTAGATATTGCAGTCTTTCCAACTTCATAAATCATCGACGGTTGGTATCCTGCTTCTGGAGTGGTGGTTCCAGTGCTTGGGGTGTTTCTGGTTCCGTAAAAGCCTACCGAACTGCGGATGGACGGGATGCGTGGTAGACGTGATTGTACCACGTTGGGGAGTAATGAATAAAGCATCGAGGATTCGTAGGTGTCTTGGATAAGTGGTGGAGTTGACTGTTGGTAACAATGCGAGGGATTCAAATCTTGGATTCGATATGACATTTTCTTCGACTCGAAGGGAATATTTCTATTTTGCAAGTAAAAAAGATGGAAGATTATGTCGGAAATCAAAGTGCTGCTGGTCTATATAGATTCAGGCGATTTTTAAACGGACTGGGAGATGTTCGCATAGGATGAATTTGGACAAAAAATATGAGGCTAGAGGACGGCCAGCCCAAGGGTTTCCGTTACCGTACCAGAAAGTGGTAGGGTGTCATAAATGGGCAGGAAAGAAGATGTTCATAATTTCGTGATATATTCATAAAATCGTTGCTCGAAACCGATCAGAGGGAGAGGGAGAGGGAGAGGGAGAGGGAGAAGGAGAGGGAGAGTGAGAGCGAGAGCGAGAGCGAGAGCGAAAGCGTGAGTGGAAAGAAAAAGAGCTGCAAACGAATAATTGATATGCTATTTGTATTGGTAGGAAAAGACGATAAGAAGATGCTGAGTAAATACAAAAGCTTTTGTGACCGCTTGCATGTGAAAGTGGCACGAGCGGTACGAGTGGTCTGGTCTGCCATCACGTGTATGAAACATAACCAATCATTTGAGTAAGGGGCGAGCGTGTCTCCATGGTGGGACCAACCGTTTTGTTTCCTGTTTCCTGGATTGAGTTCATATTCGGTTCAACTGGTTGGTATAGAGACCCTTAGGAATGTAAGATCTTACAAAGGACTTCTTCCAGAAATGTACATGCAGATAGATGCATGCAAGCAATTGAATTTACGCCGGTACAACGTATTGCCGGTTCCGACTTCTGGCATTGTTTTTCTTGATCTCCACATTTGCCCATTCTACCCCAGCAATGCATTTCAGGTTAACAGGAACGACGTTCGTCCACATGTTTTGCATGTCCTTCGACCAGGAATCGAACTCCTCCTTGGTGACCGTGGCCGGGTTTCTATCGATATTAACACTAATACCACAGGTAGAACAAAACCTGAATATATTGTGCTTTGGGCCGAAAGAATAATTGCTAAGGTTCGAGATTCCATCAAATGAGACTTGGTCTTTCTTAGGATAGCAGAGGATCGTGCCAAGCTGCGTGGACGTCAGTGGTCTGACGCATGTTGTGAAAGGTCAGGGCTGCTTACTCGAGTGCAAATACTGCAGTTACATTCTTCAATTGGTATATGTCCGTCGGCAAATGAACCTGAGCTCTTTAATGCGACCTTCACAGCGCCGCAATGGCATCCCCCTTCGTATATTTTTGGATTTTCCAGCTCAGCAGTTGGCAATGTACCTGTAAACGTTGGCGCAACGTAATGAGGTTCACGCGCAACGTTGTCAAAAATGGTACTAATTCGGTCAGTGAAAGATAATGTGGTCCAGTGGTAGAAGGACCCACGGCTTGACTTCCAAACTCCACTGGTCTACGTCTTGAAGAGTAGCTACCTATGGTACGCGTCAGCCCATGGCAATAATGCCGCAGCGAGGGCCATTTTCAAATTACATTGATCCCAATGTCCCTACCAGGAGGCATATCTCCTCGATAGCCTTGCACACCTGTACCACATGTTGGACAAAACTAACGGTATCAGCAAGTCTACACGTACCACGGGAGTAAAGATGTACCTTATGAACAATCGTGCCAGATGCAAACGTATAATCCTTCAGGGCACCTTTGCCTTTCACGATTTTGAAGCAACCGGGACCAGGGAATAGCCATTGGTATCCCTTCATAAAACAAATACTACATTTGCATCTGGTGACTGCCGTGATTTCCGGGACGTCAATTGTGAATTTGAAGGCACCACAATGGCAATTGCCATAATATGTCTTGAGTTCTGGTTGGGCTCCCGACATGTTGTATGAGGTTGATTTGATGTTTAAAAGAACAGCTCGTGGAGATCCGTGAAGATGATGATGTTAGCTAAAGATGCTCGAAAGGTGGTTCTTTATAACCACTGTCGTGTCCAGGGAAGGGGCATTTGTTGAGTAAATTTATGTTCCTGCAGACCCGCAACTGAAGCCATCGCTACTCCTTCTCCACCAATGCTCCGGAATAGCAATATCAAAGACCACCATCATGCAACAAAGACAGATTCGTGAGGTAGAAGCTGGTCATTTCGGGCTTTCGGAAGCTTGAAACGTCCGCCTTCCCCATGTCTCGACTCACAACCGAAGGTTGAGATCAATTCTCCATCTCGAGAAGCTGCGGACGGTGAGGTATGGGCTGTCCACAAGAAAATGTTGAAAATCTCAACAGAAACAACACAGTTGGGCTGAGCCATGACTGACATCAAAGTTCAAGGCTGGAATTATTGATCACTGATCAAGCCGACCCGGTTCGAAAAAGGAAATTGCTCTCGACCAATTACAGTAGATGAGCTATGGGAATTTCTCCGCTAAGGACCCAAGGACCCAAGAACCCGAGGTCCGAGTCTCATGGTTACACGTCTTTTTCCCAGCTGCTGCAATTAATTCTCACTGTGCGACCGCTCCTCTAAGATGGCTTGGCCGAGCTTTTTAATCCTTCTGCGCGATGACTCAAAAGAAAACATGCAGTGAAAGGACTTCTCGCTCATGGGATTGGGATTGACCTTCTAATTGCTGAGTCAGCCGCTCTTCGGTGGCCAGTCTATGGGAGACTATCTCCACGATCTATACCTGTAGGTGAGATGAACTTGGTTTACGCATATCAATCTATCTAAATAGTCCGGAGCCGTATTCGTAGACCGTCGCTACACAACAGCTATCGAAAAGCTAAACCGGAGACAGACAGCTTTCTTCATCCACCACGCTGACCTGAATATGACTAGCCAACATCATCACCGTAGCCTGCATCTTTATGATGTGTATGCACCATGCAGATAGGTATGTGTTGACTTGGGATACTTGGAGATGTGTTGATTTAGGATTCTTCTCATACCCCGCACAACTCCGGACAGCGTCGTATAGATGCGGTTATGTAATCTTACCATATAATCCACCCCACCACATTATGCGAACCCTACGCTCACCAGACTCTACCTGCAGTCTTATATGAGGCAGCAGATGCTGCAGGCTACATAAATATCAAACTCTCTTCCAGCCTCATGCTCTCAGGAGGCTTCTCGTCTCTCCAGAATTAAACCCACATCAATATTGATCGGCCTAATAACACCAAGTAGTGCACATTAGCTCCGGCAAACAACTCTCTTAATATCAGTTAGTTCATACGCCAATATATCTACGAGAGCCGTGTAACTTTTCTTCAATATTATATTACTGCACATACGAAGATGAGAGTCCTTATTGTAGGTGCGGGAATTGCTGGACTTTCAGCTGCGATAGGTTTGAGGAGAGCCGGTCATGAAACGATTGTATGTATGTCTCTTTGACCGTCGCCATCTCAAGCTGCTAGCTCGACCGAGCTTGAAATGAGGTTATCAATGTTATATCACACGCCGAATTCTAATACCTCAAAGCTCCTGGATAAATCCTCGCTGTCTCACGAAGTTGGCGCTGCCATCAGTAAGCAAACCCCTTTTCAATCCAATTCTAGTGTCTCCGCCCTTCAGATCATTACAAACTACAGGCTAGTAATCTCTCACCACCAACCCTCCTAATCAATCATCCACAGACGTATGTCCCAACGCATCCCGGGTCCTCAAATCCTGGGGTTTCAACACCCAACGAGCGCGTTTCGTAACCGCAAAATCTGGCTTTTTCGCCAGCGCACACGACCTGAAAATCTTCGACGAGCAATTCTACGATCATATTGAGCGCGAATATGGTGCCGACTTCTTTTTTAGTCATAGAGTTGATTTGCACGAGGAGTTGATGAGGCTTGCGACGGGAGAGGAGGGTGAGGGAATTCCGGCTAGGGTGAGGAACAGAGCGGAAGTGGAGAAGTATGTAAGTGTACTTTTTGAATTTTGGGTATTTTGGGTTGCGAACCTGCTGAATGAGAAGAAGAGTGGAACATTGTGACAGTTTGGTGGTAGTGTAGAATTATTGAACGTAGGAGATAGGATACTAAAACTCCACCAAAGAACTCGAAATTACAAAAGAAATCCCAGAGAAGCAATACTAACATCGACACAAATAGAACGCAGAAGCCGGAACAGTAACCCTCAAAGATGGTAGCACTCTCTCCGCCGACCTCATAATTGGCGCAGACGGCGTCCATTCCACTGCCGTAAAAGAAGTTGTAGGGTTCGAAAACCCAGCCATCTCAACCGGCGTCACTGTTCTTCGAACCCTTATACCCGTCAAAGATATTCTCGCGGACGAGGAATGTGCAAGTTTGATGGATAATATCGATGGGAGGTTTGGGAATTTTATTATGGGGAAGACGAGGGTTGTTTGGTATCCTTGTAGGGGGTAAGTCTTTTTTCTTTTTCGCAGCTTCTTGCGGGGTTGCAGGGGTTGGCAGTTTGGGATGGATGGGATGATGTGCTTCGAGCAGATGTGATGTGAGTTTGATGCTAACGCGGATGGAAACATAGGAATGAAATCCTCAACATGGTCCTCATGTGTCCAGATATTGAGAATCTCAACTCCACAGAAGGCAAGCTCTCTCACAATTCCTATCTCTCTCTCTCCCACTCTTCACATACTAACCGCTTCCAACAGGTTGGAACATCCCGGTCGACAAATCTGTCTTCCTGAATGAAACTCGTGGCTTTCATCATTCTCTTCGGGCTCTGTTTAAGTATGTTACTTCCCATTTTCTTATCTTTCTTTTCTCGGGAGTCAAAACATCTTTTCCTCTTTCCCCTTTTCAGTCTCGTGATTAAGACGGTTAATGAAAAACAGCAAAGCGCCAGATGTTAAGCTGTGGAAGCTACTTTTCCGCGCTCCGTTGCCCACATGGCATAAGGGTCGATTGGTTGTTATTGGCGACGCCGCGCATCCTATGTTGCCTTGTACGTATTTTCTCTCACTCCTGAAAACCAGGTGAAGAGTTGCTACCTCTTCATATCTGGAGTAATTCCTGATTTGCTTCCCTGCTACATTCTACTGAGCTTCCAATCTGTTTTAAGTATTCTGTTGTTTTTCTCTTTTACCCTTTTTGGATTCGGCTACAGAGTGGGCTATTCTCTACTCCCTTCTCCTACTTCCCTTACTTTTCTTCTTCTTCACCTACCTCGTTATCCTTCTTGCATCTCTTGCATCACTCCATTCTTACTTCTCTCACTCCCCTACACCCCAGATTCTAACAAACCTTAAGACCAGGGCCAAGCCGGCGCCCAAGCAATCGAAGACGGTTGCGTACTCGGTCTCCTCTTCTCTCACCTCCCCTCTTCCCAATCCTCTTCCAAAACCTCATCCTCTCCACCAACTAACCCCCCCTTCTCTTCTCTTCCTACCGCAAGCACCCCCCAATTCATCCACTCCACCCCCTCAATCGACCCCTCAACCCTAGAACAACGTCTTCAATCCTTCGAAAACGTACGCCGCAACCGCGCCAGCGCTATGCAGATGTTTTCGAACGCCGGACAGGATCAAGCGGAGAAAGTTATAGAGAGCGCGAGACCTTATGTGGCGGAGGGGGTTAAGGTGCCTTGTGAGTTTTTTTTCCCCTGCTTCTTTCTTACTTCACTTCTTTGATTCCCTATCTTTCTTCTAAAGTTATGGAGAGAAAGAGAGACGATGATTTAAACTCATCCAAATTCCAACTCCCATGCATTTAAAACTCAAAGAAAACAAATCAAAAAGGGTTTCTAAGCGCGAAAGAAGATGAAGATGGTGATGAGGAAGATCACGCTAACATGAATACCAAAAAACCCAGCGAATCCGAAAGAATACACGGAACATAATTTCCGACATGATGTAAGTAAGGCGTGTGAGCTGGAGTTGGAGAGGATTGGTGTTAGGGATATTTCTGCTGCGGTATAGGATAGTGTATGTAGTACGACCGTAGGTTTATTTAGTGGGGACCATTATATTGAGGGATGGGTAGGATGAGATAGAGAAGAAGGAAGGATAGAGGGAGGAGGAAGGAAGGAAGGAGGAGGAAGGAGGGGTGATATGACAATAGGCTCATTGATCAATAAGAAACAGCTATTTGTCGTATAAATGTGAGAATACTATACGAGTCTTTAAATTACCACTTCCGTTGAACAGCAGATGGGGATATGGAGTGAAAGAACATGATGGTGATGGATGCGTGATATCTTGCACACACACACACATATATATATATATACTATTTACTTTTGGGGAAGCGGGATGGGGTTACGGTAGCTGGGGCAGGGGCAGGAATTCTTGTGTGGTAGATAAGATACTGTAATAAACCGAATCGATGAAAACGGACCATGGATACATGTGGCTGCAAAACTCTGGTCTGGAGTGGAAGGAGGGAAGAAAATGCTTTCTCCCTTCTTATTGTGTCGTGGAGGGAGAAGAGTCAAGTATCTCTTGTGCAGAAATATACGTATGCATGTTTGTATGTATTTCCATGAAGTGATTCCATGATTCGGGTACGTACGTGTAGGAGGAAGTTTTAGGTTGAGGATGTAGTGATTGATTAATAAGGCGGAGAGAGCAAGAGCCGGTTCTGACTTCTTGGGAGAAGGGTCGGGAGGAGGGGCGGATGTGTATCTACTGAGTTAGCTAATTGTGATGGAGTTTCAATTCTCTTAGGTTGCAAGCTTATAATTCCCTCTGCATTTTGAAGAGCAGTGTAGGACTTAGTGTACGATCAGTGATACGGTGGCTGATGTTGAGGATTACATATGTATGTACGTATGTAGGAATTCGATATTATATATAGATGTAGGTATTTGCTAAAATTAGCAATATTGAGGATATACTGAAATACTGGAATATAGTATATTCCTAAGAGTTTATCAATTTGAACTTCCTTATTAGGTAATTGTGAAGCTAGGGAAAGGAGCTCTGCTCCTCCCCTCTCCCTTCGGCCTGCTTTCTCTCTCCCCGGTCTGCTTTTTCCCTTAAGAAGTACTGGTATTGGCAACTAGCTAAAGACAACTAGCTAAAGGCGACTAGCTAAAGGCGACTAGCTAAAGGCTTTATATTCTATCGAGCATTCCAGTGTTTCGATATATTGCTAATATTAGTGGTATTTCAACTGAAACTGAGTATTATCAGTAGTATAGAATCCAATACTTCTTACTGGGCATATATCCTCAAGAATCCATATATATCACTATAGTGGGGCGTATGCAAAATACTGAAAATACTAAGTCCTACACTGTTGAAGAGCAAAGAAAGGAAGGAAGTATGGGAGAGAGTACTGTAGAAGCGATTAGTATAATACTATGATCAAAGTGAGTAAATAGTTAGACTATACCAGACTAGACTTGACTCCAGGATGTAGTATGTACTAAGCTTGAGATGGGAATAGGAATAGAGATGAGATGAGGGATGTGTGCTATGGAGTAGATTAGAGAGTGGTAAGAAGTAATGAAGTAGGAAAGCAGTAGGAAAGACAGCAATTCAAAAAAGGAGGGGAGGGGGCCGAATGAAGAATGAAGATGCTATCTGCGTTGATCGTTTCATAGGTTGGGCAGGTTGACTTGATTCTATCACAGAATTGTTATCACACATGGTCAGACACTTTGTTCGGTGATTAAAGCTAGGAATCACGTTGGTTGCGGTACCAGGGAGGCCGTTGAGAGCCTGTTATTGTTCATAAATTCATGGCTTAATTGAGACAAGCATGTTGAATGCCTTTCTCGTTTGTTCGAGTAATCGATCAGCGCAGTTACCGATGCGATATCCACGAAATAATAGCTATCTGTAATGTTTGTACAAACGAGTGATGAGGAAAGAAGAGAAGGGCTAATCCGCTCGGTCTGGAGCGTCGTATCGAGAAATAATCACCCATCAGTAGTCATCGAGCGTGACGAAGGTGGGATAATCGCCCTCAGGCAAAGGTTCCTGTAAAAGAGGGTTGTCCGAAATAGGATCTATCGAAAGGGAAATGCTAGATTGCTGACTGAGCGTGAAATCTTGGTCGGCGCTAGAGTTAAAAACTGGTGAAAGCATCTGAAAGCCCCAATAACTAGGTCCAATTTCATACTCAGGGTTTGATGCATGGCCATTCCCGGATATGAACGGCGCTGACGTCGTTGTTTCGAACTGGTAATGGTCGTCGTAACCGATTGGTAACCCATACGTTGTCTGAAAGGGCGTACAGACCGATGAGCCGGGGCCATGGAGAGAGTTAACATCTTCGTAGAGCTCTGGAACCCGAGAAGCATGGTTTTCTCCACTGGTGGTAGGATACTCCTGGATAGACAAAGGATCAGTCGTAATAGTGGGATAGGTCCATCGGTTGGTTTGAGGCAAAACTACAGAGTTCTGTTGCTCGCTGGCAGAAATCCAAAATCGTCTTTTGAATTTTGGTGACTTTCTCAGGGCGTTCACAGAACTAGAAACAACGGAGTTCCATGGTGAGTATCTTCGACAACCATCACAGACTCGCGACTGGAGTTCACGTCGAACATCACTGACCCACTCCAACAGTAGTTTCTGCGCCTGAATCGAGCTCTGTGCGACATAATCAGTCCGTTGTCTTAGACAGAAGATAATTTCTTACCTGTAAGGCGGCGATGGTTTCACTGGCTGAGAATGACTGGAATGAACGCAGTTCAAAGTCCAGTATTACAGCGGCAGCAAAAGCGAACTGGGACTGGGTATTCTCAGCCATTCTATTGGCATTGAGAATATCCTCAGTGAAGTGTGCTACTCTGCAGAGCATCAGATATATCAAGTGTGCCTCGATATGGGATGGCTGCATTCCTCCTCCGGCAGCACCATCCATGAACGTCTCAAGATGTTCCTGAAATTCACCACGACCAAGTAAACCCAGATAGCCTCCTACTAAACAAGCATTTTGAATGTAGCTAGTGTCAGTGTCCTTGGCGCCTAGCTTGGTTGAGATCAGGGGAAGAAGCTCCTCCTCGAGCGAGCACATTAACACCGGATTCTGATTGCTGAAATTTTTGTAATAGGAAAAATCCCTATTGATAATTTGACTGTCGCTTGTATGAATTCTGAGGTTTAAAGTAGAATCTAAGTCAGAGCTGAAGTCTTCTGTGCCGGAATCAGGGCAAGCTTCGGACTTGAGGAGGAGTCTTTGAAGTTCTGCAATCATTAGCTCAGCTATTACCAACGTTCGTCGACTGCTTTATGTATGGACCAACCTAATAGTGAAAGCTTTTGGGCAGGTATAATTGGAGTACCTGCTTTGAACTTTCGAGTACAATGGCTACAACGATCATTTCCTTTAAGTGTAGGGCACTTGAGCATGAGTCAGTATAGAAGGCCCGGTGAATGATTTTGCGTTTTAGTGGATTTCATACCGCGGATTTCCTGCCCCAGCAGGCACCACAGTTATGTTTCCTTTCCATCTTCATTGGGTTCTCAACTCAATTTCTGATAGTGAAGCAAGAGAGCATACATTGTCGGCAATTATATACACATTATCACCTCTGGCTTTTCCTTGATCGCGTGCATTCAGAAGGCCGAAGCATATGCAAGTTCACCAAACACAACACAACACTAGGCTCCTAACTACCGGTCTACTACCGGCCTTTCAATCATTCTAGCATAGCTCATTTGTATCTGATATGGATATGAACATGAAAGAGTGACTCAGTGAGCAAAGAGCAACTCGGCCTGTTATAGCAAAGGCCGAAGGAGGCTTCGCACAATTCATAATTCAAAACTATTGGTCATGTTCAGCGATGAAACCTTTCTTGCCCTCTTCATCGCACTCGGTGTATGAATATCGCCCGGTCGGCCTAGTGTCCAAATCGTAGGCTAGCTATGCGACTTTCTTAACCGATAAAGCGCCCGATGCGCAGCAGATGAATTCAGGCTGTTCTCTATATACACATGCTTTATCGTGCGCGAAGAAAAATCACAAGAGCAGTGTAAAGAATCCTACTTTGCAGGAGCTATTTGTTGAAGATTTTCCTAACTTGGTTGTGTATTTTACAAGAATAAAAAAAAATTGTTAATTATGATTCATCTAGAATATATAGGAGGAAAAGGATTCAGCGTGATGTGCTATCTATTTAATCTTTAAGCAAAGATGAGAGATGATAGGTGGAAAGTATGAGTGCCCAACTGGCGAAGGGTGGTGGCACAACGTAGTCAAGTAATATGATGGCCTGAGGCTGACAATGCCAGCCAAGTTCAAAAATATTCAGATAAACTTGTTTCCCTCTGGTGCTATCATACACAATTTGCGACAATTAGACCTAACGACAACCATAAGATACCCAGAAGCTATACCAAAAAGACTTCCGCCAATCGTTATCTGCAGGTATCATGGCCTTCAGTCCTCCGCACAATGTATATGTATCCAAAGATAACGGGGCTGTTCAAGACCTTAGTCTTTTAGGAGTCATCAACCACTACCGTGGTGCCAAATTGAGTGATGGCCTGTATGATGAGCTGCTACATCAGGGGAAAGTTGATCAGGGGTTACAGGGTTTGTCCCGCAACTTCTATGTATTTGACTCTACTAACAAAGAGTAGTTCCCGATCATAGTGGTCCATATAACGACCATGGAATGTCCGACTATTTACAGGACAATTTTGTAGCTAGTGTGAAGTTAAAGGGCTCTGTGGATATGAATGTCATCACTGTGTGTGGTCTGAGAGCACAGTTATCTGCAAAGTACGTTGTGCCGGCGGATGCTCGTTCAAGCGAGCACAAGCATGAGCGCAGATGGCCATCTAAACAGAAATCATGGTCGCCCACAGCTGACTCAGTGACAAGCCAGCCAAAAACTACATGCCAACAATGCCAGTCCACAATATACCACCAATCAACAATACAAAAATCACCATTACTGCGACCCCTGCATCATCTACAAGAAAGTCTAGATTCCCGTAAGTCGTATAGCCAGAATCTCTGAACGGATATGAATTAATAATTGACAGGTTTTTGCAAGATTGGCAAGCCCTCTAGATTCTTCACAGTTGGCAGGGTCTTCATGACCTTGTGGACCGAACCTACCGGATCCAAATATACAAACAATGGCCAAATCACTAAAGCATGGCTTAACACAAATGCCTACTCTGAGATACGACGTTTCGTCGTCATCCGGGAGGGAAAAGGCTACAGTCTATGCTCACCGGTACATACTTATGGCGGACAAGGAACACTAAAACCCCGCCTAGACGCCGAGGAGCATGCAGCAATATATGTGAAAGGAACAGAACCCGTAATCCGTGAAGAGGAGAAAATGACTGTAGAACCATTCCCGGTGATCGTTGAGGATAATGCCAACAACGACTGTGAAGCTCAAGTCTTGCATCCTATGTCTCGAATCAATCTCGGTAAGATCTACACTGTAGAGCATTACAGCCGAGTGTTAAAGATAGGAAGAATTGATCCAGGGCATTTGATGCGACTTCGCCAGTGCGCCGGTCTCAACACATCCAACTCTACTAATCAGCCACTGAACAACGATGGAATTGGTCAAATTGATAGTCTCACAAAAGGTGTGACTGCTGCACTCAATCTTTCAAAAGCTGCTCAGACTAGCGTCGGAGGAGATGAATGTACGCAGAAGCAAAACTCCATCAAACTGGACTTGAAAAACCTGCCAGACGATGAAAAGTCTACGTCGCAGCAGGGGCAGACCAAAAACAATACGCAGCGACATTTGAGGCCCAAATCCCAACTTCAGGGAGACGCCAAACCATTTGAGAGCTCTCAATTCTCTGCCCCTAGTACCTCCACTGTTCCGCTGCCGGAACCCTACGCACAGCATCCTAACACCAATACTCTAACCCTTCCGCTACCGGAATCATACACACAATATCCCAACTCCGATACTCCCGGAAAACGACGTGCAGAGCTTTAGATTCAATCTGAGAATTGGCATGATTCTCATCTTCGAAATCTGATGCTTCCTATCGTGCCAGAGGATCCGCATGGCGTTAAACTAATGCTCTGCTTTTACATCTTTTCTTGTTGCTCATTTCTGCTATTTTAGATTTCATTGCAGTACTTTGACTTTCTTTCATCGGCTTTTCCAAGTTGGAAAGTATTACTGTTTATTGGTTTTGTTTGCGTATCACGGTTTGTTATTAAGTTGCAATCTATCATGGCATTCCACTTCGATGAGATGCTGGATATATTCTGTCTGATTGCCTCTACCGAATACCCCCTCCCCCCCCCCTAAAAAGGTTATAGGAAGATAAAACCCCCCAAAAAAAAAAAAAAAACCAAAATTAAAAAAAAAAAAAAAAAAAAAAAAAAAAAAAAAAATTAAAAAAAAAGAACCCAAAAAAAAAAAAAAATAAAATAAAAAAAATAAAAAAATAAAAAAAATAA
This sequence comes from Clarireedia homoeocarpa, assembly GCA_001465935.1. NCBI lineage: Eukaryota > Fungi > Ascomycota > Leotiomycetes > Helotiales > Rutstroemiaceae > Clarireedia > Clarireedia homoeocarpa. The sequence continues at coordinate 395,350 of LNKV01000055.1, read as the reverse complement.
ATAAAAATAAAATAAAAAAAAAAACAAAAAAATTAAAAGTTAAAAATAAAAAACCAAAAAATAAAAATTTGATAAACAAAAGAATCCCCTTTTTGCAATTGATGTGGCTCTCGCTGTGCCATTTCTCATATTATTTGCATACTGCAAAGGCAATCATTCAACATGTTTGTTTGTGATTTTATTTTCCCAGAGAAAAATTTATAGAGAATAAAACATTCCACAGACCTGTAGTTATGATGCTGTGGGTTCAGTTACTGAACCGCGGCATTGATTTGGATCACGATGAAATCAGTTCATGCTTGGTTTAGGTTGATTGGTTGATATCTCAACGGGAGGCGAGGGATCTTGTGAGGAGCTAGAGCTCTTGGAGGAATTATTGCATTGAAATTGAATGAACTTCTCGATCTATCTCTCTGCTGAACTACATAGCTGCTTGAAGGAGGTTTATATCCTCAAGCTGTGGCAAATTAACGATTCTGGCATGTTCTGTAGCTTACAAATGAAAAAGTAATGGAAATTCGACATTCGTGGATCATTCCTCGATTTGGGAATGCCCTCATTTATCGATTACGTTGGCGGTGGAGATGGATGTGGATCTCATTCTCACAGATCTCTATAAAAACCTCCTACCCTCTACAAATTGCCTATTTTAGTATGCCTGTACAGCGATGCTATACAAGTGGTTTTCTCCGCAGCCCAATTGACTTATATCCGACAGGTGCTAGTGGCTCATGATGCTTAGAGATACCCCTTAGAGTACCCTTCAGTCCGCCCCTTTATACTCCATGATCATTCAGTGTTGCAATATTACTTGGTATTTATTCTTGACCCAAGGAAATGATAGCTGTGAAAACTCCAAAAGTGACGCCACTTCTAGAGAAGTGACAATTTAGGCTTATATTTGGTTTCACAATAGCACAAGTAGCAATCCTCACTAATCCCACAACTCCTCCCCTCCCTTGAACTGCTTTCTTTTCTACTTCTTTTCTACTCCGATTCTTCTTACTATCCTACTTCAACACACAAAATGTCCCCTTCATCTCAATTCTATCTCTTATGCCAACATCCATGTACTAGGTCTCGCAGTGTAGTGCAGTCCAGTCCAACTACTCACTCACTGATCCTTCAACACTACACTATACACTACTTCGTACCTCCAACTATTTGTCCGGATTTCAAAACCGTCGGCCTTCGTAGAGCCGAACTACGAATTGCGTATATGTTGGTTCAACTTCAATTTCGGGCACCACCGTATCAAATATAGGGATACAAAGTGCTGGGTAAATTGAGTCTGATTCTTCTAACTAAATGGGGGATCCAAGCTATCTATATAGCTAAGCTCTCCTGTATTGAGGATATTCCCGTAATGGTAATAGCGTAGTTAGGAACTACTCCCGTAGTACTCCTATAGGTTTACGGGATTGATTCATATTATTCAACAACTATGACCAAAGTGAGTAAATAGTTGGACTATACCAGCTAGACTTGAACGCAGAATGTAGTAAGTGCTAAGCTTGAGATAGGGATAGAAATGAGATGTGTGTGTTGTGGGCGTTGAAATACTTGCGCTGCACTGCTGCTGCATCAGTCTAACGAACTTGTTTCCGCTGGAACTCAGCCTCGTGATGAGTCGACAGCAGCAGCTTTGCAGACACCTCGTCACTTCTCACCGACTACGACTGCATCTCTGGACTTTTTTGTTAAGGTGGCTTTGAACATCGCATGATCCCGTACGCGGGAAATTAATTTATGACGAATATACGTTTACCATGAAATTGAAGAATATTCTATAGACCAAAATGAGCTGTTGGCGGAACATCCGATTCGACTAAGATAACATGGCGCAGCGAACCTTAACATCAGCAATAAATCGCGTGCCTCGAGGCTGTGCTTATTGAATGTTTTTGCTGCGGTTCGATATTAGCTTTGACAATACCCTTCATTAATCACGCCTTCATTTTACGCGATAATCGCCAGCAATATGAAGGTATGGGCGGCCGTCGCTTGCGTTGCTTCCATCGTGCAGTTGGTTGATTTTGCCGCCCGCTGACAACCGATGGTGTTCTTGAGTCTAACGCTGCAGTCGAGGATGTGGTTCATCACCTTAGCCTACTAAAAGACGAACTTGATGCATCGGCTACAACGATATCGGACCCAACTCTGCATAATCTCTGCACGTCGGTGACCTCAACGGCTCACGATCTTCTTGGTGTTCTGAATAAAGTCAAAGTTGAAGGCCCAACAACCAAATGGAAAACCCCAACAAAGGCTGTGAGAAGCGTGTAGAGCAAGGAAAAGATTCAAGACTTGGAGCGGAGACTTTCGAGTTTTCGCGACGAATTAAACTTACACATTGTGGTACGGCTTTGGTGAGAAACATCGTATAAGACTTTAAAATCAACATTTCTCACTAACGAGGAAATCAAGCAGCAGCTCAACAGCCTTGGCATGGACCTGAAGACTAGCTTTCGAGGTAGCAGTGAGAAAGTCCAAGAAGTTCTTGACTCCATTCTCAACCAGCGGATATATTCTCAGCCGTGTTACAAGATAATAGGGAAGAGAATCTATAACCTCACTTTATGAGAAATCTCATTGGAGCCGATAACAAAATAGTACGAGCAGACATCGCGCAATACCAAGCGGGGAGCAACGCTAGGGAGCAACAGAAGCATGACCAGCTAAGACAATTGGTTCAGAAAGATTTCCTGCGAAGACAGTATCACAGACAGTAAAGTTTACTGTGAGGTATGTAAAGCGAGATACGGGAAGAAAATTCAGGAAGTATCAGGTGAATACCACAATGAGGCTTAAAATTAGAAAGTACTACAAAAACATAGTATTAAAATCTCAACGTATAACTTACACACATAAATACAAACTCACCAAGTTATCCTATCCACAGTCAACTACCCGAGAACCAAAATACCTACAAATTCCGTCTACCAGCTTATATATCTCAGAACAAGTTATTGGTTTATTTACCCTCCACATCACTTAGTCCCTTCATTTCATGCTCCCCTATCCTGTCTTCCTCTGCTCATATATATACCTTCTTCCCTCACCCCTCACCCCTACCCCAACTTCTCTCACCTCGATCCTAATAAAACCATGAAAAATAGGAGGTCATTTAGTTTAACAAAAACGGGATTCATATATAGCTCTTGTAAGATTACTATATATAATATTATGAACTCGAATCGAATTATGAATTTGCTTCTTCTATCCTATCCTATCCTATCCTATCCTATCCTATCCTATCCCATTCATCTCACACATAACACAGTATACCATAAAATAGCACAGCAGCAGTGAGTGAGTGAGTGAGTAATCCGCTTGATCCATCCATCTCTTTATCTACACATTTACTCATCTCATCATCTCACAATCCTCAATCAAGCAAGCTTCTACCTCGTAAGATTTTGAACCGGTATTATTTATGCCATCAGCCATCTTATAGCTGTATTGACATGCAAACAGATAGATAGATAGATAGACAGATAGATAGATATATTTCCCCCTCCTATTCCTCTTTCCTCTCCTTTTCCATCTTCCTCTACTCCTTCATGATGTTTCTCTTGTCTTGTTCTCTCGCCCCCCGTCCCCCTCTCTTGTAGGTGGTTGATTGATTGCCTTCGCTCGCGCATACCCATTTCCCTCCGAACAAGGAACGAGAAATCCAACAAGCAAAGTAGAGCCAGAGCTAGTTTCCAATCTATCCTATCCTATCCTATCCTATCTCTTACCCAATCCAAGAAGAAGAAGAAGAAAACCACAAATCGGATTCCTATTATTTCATCTTCTCCACTATATTCAATCAAGCTCTAAGCTCTTCATTTTGATTTTGATCAGACGTTATTCTATCTCATTGTCCCATTCATACCGAGATAGATATATCTATCTCTTCTTCTATCTCCGTGATATTTTCGTCCTTTCTTCATGATAGTTATCTTCTCTTGTCTTCTCAGTGCTTACTCCCCCCTCCCCTCTCCTCTCCCGGAAAACCGCACACCACCCCCTCAATCAATAACCCCCTGAGCCCCCAAAAAAGAACCCCTCAAAAAGATCCACCCCACCCCCCGCTCCACCACCCACCCCATTCACATCCGCAAACCCATTCAACCCCCCGGAAAACCCCATTCCAATTCCACTTCCATCACCCACAAACCCACCACCACCAGCATTTCCCATGCCCTCTCCTCCCTCTCCCATACCCCATCCCTCCCACCCCTCCGGCCCTTCAAACCCTTGTAGAAAGTCCATCCCCGGCGCATTCTGAAAGTCAAAGTTGAAATTATTCGGGTCGAATTCATATCCACTCCCACCACCAGCACCAGCACCAGTACCAGCACCTCCTCGACCCGAGCCTCCCATCGAAGTATAAGGCGAACTTCCCTGCCCCTGCCCGTGAGCAAAAAGATTCGGATCCAAATTCCCCATCCCATTATCCAAATTCGATAACGGTGGCGAGGTGGCCAGATCCGGTGAATGCACCGCCTGATTCGGATTCGCACCCGCACTCCTCGCTGCCGCAGCACTCATTGGACTATTCTTACTTTGCGACTCATGATTCGACGCTCCTGCCGACGCATTACTATTCCTCGAACTCGGCCTCTTAAACGGCTGACCCTGCGAACCCGCCCCCGTCCCTGTACTCGCAAAAAGATCATTCAACCCCATATCGAACTGGGGTTTCGGTCTCTGCGGCGGACGACGAAACTGCGACGACGATCCATTATATTTATTAAAGTAATCATTCTCCGCAGGCGGTGGCAGACGCCGGGAATTGAGACCCTGCGGCTGCACCGACGAGCCGAAGCCCGTCGTTGACATGCACATCTGCACGGTGGCTTTGGACATGCGGTCAAAGGCGTCGCGACAGGCTTCGGCGGGGGGACATTTTTCGATAAGGTCGCCGAGGACGGAGGTGGCGGCGAGGATGGTGAAGTCGACTTCGTCCAATGTCTGGGGAGGGGAGAATGGGATTAGCTACATGGTATCTTTGCAACATTTGCGAAGGATAAAAAGGAAGAAAGGGAAGAAGATAATTACTCACCAGTCGACTCCGCACAATAGGAGAATGCCAAATAGCATACAGAAACGAAATCCCCGCCATAAACAAATGATGCGTAGCCAAAAATGTATAATTGACCAAGCGCACCCGATGCAACTGCCTATACAACCTCAGCACTCTCTGCCCCGCCTCCGCAACCTTCAAGAAAACCCTCTCCTCATCTTCCCTCAATTCCACATTATGTATACTTGGACTCTCAACCTCTTCACTCGTGCTAAACTCGCCCTCAAACAGCGGCGGCACACTCAAACTTTGTCTATACAGCATAATAATGCATTGCCAATAATTCAGCTCCAGGAACTCGGTTGAGAAAGCGACCCCTGTTTCTCGTTTCGTGGGCGCCGAGGACTTCCATTCCCATAGCCGTTTATCAATATCGATCCGCCATGAGCGGAAGCTGTCGAATTTAGACATAAAGGGGGAAGGGAGTTGGGTATGCATATACGGATTCCGCTGATTGGCACCACCCATGCGCGCATGCAGGGCTTGTTGATGTTGAAGGACCTGGAGGATTTCTGATTGGAGTAAGCGGAGACGGATGTAGTGATAGGCGACATGTTTATAACTCGGGCCTACAACACCGGGATCTTGGAGACCGGCTGGTGTGATGTATTGGTCTTCGAGTAAGGAGGGGAATTCTGTTGTGACGACTTGATCTGTGATGCCGAATGGGCGACCAACACATGTCGACACAAGGCGATCGAAGGAATACGTGCACCACCACAACCTCCTCCTATAGTCACGAATATACTCCCGCCGACCACGTTCTCGGATGGTGCGTTCCCGCTGCAACCGAGCAGTATCCTCATCTGTCTCCTTTTTATCCCTTGAAAGATCCAATATCGGCACCTCGATATCCTTCCCGTCCTCATAATGCAGGCCCAGATCCACCGCCAAGCGCACCGCAACACCAATAATATACCACAAACCCGGCGCAACTGGTCTCAGTAGCGCAAAGCCCGCCAGGAGCAAAACCGCCTGTAATTCTTCCAGGCCCCCACCAAACCCATCCGTCCTATCAGCCGAGCTAGCAGAGCTCAGACACGATTCCAAATGCACGATGGCAGAAGCGTGATACTCCTCCGGTTGACTTTGTCTCCCCGCATTAGTGCGCTTAGACGAAGACGAAGATGACGACGACGCCACATCACCATCGGAACGTTTATCCACCTTTTCTCGGTCCCCTGTATCGCCAAGGAAGATACCAGCACCTATCGCAAACACGATATTCAGCATATAAAGTTCGCGCGGCGTGCGGACTCGGCGCTCGCCCGTCTCGTACGCCGCTTCAAACATCTTCATAAACTCTCCGCGATGGAGGATCGGGATCTGAGGGTTCGCGTGCTCAAAGTATAAGTCCACTAGCCTCTTGCCTACGTCGTAATCGGGGAATGGCGCCTGCTTGATCGTGGGTTTGGTATGTAGTCCGAAAAATGAATCGCGCATCGAGGTCCCCCCTTGTACCGCCGTTTTTATGCTTCCTGGTGGCCGTGAGGGTCTCACTCCGCTCTTATCACTACTATTCGTGCCCGAGACCGAAGATTTCACTGCCGCAAATACCACTCGCGCAAAGGATATGCCAGATGTCGAACCCAAGTATCTTGAATCCGACGCTCCCTGGACCGAAACGCTGCCAATGTTCGAGACCAATTTGTTCAGTTTCTCAGACTCATCCTGCCTCTTATTCCAACTAGCATCATCTTGCACCTGTTTGCGAACCATAGCAGAATCCCCATTAGATGCCGTTCGGCCATCATCGCTAGGTGTCTGTACCGCCGCGGGATCCACCCCAGGTTTCGAAGAATGTTCCAAGACTTCAGCCGGCGCAAACGAAATATGATTCTGCTGTAGTAGACCCTCGAGATATTCTACCCTCGTCTCCAGGTAAAACACATAACTGCCAAGCCAAATAATCAGCTCTCTTCTCCAACGATGAAACATGGACAATAATCGCACTTTCCCCCTCGTCTCTCACTCACCTTCTAGGAATCTCCCTCTTCGTAATCGGATCATAACCCACACATTTCACCCCCGCCTTCTCACAACTCGCACAACTGGGCAGCCGCTGATCGCATCTATTTTTGCGCAGCCTGCAGCGATTGCACGCGCTGACGTTGCGGAAATTGCTGCTCTGTCCCGCCTTTGCAGTTGCGGTACCCGCTTCCGTCTTGATGACCACCGGATCGACTGCTGCTGTTGCAGGCTCTTCGGGGAGACTCTTCGGACTCGCGGTTTTGGTGGTGGGAGAGGATTCTGATGGGCTGTGTCGCGCTCGTTTGTTCGGGTAGCCGCTGCTAGATGCGGGCGGCGAGTGCGTGTTCATCGTCGCTGGGGTTGGGGGATTATGATTTGTGGAGGAGGGTGCGCATTCATCTGTAGATAGGTAGGTAGATTGGTCGAGCGATGGGTGATCCTGCGCCAGATAATAAATATATTCCTCTGGTTCCAGTGCTAGAAATACAAGCCGCGCATTCGATTCACTCTCTCAATTCCAATGCTAAGTTTGCCTATCCTCTAGCATCCTTTCCACCTTGCCCTTTCTTTTCTCGTATTGCCTTATTCCGCCCGTTTCGTGGTAACTTTGTGCGTCCGGCTGAAATTTTTCAATCCTCGAATTTGAGTCTGCTAACTATCAGTCGATCAATTGTAAAGATAAAAGCTTCGTAATCGTCTTGGCAAGGATTAGACAGACGGACAGAGAGATGGATGGATAAATCAGAGTCCAGAGTCTTGTCCGTAAGAATGTATGCGAAAGGTCAATCAAATTAAAGATATGTTCCGAAAGCAGAAACATTCAGCATCAGTACAGCAAAATTCAAATCACTACAATGGAATGTGTATACTCGTATATGCTAAGGAAGTATCGAACAAGAGCCGTGCCTGTCCTGCGTGGGGTGTTGTGCTTTGCATTGCTTGCTTTACATCCATTCCCCCCTGCCCTTCTTTCCACAGCCAGGATAACAAATCAATGCCGGAACTCAAGTCTTACGCAACTCACTTCCCTTCAATACAATTCCCCCATACGTCGCACCTACATAGCTACTCGGGATAGAGCAAGGAAAATCAATTAGGTGGGTGTTAAAAAATAGAGAGTCCCACGCTCAACTACCAGACCAGAGATAGGCGATAAAATCGAGCTGAATGAGTGATAAGAGCTTCAACGAATGAACAGCCGCCCATTTGCAGATCACCAAAGTGCCTGTGCCTAGGTATCTTTCTAGCGTGCGGGCGGATCGTTCGGTTGACTCGATCACATCGAGTAAAAGAGTTTTGAGATCTCGCCGGTAATCATGAAGAAGGGTTTTATCATTTGGGTAGGGATTGAGAAGCGTGGGTGAGAGATGGGAATAGGGGTTGGTTTGTATTGCGCTTCTTGCATGATAGAGAAAGGAGGATGGAGAGGACGACGGAGGCAAGGTGGAGTTTTACTGCAGCACAGAGAGTAAGTTATAGGGTATTGCAATAGATAATCACAATGCGACAAAACAAACAAAATACATTCATGAATCATAATTATATGGTCAAATTTCCTATTTCCGAATAGAATCATCGAGGTAAGCTACATAACGCCCATATGATATGCAGCCAAGTATCCAATCCAATCCAAGCCAGTTCCAATCCCAAAGGTTAAAAAGCCTGCACTGCAGTATTTCCCCCCTTCTAATCCAACACTCCATCCAGCCCAAGCAGCAAAGCAAAGGGCACTGCGAAAACCATCCCAGCATTGAACCCCAAGTACCTAATAACCCTTCCATACCAAGTACCATACCGGTACCGTCCCATCCATATACCCCCTTTTTATCGAAACTCCAATATATTTTGGTCCCCAACCATTCATTGATATAGGAACTGCCTACCAGCCAGCCGGCCAGTTCACCGACCAACCAACCAACCAGAAAAAAAGAACAAGCATGTACCCGCGGTTTACCGTTTTCGCAAACGACCTTGTTTTCTGTGTAGCTCCTGTTGCGCCGGAAAGAAGAAAAAGAGCAGCATCGCCGTGCTGTATACACTGAAAAGGTATAAGGGATATCTATCGTCGAAAGTAAAAGAAAAATAGAAAGCGTTTAAGTTGGAAAGAAAAAAAAAATAATATGATTTTATACAGAAGTCCTCCTGGGGCCGTGGTGAATAATCGAATAGAACAAGCTGCTCTGAGGAGAGATAAGATCGTTGAAAGTCGTGAAAAAAAAAGCAAGGTGCAAGAAATCTCACGTTCATTTACATCATCATCTCATCAACAACACTTTGCCTTCGCTCGGCACCCGCGGCGATTCCGGAATCCGGTGCACAGTGGTCGAGCATTTGGTCGTCGAAGGCTTGTTCTTGCTCTTCGTCGCTCTTCTCGTCAACATCCATTCGGCCTCCCTTATCGGTCATGTTGAGACTGATGATAGCACCAATCATAGCGATAGCGGCACTGCACCACCATGCAAGACCGGAGTATCCTAGGCTGGCGCCAGTCGACAGGAGGAATCCAGAAATAGTGGGTCCGAAAGCTCGGGAAATGCTAGCGGTGGATGCTGCGACTCCGTTGATTGTTCCCAACATGAGGAGAGATGGGGCTGAGTTAGTCAACAGGATGGCATTGCTTGGGTAGGTCATGGTCGAGAAGGTGCATTTCCAGATAACAACTGCGTAAAGTCCGATCATCTTGAGGTTCTCGGGAAGCAATACCAAGTATGGGGTGACAATGTAGAGAATTGGATACGAAATGGCCATGGTTCTGAACAGTCCAAGAGCTCCAAGTCGGCGGACAACAATTGGGAAAAGGAAAATCGTAGCAATCATAGAATACAATCCTTGAACGGAGAGGACCACGCCGACATCCGACGAGCTCATTCCATATGTACCGACGAATTTGAAGGGAAGCTCTGGTGGAGGGAATGGTGGGGCATCCTTTTCTTGTTGGAAGGAGAGCATGGTTGGTAGCATAGAATCAAAAGTCATTGTGTGGCTGGAATCACGAGTCAGTTGGTTGTTGTACAAGGGGGAAAAAGGTGTGGTAGAAACTTACTAAGCCAGAATACCATAACCGATAATGTTGATGACGACCTGTTTTGTAAAAGCTTTGGTTGCAGCAGGTTTGGCCCTCGTTGGCATAACAAACGTGTCGTTCAAATCCAACGGTTCTTGCGGATCCTGGGCGGCCGCAGTCGATGGTAAGGCTGGTGATCCTTGCGTTGTACGATATCCTGGGGGTTGATCCTCCGACTCATCATTCAACAACGAAAGGATTTCGTCAGCCTCTGCCAACTTCTCGCATCGTGAAGCTTTTGACTCCGCACAGCGCGCGAATTTGCTGATAATCCATTTGCCCGCTTCCAATCCGGGATCGCGACGGTATTTCTTTTCCGAGTGGGTTTCCTCCAGGAATAGTATTCCGACCACGACACCGCATGTTACAACAACTGTACAAACAAGGTTGGGCAAAAGGTAGGGGAAGCGCTCCCAAATGGATCCGTGTTGGAACGTCTCTGGCCAATTGACTGCGGGTCTTGCCAGAGCGCCACCAAGGGACGGCCCTAGGATTGATCTACAGATACGATATTAGTATGAAAGTTGAGAGCTGACAAGAGCTGACAATTAAGTCCCAACTCACCCCAGGCACCAGACAAATGGCATAATCGTGTATGCGCGAGCTGGATGACATGTCAGAAAGAGGCTCCCAACCCAAAATGATACATCAACTTACGCTGATGTTCCTTTACTGTGATCATTTCGGCAACGGTCGTTTGCAAAACGCCAATATTCCTAGAAGAAGAAATGCGTCAGAAAAAGTATTACCAAAACAAGGAAAGGGACCCCGAGAGAAATAACACCATACCCGTTCAAGAGACCACCCAGAGCGCGTGCCAACAACGCAGTTGGTAGATTGGGCGAAAATCCAAAGATGAGCATGCTCAAGGCCGTGCCCGCAAGCCCTGTAAGAAGGACCGGTTTCCGTCCGATTTTATCGCTCAATCGACCCCACGCCACACCTGACGAGAACTCTGCGAATGCGAACGCCGATGTGACCATACCGCAGTACATGAATATTTGCGCATCGTTGTCGGTGATGTGGAAATCCTTGACCATGAAATATATATAAGGGAAGATGGACATAAACGCAATTGGCTCGCAGATTCGACATAATGCTGTTGGTTTCCGGCGGGTTAGTATTGTGCTGCACTGAGAGATGTCGTTCGAAGCGTAGAGGGAGAGGGAGGTAAGCCACAAAAGAGAGGTTACACAAACATACCCAGGATTGTCATCTGCTTCATGGGGAACGGAGGGGTCCGCCTCCGCGGTCCCGTCTGTCCTGCCGCGGGATTCATTTCCGCCACAACACGCTCTTTAGAGCTTCGACGTATGTATGTAACGAACTGATGTTGGTAGTTGTAATCGACCCGAGCAGTAGTTGCTTCGACGTGACTTGGCTTGGCTCGACTTGCTTTTGACTTTGTAGGACAACAATGTAAAATGATACAACTCGAGTATGGTGGGGGGGAGAGGTAGAGAGGTTATATGTTTCGCTCTCAGATACGATCTTGCGTCGTTGTTGTTGTTGATGTGGTGTAATCAAACTTTATATGAACCAGATGGGTAGTTGCAGCAGTAAGAAAGTGGATATAGAGAAAAGCAAATAGTGCAGTAGCCTGGGAGTTTCTTTACGGTAAAAGGAAAGAAAGGTGTCATGAGATTCCAGAAGATCCAAAAAAGTGATAAGTAGCAAAAAGTAGTATACGGAGGTAGTATGGGTATGTGAGGTGAGAAAATATGTATGCAGTATGTATGTAGCTGTAGCTGTAGCTGTAGCTGACCGCTGGGTGGGACCTGTCTGTCTGTCTGTCTGTCTGTCTTGTCTGTCTGGCTGTCTGGTTGTCTGGCTGTCTGTCTGTCTGTCTGTCTGTCTGTCTTGTCTGTCTGGCTGTCTGGCTGTCTGGCTGTCTGTCCTTTTCTATAGTCGAAGCATAATCAAGAGCAAGCACCGTCGACTTTAATACAGTTCAGGTTATATGGATTGTTTATCAGGCGGTGACGAGGGTGAGCTTGCTCTATTATTACCAGTCGTGGCTCATCCGCTCCCATGCTAAGGCCATGTTGAGCGAGCGTTGTCTATGGGGCGCACACACGGGTTTGGGCCTCTGTGCTAGAAGCCGTGTATCAGACGGTACTACCGTATCCACACTATGTATGCCCCGGCATTTGTCTCCGTGACCCGTTGGGCTAAAGATGATGCTTTATGGGAATGGGACTGGATCCCCAGGGGGCGGCAACAATTTTAAAGAGGGGACGATTATTTCGAAAAATTGTTTGCAGGGCAACTAACTTACATGGAGGGCTCCCTGCTGTTGCCCCTGCTCTGCCCTGTCAGTCGAGTTTGGAAAATGTTGGGTCCCAGTTTCTAGTAGCGCGTGGATCAAGGAACAGATAGTTAGTGAGTGAGCAAAGGGCTAAAAGGCTCGCAGGGGCCCTTTCTTTTTTCCTGCTTGCGGCGGCGGCGGTGTGTGATGGAGTTACGGTTATGCTTGGACACACAGTATGATGATGATGACACTACCACCATGGATTTTGACTACTCCGTACAGATTGTGTTGTTCATGCTTTTCTGGGAATGGCTTGGACCCGAAGTAGCTTGGATATTACATTATTCATCCATAATCATTCTCCATCGATGTTGCTTGGGTTGCGCGTACGGCTGATACATAGTTTAGGTTTCCAATCTATTCCCCCTTTAAGCCATGGTAGGTTCCCGACGGCGTGGAAGGAAAAGGCGACGCAATTCACAAATCCTTCACAAATAGAGTTTTATTGGAGAATTAGATCCCCGGAGGCATTTCCTTGTGGTAGCTTAATGGACATCTAGATGTCTAGATAGAGGGGGTGATCTGTCGACTGGGACCCGGACTCCGCCTGGGACTGGCACTACGACTGGGAACAAGACAGCCATAGAGGCGTATGTAATGCACCCTTAACATATGTAATGATTTTCAGATCATGATCATGATCATACCGTATCATCGAATCTACAAGGAGACTTTGCCTCGTTTTCCTCGTGTTCGGTCAAGCATCCCGAACCAAATGCCAAGGTTCGATATCCGAAAGAAGGAGTTTATGCGTCTTCTTAAGCTCACACCGGCTCAGCAATCGTTGCTGAAGCTGTAGAAGGCCATTGTTGGAAATATAACCTTACGCTTCCCGAAGCCTTTTGCAAAGTACGTGGTCTGAGTGGACGGGGCGCATAAGGAAGTAAGATAGGATTGGATGATTTCTTTTCTCATCCAAACCTTGAGTTGCAGTAGGAGGCGCTGCGCGGGAGAGCGAAGCCAGCCCTAACGTTTTTGTTCGTCGACCACTACGAATAGATGGTGGATGGGATGTTGTTTTTCGTTCCCAGCACGCGGCTGCTTTTCCCAATCCAACTCTGACCCGATGAAACGAGGTTTATAATCGTTCCTTCTCATGTATGTGTATCCGTTCCCGTACATGAGGCTTTGCGACATGCGGGCACCTTCGTTATTCGCCGATTTCCCCAGTGTTTTCGTACGTAGGTTGCATTATCCTTTTTCCATGTCTCTTTCTAATCGGGAAATTCAATATCATGAGTGAATGAATGATGGTAATCACACCGGTAGCGTTGCCACCCTACCTCACTTGGGACTTTCATACATTTCGTCTCACTCTACACCATTCCCTAAAGGCACTCCAGGAAACAAAGCGTCAGCATGTACGGTCAAGGCGTAGATTCACTACCACGGCGGACGGCACCTATCTAAGTATTCTTTGTAGATCATATACCAAGTATAGCATACACTGCTCACATAGCTCACATAGCACACATAGCACACGCATTACGTGACTGTCGATATATATTGAGCTTACATGTCCCATACCTTCCTGCCCCATCAGCTGCAGCGTGTAGTGTGGAAAGTTGGTACAGTGACATCTTTCAGAACAGTCAACTAGCTTGAATGTTACACCGAATACCACCACCACCAGGATCAAGCAAGGACACCCTGACCAGCTCAATAGAACATCGGAAGACTTTTACTGGGGATCATGTCCCGAGGACCAGAGATATGGAAAACGAGGCCCCAGTCAAAATCCAACTCATTGTTGACCTCGTTTCCTTCCCCTCTCCACTCCGTCTCGCTACCTGAAAACTTCCTGGAAAAGCTAACAATTAATGATTCGAGGTTTATCCTAGAGACATTTAGCAAAACTAGTCAGGGGTTAAATGGGAGGGCTGAACCACTAGGATTTGCATGTCCACGCTCAGAAAATAAACGAAAAGGCAAAAAAGCGCAAAAGCTGGCTTAGCTCTTGCGCTGTTCCGGGAAATGGTGATACGGCTGAAAAGGCGAGGCATGCCCCAAACCAGGTAAGATTGTTGGCAAGTTCCTTGATAGTCAGGACAGGGCAGGGCAAAGAGAAAGGGCAGGACAGGGAAGGCTATGGCAGGCCAAGCCGAGGAAGGTTGGCGGCGGATAAGGAGAGCGAATGACACAGTAAGAAATGGGGAAAAGGTACGTACCTGGGTATGAGTATGGGTACGTACTCGGAACTTTCAGCATGACTGAAAGCTGATTGTTTATGTACTCCGTACACTAGGAAAGTGGATATCGACATTCGGTATCATACAGAGAGGGACGGGTACGCTTTCCCTTCGCCCTTCGGCTGGCTGGCTGGCTGTCTTTTCTGTACATACAGGGACAGTTCTGAGGCTACATGTCTATCTTCATAAAAAAAAAGGTACACATGATGACCGCCATACAAGATGTGGCAAAGCCGGATAGGTTGAAGTTTCTCTCAATCTTGGCTAAGCCGACGCTTTCGTATGTAATACTTTGAAATTTTAATTTAATTTTGATATTTCGTATTCCCGATATATGCGGCCTGACAATATGGCATGATATGATATAATGTAGATATGTACATCGTATGTATTGTAAGTACCTGCGAAAAGCGCACGATTACAATTCTACACACAGAATGTCGTAGTAGTAAAGTAGTCGCAGTCAGAGGTACGTAGGAGTAAGCGTAAGCAGGAACGGAGTTAAGGAGCTGGCGGTTGGCAACATCCAATGAATGGCTCGATGGCACGATTGTAGGTCAGAATAGACCCATAGATAGTGCCTCGAGTATAGAGCACTGCAACAAGCATCCGGAACCAGACGCAAATCAGTAGATCGTACTACACGGTACAGTAGTTGGTGCAGTAGTTGGTGCAGTTGGTTGGTACAGTAGTTACAAGTAGTACGGACAACACCTTCGTACGTTCTCGTACATTAAAAAAGAAGTTGGAGCTTTTTCCCTCATGTCTCCTTCCTCCACCCTGCACGTCTGCACGTCTGCACGTCTGCACGTCTGCACTTCGTGGTGTGATCACTTGCCTCATTTCGAATTAAGTTCTCCGTTGTGAAACGAAATACGTCAATATTCATAACCCACAGCACTCTCCACGGAGCTGTGCAGCAACAGAGCACTGCCCGCCCAGAAAAAAAAAATGTAACTTGGTAACTTTACTATCTCAGATTCTCCATAGAAGTGGTCGAGTATCGGGTCTCTCTCAGCAAGTGACCGTTGGAGCCGGGGGATCGGGACACAAGGGACATGGATTAGAGAAGAAATGAAAAGCTTCGAAAAGTTCCATTGCGAGCTGACAAGGCCTCGCAAGCGCCATATTCCAAGATCCGTAAATGAAGTAACTTCTTAGTGCCACTCAAGTTCGTTTCAGTAGTCGTGTACAGTATCGTATAAAAAATATATAAAATAAAGAATGGAGCTGCGTTGAACTAGGTTGAGCTGGGTTGGAACCGAAGCGAGAAGTCGAGCAAGGGGAAACAAGGCAAAGCCAGGATTTAAAATTTTTTTTTTTTTTTTTTTTTTTTTTTTCTCTCTCTCTCTCTATCTTCTGTGAGACAAATGGGGGAGCAGAAAGAGGGGCAATTGGGGATACTCTGATGGGTCAAACAATGATTTTTTAGTATACTTTTGCGCAGTCCAAGATGGACTAGATACCTTGAATAGACACCGACTGGGTGAAAAATTGCGAGGAGCCGAGGGATCATGGATAGATGGAATCATCATCATTCTGTACAGCAGTTGTCTAGAAGGAAAAAGGAAAACAGGTTCCCTTCCTGCCACGTTTTTTGGATTTGGTTTGTGGCACCCCATCTTCGATCAATGACGATCATTATAGGGGCTTTTTTCTTGCCATTTAGCTGCTCCGAATACTCAGGCAGAAGAGCCGCTCTAAGTTTAGACAATAGCTGATTGGCGACTTGGTTGGCTGAAAGGGGCTCAAGCAAATCCCAGTAGAACATGATAAACCACCAGAACTAAAAGAACTAAAAGAACTAAAAGAACTAAGAGAGCTAAAGAGAGCTAAAGAGAGCTAATCGTCTTAGTAGGCAAAGCTTGGGACTAGATAGTCTCGCGGAAGTCTATCCTGACGCCCGTTGGGACATGACTTGTGACTAACTGATATGCTTTGCTTTTTGGCTTGTCGCGGACCTCTCTGATTTGGCGAGTCTGGTCACTGGTGAGATGTTTCTGGCGGATTCTGATATGAACTTTGCAAAGGGTGTCTCGGACCTCAATCTTTGTGTAACCATAGGTTCGACCTGGTCCATCTGTCCTTTTTCTTCTTCTTTGCTCTTTTTTGCTGCACTGCACTTGCACTGCACTTGCACTGCATGGTGTCGGACCGTAACTCGCTCATGAAATACTGATTAAGGCAAAGATCACATGTCCCTTACATTCATTCATACATTCTAGAAGGAAGTTTCTACAAGGAATGCCCTCGGCTTCTTCCTAGCCCTGTACGCGTGCTATTCGTCTCCATGGAAAATGTTACAAAGTACAATGTTGTTCCATGAGAGCCGAAAACCTATGTGGGAATGTTGCTTCCGTTATTATTACCTTGTACCGCACCGGTACTGGTACTGGTACTGGTACTCGTACTTGTGGCTGGTGGGCATTTTACTCACCAAAAACTTCTCTTTCTTGTTTTCTTGGTTGCTCTAAGACATACGAAGGTAAATCATGTAACATTTCCCATTTATTCGACACCAGACCGACGTCAACCCCATAGTTCTACATCGTCGTTGTTCAGTGACTTGATTCCACTTTCATACACCGCCAATTCCGTTTCGTTGAGATTTCGTGTTTGCTGTTTGAAATCTAGTTTTTTTCTTCGTGTGCGACGGGGAGGCTCAATCAAGGGGCTTATGTGTGATCATGCACGGCTTTTCCGGTCTTCAATCCGGTGTGGCATCACTGTCATTCGATGCCCAACTTCAAAACCTGTTTACCGCGCAGTAAACTCACGTCTTGATGTTTTCCATCGCCGAGTTCCTTGAATTATCTCTCCATACCATGTGGTTTGTCGAGCAAATTTTCAGGCCTCTCCACAACTCCAAAAGGGGAGCGTTCCGGGTCCGCAGAAACCTCGAGAAGACGAGAATGTGGTAGTTCCAATTTTGGATTCGTCGTTGCGTGGTACTTAGGCTTTGAGCGAAGGCAACGTGAAAAAGGCTCGCCACCCGAGATCGTCGTGAATATTGCTCTTCTTCCACGATTGAGCGTCCCGACGAGATTAAAGAAACAGGTAGCATGGGTTTGGAATGCCTTCCGGTGCAGGTGCTGTATGCAACTCGGCGGTTACGCACATCCATTCACGCACAATCGAGGAATGCCGGAGCCTGCTCTCAGTCACTTTTTAGACGGTCAAGGTTTTTACTCGACGATGTACGATGCTGACGAAAGGCTGTGCTCAACGCTGCATTCAGCGATGAAGCGTTTTGGACCACTAATAACTCGCTCACGCGCTTGCGTTATGTACCCCTTTATATCACCTACATCACTGCGAGTAGGTGCTTCATATACTCTTATCGTACAAATGACATGCAATCCTGTATATGTACACACTTTGTACACTTCGCCTTATTCTCACCGAATATCGCATCGGATCTGAAATCTGCAATCTTGCTTAGCTGCACTGCAAGATGGAACCGCCGCTTCGTTTGATGCATAGACTAAGAAGAGAAGAGATAATTCATTCGATGATCCTACTCTAACGCTCCATGCAGCTAGCCATGCAGCGTAACATATGAGCCTGCATATGCATATATGCATCGAAGGTCACCCTCCCGCGTTCTTTCTGAGCCCCGTTTCACAACCACGAGTTCCTACCAGATTGGCTAAAATCAATGTTCCTAAAGTGGCATGCAGAGCAAGAGCTGTATAACGTTGGGCATCGTCTTTTTTTTTTTTTTTTTTTTTTTTTTTTCCTTTTTATGAGATTCACGCTTATGAAGCGAGTACGCATCCATCGCAACAATTTCCCGTTCACATAATGCACTTCTATCCTTCAATATGCGCCAACACAATCGTGCATGGTGGGATGTTGGATTGTGGTTGGATTTTTTGCATTACCCCCTGAGTTTGTGTTTAGTTGGAACGGGTCGTTTAAAAACCAGGTACCTTTGAACGCCGGAAGTCTTTCTTTCGCCTACTACCTTTCCGAAGTCCGGGCAAAAGGAACCCAGAAATGCAAGCAACCATTGCAGCGGAAACTGACAGCCTTACAGATATCCATGGAGGGCACGGCACGTCATAGTTGCTTGTTGGTTCGATCCCGAAGTTCAGCCGTTCGACAACGGCCAATTATGCATCGATCGCAAGTATTGCTCCCTCCTCACCGCGTTTCTTAACGCAGTCACGTCTAAAAATGCCTTATTTTGACAACGTGCCCCATTGCCCCATTGCCCCCCCTTGGATACCTTCAAGTTGTGGGTTGTACGTTATGCTGTGTCTCGTGGGCAATTTGGACCGTGACTAGGAAGACGATTCCATATTCCTTTTGTCGACAGATAACTACTTGTGCAACAACGCAAAATATATGTACCCAACCAAGCATTCCAAGCGTGGGAACGTTATTACTTGGGGGCGGTTCACCAATCTCGTATCACACGACTCATCATACATGGTAGTTATGCACTATCAAGCTGCATATCTTCATGATCCTTTCATTATAATCTTCACTGTAGGATCTGACGAATACAGCATGATTTGACGAATGCAGCCCACCCTACTCGGCCGAATGATTTCCACATGAAATATAACTGCAAGGCTGAGCACACTATCACATCAATATAGCGGGAGAAGTTTGGCGGCGTTTGCCCTGCATGGATGGGGCAGATCACCAAGGAGGGCTGCCCGAGGTTGAATCCCGACTGACCCAGCATGGTACGCTGGGCACCTGCAAGATTGAGAGAATCGGGCACATCCTCAAACAAGATTCCTGGAATAAGCGGCAGGATATGGCGTGGGATATGGGTGTGTCCCTGGGTCTTAGGGATTCTGGACAACCAGCCTCTAACGGGCCAAACAGTTAAATTAAATGGCTCTTTCGGGACACGTTTCCGATGCTTGCCCCTCCTCCGCAAAGGAATCGTCGACATGCAAAAGCATGACTCGCTTTGTTTCATGGGTAAGCAATATGAATGCGAGTCCAGGGCTACATCGGATACCAGCGACCGGCCCCTCCGACTGGGACTGAGCCTCCACATCTCACGTGACTGAATATCTGACAGATTTATTGACTGTTGATTATTAAGTCGTTGCCTCAAATTGGAGGCAGGCTGGAAGGGCGGATTATCTTGGTCCGAGAACTCTTCCCAGCAGTTTTGACCGACTCTCAAGCGTCTGACATAGTGGCGGGGCAATCACTTCCAAAGAAAATCCTAGAAACCACCAAACCTATCCAAAGGGAGAAAAGAGTCATTTCCCGATCAAGACTCTAACATCATCAATAGTTTTTCGATACAACCATACCAGGTTGATCTTCAATATCCACTTAAAAATTATCAATAATTTTCCGGGCCATCCTCATCCATCGGCTCATTCCTTTCAATATCTCACAATATCGGTTTCTTTGAACGGTAATCAGCCGGTAAGCCGAGATCGTAAAGATGGGCAAAAAACAGGGTGCTGGGGAGAACTCCAAAAAGGCCGCTGGAAACGCCAAAAAAGCTGCAGTCGCTGCGGAGAAGCAGGCTGCTGCAGATAAGGTGAAGGCAGCTCAAGAAGCCGATAAATGGGGAGAGGGAGCCAAGAGTAACGCGAAGGCGTGAGTTTCCAATCTTCATTCAGCTGCTGCTACCCCGCATATCAGCCGACCTTTTTACTTACGTAGGATTGAACAATAGAGAAGCCGCTGCAGCTAAAAAGGCCGAAGCAGATCGAAAGAAAGCAGAAAAAGAGGCACTGATGAGAGAGGAGGAAGCTGCCCTTCCGTCAGGTCCAAAGAAATCCAAGCAAGCTGTGAAAAAATCCGAGAAGCCATCCCGAGGTCTCGACCTATCGCAACTCGATGACTCCCCCTCCACTCCGACCGCACTTAACGCGTCTGGTATTGATAATGCTCTCGATGCGTTAGACATAACTTCAGGTGTTCAAGAGAAGCTGGATCGACATCCAGAGAGGAGGTTTAAGGCTGCTTATGCCGCCTTCGAGGAGAAGAGATTGGCCGAAATGGATGAAGATGGAAGTGGGAAGGGATTGAGGCGAAACCAAAAGATCGAACAAATCAGAAAAGAATTCGAGAAGCATCCTGATAACCCATTCAACCAAGCGAATGCTGCATACAATGCTTCGAGAGACCAAATGGCCGAATTGAAGCAAAAGGAAATTGCTCGAAAGGAGGCAGCTCTGGCTTCTCCAACAACGCCTACAAGCAGCTAGAATTTTGGCTACGCTGCATTAATGTTCTATTTTTGAAAGGCTACGGCTTTTAACCGGATTTTGGTTCGTATGTAACAAGGGAATGAAAGGATAACAACGGTGGACGGGTAAAAGTGACGATGATAGACACAAGATTGATATCCAAAATGAGAGTACAGCAATTGACGTTGAGATAAACATGCCTTACTGAAAATAAACTGCATCCAGCAACCCGTGAAACATTTGTATTACACTTCTCATGTTTCACATGCCATTTGATCGAGATGTTTCTCCCTCTGAAACGTCACTATCGCGGCAAAAAAATACACCGCTCTCACTTCGAATCTCTAGAACTAGATCCCAAAACAAACATGCACGTTACATAAACATAACAACAATGGCACCGCAACGATTATCTACTTTGTCCACTGTGCGAAAACAGCATTTACTAGTAGAATTGTCTGTCCCTACGATTTACCCCATCTTCGAATCGATCAGCTAATGCAGAGGTACAGCTCTAGTTTGAAATATGCTTGTCCTCATGGCGTATACATGAGCCTCACTCCCGGCGACCCCACACTTTGGTCGGGAGTCTTGTTCGTACGGAAAGGTAAGTTTCTCAATTCTCAGTCTGTCAATTGCTCTACTTTTCTCCTGCGCGATTGGCAAATGCTAATGAAATGTTTGCCCAACAGGTGCCTATGCGCCCTCCATCTTGCGCTTCCAGATCTCCTTCCCGCCCCAGTATCCCGCTCTCCCTCCTCTAATTACCTTCTCGACCGATATATTCCATCCGCTTATTACACCTCTTACAACATACATGTATAGCACAGATGCGCAAGGCGACGATGGGACGGTTTCGGCAACTGACGAGGAGCGGCTACCGCCTGGGGGGTTTTCGCTGCGTGATGGCTTCCCACAATGGTTTGGGCGGAAGAGCAAAAGTTTGCGCAGCAGAGAAGAACAGCAGAAGACCCCCACGAAAGCTGGGATGGGAAGTCCATCAAGTGGACTTTCCTCGCCAGGGAATACGGCAGATGGTGTACGAGTAGGTATCTACGAGATATTGCGCTATGTGCGACGGACATTTGATGATGAAACGGTTCTAGATAGAGTCCCGTTGGAGGCGGCAGGCAATCCGGGCGCGTGGCATGCGTGGAGAGCGTATAGAGTTAAGATGGGGAAGCTGACGAGGGAGGCGCAACAGGGGGAGAGGCCAATGTCGCCGGTTGTGGCGAGGAAACCGGGAGAGTGGAATTGGGATGGGGTGTGGGAGGTGAGGGTCAAGAAGGGGGTGGAGGCTAGTGTTGCTGAGGCGGTATTGTATGGGCAGGGGGCAAACGATGATTTGATTCAATTTTTGAATGTGGATGGGGATAGGTTGGAGGAGATGAGAAGGCTGATTAGGGAGAGTATGGAGGGGGCGGATTCAGGGAGGAGAGCAGTGGGCGCATAAGCTTCAAGGTGATTATGAGCACGGTGACAGCAATGACGATCATGAGTTTGGGAAGTTAAAATGTTTTGGTACTGGGGATTATGAAGTTTTTTTTAGCATTGATACCCATTGTCCGAAAATACAACATGGACGCATTTTCTCATATGGGACTTCAGTGCGGCACGGCAACGACCCTGGAGGATCGGTGACGGGGGAGGGATGCATGGAGATGGATTTCTTGCATGCTGTAATGATCGCCAGTACATGATCGCCGGGGAATGCACCGCTCCTGATCACGTACAGACCCCTGGCGACATTTATATCCATGTGGGCGATCTATGATGCATGGTGAGTCTATTTGAACTTCCTCGTTGACTTGTGGCTACCATAGAGACAAACCGACAGCACGATGACTGGAGCTGTTCTTTCCATCCCTTGCAACGACTCTAATTATCACTTTACATTTCATTCTTCGGAAGACTCTCTTACCCGTTAAGACGTCCACTGAGGTAGCACCACTCACCTAGAGGTCTATTCGAGGCATCGATGAGCTAAGATCCCCTCGAGATCCCCTCAAAACTCCTGGAATTATTACATCCTCATGAGTCTACAGCGAAAAGTATAGTCTGGTCTTGCTAGAGCAAAGCAGAGGCTTAACAGAGATCTTCTCTTCTCTCCATTCCTTACAACTGCAATACTCCATCTTCGCCAACTCACCCAAAATACAATGGCTCAGACGTTACTGCTTCCTGTTGGGCAGGCAATGAATGGTCATTGCACTTGCCTTTACAAGCAAAAGCAACTATTGTTCTCGCTTCTTCGTCTCTAGATTTCAATCATGACACGGCCAAAACATCACCCCTCATGCTTCAAATTTCAACTAATAATCATCCACCATTGCTTTATTACCGCTCAATGAATTCCGTCTCATTCTAGCAATTATTTCATTTTTGGCTATGAATAATACAGGTTCTCCAGTAGGGGCACTTATTGTAGTACCTATTGCTATCTTATTATTCGTAGTATTGATCGCTCTCAAAGCAACCAGTATTTGGCACTTCGTTGTAATTGCCGCTCGCCGTATTCGATTTCACTACATTCCACACTTCCTTTTTCTCTTGACCAACTGTGGACGAGGTTATCGCGGCAAGAGACATCAGGATTCCTATTTCTCTAACACTCAACTTTACGGTGATTCTTGGTGCGATCTAGAGTCGACAGAGGTTGGGAGCTACAATAGCAGACATTGTACTGGAGATAGCTTTATCAACCAATCATCCTCTCATCACCACCACCACCACCACCAGCGAAAATCGAGATTCTACCAGGGAGACAGCACGTCGGAAGCAGACTCAGAATGTTCGGTATGGCATCCAAGAAGACAAAGTCGTCTAACATGGAGCTTCACGAATCCGAGGTCGAAATCACAAAGCCCCAGCCCTTACGAATCATCAAGCGTAGCCAGACCATTGCCGGTGGCAAGGCGGGTGGGCGATCTGGAGCAGCAGGCCGCGATTGGAATGACAATGGCAGGAGATGGTCGGGATACTCGTTGGAAAGTAAGGGAAGCCCGCCGTTGGCAAAGGACGGACCCTTAACTGTACATAAGATAAGGAGGGGAAGAGGGAGTATTCTAGACGGAAGCTTAGACGCAGCAATTGTGGATGTTCAGAAGAGGGGCTTGAGTGAGACAACGGTGGCAGTTAATGATGGTAAATATGGGTCCTGTGATAGCAATATCATCAGTATTAATACTTTGTGCTAATTATCACCCTAGATAAGAAACATAGCCGTGATGACCTCGATGCTACCCCAAAAGCGAATCGCCTAGTGTCACGAAGCCTGAGTGTTGGGAGGTTCTTAAGAACCGAACTACATCGTGGAGGTTCCCAGAATGTTATCAAGGAACATCAACGGCTCAGTCCTCGCCAGTCAGCACAATCTTTGAATCCACGAGTGACACCAACACTAGAACAGAACCTCGATGGCTCTCCCAAAATTCCCACGAGACGGCCATCAAAATCGAAAAATTTCATAATGAAGGCATTTGGTAGCAGAAAAAATGATGAGTCGAAGACCGCCCTGACCCGAGAAGCCTCGATAGGGTCGCAACGAACACTTCTTCGCAAACTCTCGCATCAAAAATCCACTGCCTCAACCCTCAGTTCCTCCATCTCATCGACAGTGTCAAGCCTTGGAACGGCCGAATCTTCACACTCTTTTGAAAGATATAGGCAGGATATTATCGATATTGGCTTCGATTTGAGGGTGTCTTCGTATAATGACGATATCGAAATCTCATGTCCGGCAACTCCTACGCCTTCGAAATGCAGAGATGAGATGTTCGTTTTGTGTCCGCAAATATCTGTCACACCGGAAAGTACGAGCGTTTACGCTGGTATGTGCACATTGTGGGTTGCTATCGAGATTACTGGCGTGCTTCGAAGAGCTGATGGATCTGGGGCTTCAGGTGAGATGGGCCGGGCTTTTAGTGCTCAGAACTTAACTCCCCAGTACAATGGTGAGAAATCTCTTTCCATGCTTGTTGGGTCGTATGCTTATACATCCAGACCTTAGAAGCTATGGAAGTCTACACAATATTGCAGTTGAGCTCCAACCTGGACTCGACTGCTTTATCGTCGACCAGCCAGATGATCTCTTCCAAGCCAAAACTATCCGTGTCAGCGAAACTCTTCTCATGCTAGTCAAGATCGGACTCAACAAGATCAAACTTCCCGTGGCACATGCGAAGGAAACGTCGACAGATGAGCTGATCGATGACTTGAAAGGTATCCTAGGAGATACCACCACGAAATATCTTACCGTCAAACTCAATTATCGACATTCAGCATTCTTGAACCTTAGAACACCATTAGTTAAAGGCGATAACAAACTTCTTCCCCAACATACTTTGCTTGAAACCAAAGCCACGGCCACAGTTAAACGTCACAATCCTTCATCCGCATGGTCGCCCCGAAATTCCGCGGCTCTAAACCCACCAGTCGGTCTTAATCCTCTAACGAAAATCATCGAAAAACATTATTCTGCCGAACGAGCCAGGGAAGCCCTCCACAAACTCGCCGACGACCGTGTACAAATACCCTACCCCCGACGTACTTACGGTTATTCATCCGATAAAGAGAACTTGAAATCGGAAACAAATATAACGCCTAATGTCGCTATCACCCCACCGGGTCTCACTCATTCGGTTTCTATGACAGCAATCTCGTATTTCAATGCGCATGGTAGTCCGCATTCGAGAAGACTGGGCTCGCCGTATGATCATCCACTGGATATAGAGGCGAAGGAAATGGATCCCGCAAGGAAGATCTGGTCGCAGATGAGGAGGAGTTCACGGCTAGGGAGAAGTGGGCATCCGAGAACAAGTATCAGTGATGGGCATTACTTCAGCACAGATGAAGATGGCGACTTGGAATCGCCGGGTGCGGGTGGAAATTGTAGTGTGAGAGATGCGAATCGTGCTGGACCAAACTTGTCGCTGTACCATCAACCGAAGGAGTTGAAGATGAGAGAGGGTGCGGCGGTGGATGATAGGAGGATGGCGGTTCGGAATGTGGCCTTGAGGAATAAGAGGAGTGTGGGACAAGAGTCATTGAGGAGTATGGTACCGAGTACTTTTAGTGGGAATGGTGAAGGGGGGGAAGGAAGAGGTATGGATGTGGGTATGGATGGAGAAGAAGGTGGAAGAGGAGGAAGAGCGGCGGGAATGATAGGCGCGGTGGCGGGGGCGGGGTTGGTGGGAAGAAATTGGGGGCAGTGGTTACCTTGGAGTTAAGAGGAGAATTGGTATGATTTGTTTAAGGCAAAGAAGCTTGACCGTAATGGGTGGAAGGGAAAGGATAGAAAGAGGTGGAGGGAAGTTTGGGATGGGAGTACAGAAGCCGAATTTTATGTTGTAGGAAAGTAATTCTTAGGCACTGGAAAAGAAGGATAGATCGACTCTTTGATAGGTCGGTCGGTCGGGTAGGAACAGAGTAGGTAAATAGGGACACGGGTATTGTATGAATTCTATATGCTGTTTTATTAACGCTAATGTCATTGTTGTTGGTGTTGGTATTGGTGTTGGTGTTGAATGCTGACTGACTGATTCATAAGATTTTCGCTAATGGAGTAATGACTGAGTACTGAGTGGCTGGTAGTTAGGTCGGTGATTTAACCAGTGTTTGTCACTGCTGCGTAGAACATAATTGCCAGATAGCACTGGGTTTGGAGTATGGGATATAGTATGAATCAGGAACGAACTCGGGGAGGTGAGGGGAGGTGAAGTGGGGTGGAGTGGGGTGTATTGATTGATGTTGGGTGGTGAATAAATAGCGTATGTATGTTATTCCCACGCGAAGGACGAATTGGATTTCTGCTTTTCTGTCCGGGTGATTGTCGGTTCAGTATTTTCACTGGACTACGACTACAGGAAAGATATTGCGGGATAATGAACTACAGAATGGGGACTACAGGACATAGGATACTCACTGTAGCATAGCAATTAGTACAGGAGAGAAAGGCTATATAGTCCAACTCTCCCTCCCACCTAGTTTAGAGAATTGACCCGATTCAACTGCATTTACTTAGACCCCATTGTGACTAAGTATAGTGCCATGAATCAGTTTCACCCACAGCTGTACTAAGCCAACCGACAGTGATTGATTACTGGAGAGCTTGGCAGGTGCTATGTAGGTGAGAGGTGAGAAAGAACTAAGAAATGAAACGCCGATATTCACTCGAACCTTGGCATGATCAGCTGCAAGATGCGACTATTCAGGGTCCTTGTTTCCCTCCGATACTACGAGGACTTCAGCCATTAGGGTAACACGTATTTGGGATGCAGAATGCAGCAGGTCTTCGTGTTTGTCTGGGTTGGTATTGGACGTTGTTGTATAAGAATCAGAGTGACGAAGAAGGTGAAGAACCCAGAAACGGAGTATATACTCCTACTGTTTCACCCTTCGCTTCTTCCATTTGTTCTTCTTGTCCATATCTGACTCATCTGCAACTTGGACATCTCGAGAAACTTGCCAGTTTATGATCCTCAAAAGTGATTTCGTTGGAATCCCTGATATTCGCGCGCGAGCGAGCGAGCAAGAAATTTTGGTGCTGGAAGTAGCATAACAGCAAGTGAAAAGGGGAAGATATTGAATAAAGATCATCAAAGAATTAAGGAAAAGGAAAGATGTCTCTCACCCCATCACCGCCGCCATACAGAGATTCAGACAACTATGAATTTCGTGTGTCTCCCCCTCCATACCAGGCTAGCAGGAGAGTCTTTCATTCTAACGGTTGGTTAAATCGATGGTCCATCTTGGTATCAGGAAGAGACATCAGCGCTGGGGTGCTAGTGAATGGAAGACTCGCATCCGAGGCGAACGTCTACCTCGCAGCACTGGTTCAGGCTTTCGATGCTAGTGCAGAATGGTGGGCAGTTTTGCAGAGGGAGGTTGAAAGGGGTATGGCTGATGGAGGGAGAGATTGGATTTTGGTGGTGGAGCTGAAGAGGGGTTATTTGATGTATGGAAGGAGACCGTTGAGACAGGCGTGGAATATGAGAGGAGGTAGAAGGGGAGAAGGGGAGATGGTCAAGAGAGCGATAGAATGCTTGAGAGGTGTTTTGGAGGACTTGGGAGAGGAGGGAAGAGATAGAGTAGACTTTTTGCAGGGAATTAGAACCGGGAGAGCAGGGTGGAATACCGGTGAAATGTTGAGAAGACCGACGGTGGAAGAAGATGAGCTGCCAGGGTATGAAGAGGTAGTGAGAAGAAGTGGCAGTAGGAGTATTGTGACTATTGTCAGTGGTGGAGGAGAAATGTACGCTTCTGGGCAACTGGACGGCCAAGGACAAGGATGGGTGAGAAGGGTATGGCATTCTTGGATGCACATCGACGATGATGTTCCCGTACACTTGCGTGGTACTGTATACGGTAGATTTATGAGGGATATGTAAGGTGCTGTATGGAAAGGGAAGTTGGGCAAGGGAGAACGAAATGCGATTGGAATAGTCGTTGGTTTTTGGAATTTATATTAATGCTCGTTGATATCTCAGATAGACTTTAAGGTACGACACATACGCAATATACTTGAATTATATCAAATTCGAAGAACCAAGGAAGTCTACAAATCATGTGTCAATCGCTTGCATACAACTTGCGTATAGTTTCGAACTCCTCATAAATTTGAGCGAAAGCAAGATCTTCCATGTCGTTTCGGCCTTTTCGCATCGGGAGCAATGCTACTCGACTTCTGATAGCGCGCTCATGACAAATATACTGTATTTTGTTCCTTCCACATCAATAATCTTGTTCAGATCTTAGTCGCAAGTCTAGCCTGTCATTATTATCAAGGAGCATGCACTATTCTGTACCCCTCCACAAGGCATATTCTACAACAGAAACGCCTTCCAGGTGTTTGCTCTGTTCTCCATAATGAGCACAAAAGAGTTTCGGATCATATCTTCTAGACATATCATGAGGAAGCAATGTGCTTTTTCATCTTTAACGTTGACTGGTGGTTTCGAAAGATAAGTATCACCCACAATTCCTCGGGATGCAGATAATAAACCAGAAGAAAGTCCTTTCACCGTCCCCTCTCCTACCACCTCGATCTATCCAAGGTTCAATCTGGAGTGAAATGTGACGACGTCCCCATTTTCTCACGCTTCTCGTAAATTTCTGATACTGTCAGGTGGCCTTTCATTCAAGTAGTTGTAGCATCTTCAAAATCGACACATGTCCCAGCATCACAGCTGAAAGGCTATATGCGTATCGCAGGGCTCTCATCCGACATGCAATCAAGTATCTCAATTGCTGTTTTGACAAGGAAAGATTTTGGTGCAGTCTGAATTGTCTTGAGAGTAATGCAGTCACAAACTATACGACGCATCAATTCATCCACAAGTGTCCAAGAGATAAATATCCCCATAGTGAAACAACGAACTCGCAAGCTCAACCAAAAGTTCATTTCAGGGACTGGCAACTTCTTCGATGTTCCTGCGGCCCAAGAGTCTTATAGGTATCTGCATTCCTAGATCATTGAAGACCCTAATCAACAGCCTCAACAGTTGTATCACTAGCCGGTATCGACAATCCTTTCAAGATTGCTGGAGTCGGATTTCCTAAGGCTGAAGATTGCTCAAGTCGAGCAACATGCGCTGGGTCAATTCTGCCAACGCCACAAACTCGGACATAATGTTCTACAGTGTATATTTTTCCCAGGTTGATTCGTGACATTGGAGAAATTCCACCAATTTCGTTGGTTTCTACAATCATGGGAAATGGCTGCACAATCATTTTTTCATCCGCCAGCACTTTGACCGACTGTGTACGATCGTATATTGCCGCATGCTCTTCTGATATCACCCCGCGTTTGAGTGTACCGTGACCACTATAAGTATGTATAGCCGAGCAAAGGCTATAGCCTTTACCTTCTCGAATAACAACGAATCGTCGGACTTCCGTATAGGCATCACCGCCGAGATATGTTTTACTGAAATGCGATGCACGCATTTCTGAGGATACACGAGGGTTTACCGGCTCAGTCCATAGCATCTTGAAGACTCGACCAATTTTGAAAAATCTGGACGGCTGTTCAATCACACAGTAATCTATGAATTGTTAGGACAAATTGGAGGGAGTAACGGAACTAAGGATAGCGTACCAGAAGATAGGGTATCCGTAGCTGGCTGTACGGTTCCTGTACGTGGATGACTGGTCTGTGAGGGTTGGGAATAGATATGTGATGGTTGAGAATAGTTATGTGATAAGTGATAATAGTAGTTTTGTGAGGGTTGAGATAAATCACCTGGCGCGCAAATGCTCCTAAGAGTATTACCTGACAATACAGGTTTTGTACGTGGAGAATAGGCATTTGAGTTTTGAGAGCCATTCGTATAAGTGGTGGCTATATGGGTGGAGTAGTCAGACGAGCCCCCAGCGGGCGAAGAGGCATGTGTGAAATTCCAAAAGTGACGCCACTTCTGGAGAAGTGACTATTTGGGCTTATAAATCTCACATACCCCCCTCAGAGTGTCAACTCTGAAAGCGTGTCTGATTGGTTGGTAGACCAGGGCTGGATATTTCCCGGTTTTAGTGTGCACTTGTATGTGCGTAGAACTACCGCTGGAATCACTTCTAATAAGTGGACTAGGCCGGTTTTGTGTGTAGAACTACCTCTTCTGGGTAGACCGCCTAGTTCGTTTTTGTTTGATGAAAGCTTCGCTTAGCTTGCTTGTAAAGTTCCAATCGATATGCGCTTGACCATGCTGGAGCCTTTTTTGAAACAGCATCTATGAAGTCGTACTGCGGTAAGTCTTCTTGTGCTTCAGGCATGTTCAGGTCTTTGCATTCCTGATAAATCGTCTCCCACTTTTTGACCCATTGCTCGATGTTTTGGTTTTCGTCGTAGAACTTCATTCGTGTATAGACCTTGGATAGTTCCCTTTTTCTTATTCGGTCTGTCGGCGCAAGATAGGATTTTAATACTGTTAATTGTTCCCAAATTGTAGTTTTCCCTCGAATATAGATCTTGTTTCTTTGTGCTACTGTGTTCTGAATGAGCTGAGATATCATGTTCAGCTGGTTTGTTTGGTCGCGATATTCTGGAAGCGTGAAATCTTTGATCATTTGGTATTGTCGCTTCCAAGCTTCTTGCTGTTTGGGGTCGAGTTCCTCCAGCGTTTCTGCTCCAGCTTTAAATTTGCTGAATGATAGTAGTTGAGGTCGTGATAGTCGTGCCGGTTAGGCAGATATGTCTGGGTTAATAAGTCCCCAGACGTCGTATCCTGTCGAGGCGGCGGTTTTGATGTTTTCGATCTATTCCTTCCAATCTGCTGACGTGTCAAGGATTTTGGTGACGGCGCTGGTATCACCCCCTGCCATTTTTGCAGCTTTTTTGTTCGGAAATGTTGTTTTTCGAATGATAGCGATGATAGCGATGATAGAATTAGTTGCGGAATCCTCTTAAAGAAGAGGGCTCATAACTGTAAAATTCCAAAAGTGACGCCACTTCTGGAGAAGTGACTATTTGGGCTTATAAATCTCACAGCATGTGTAGCGACTGATGTCGCCGCACTACTGTACAGGTGTCGCAATCCACCATTACAGTCTGCACCTTCTGCTGTCTTCGCGCAATACTTTCCCGTCCCTAGTCCTATGCGGTCAACAGATTGCTTTGCTATTCTTAGTTAGTCACGTCGAGTTAGGGATATTCAAATCTCACCTTGCGCTTCGTATTCAGGGATCAGCGTCTCATACCGGTATTCAACCTGGCCATTTGGACCAAGTCGAGATGAGACCCAGAGTCCTCTGGCGTCCCAATCCCAGTTAGACCATGGAGTGGCCATCTGTGGGGTTAGATATGGGAGAAAACCTGTCGCGACGCCCTATAGGGTCATTAACGTCGTAATTCGAGTGAGGCTCACAATTCTGCCACGCAATGCCGCTTTGATCAGGTGATTATGAATCTTGTCCGTCCTAGAGCTCGTCAAATTAAAATGTAAAATATCGAATGGGATTTATGTAGATAAGGCGCGCTATACCTTTGATACTTTAGCCGGGACGGTCTTGCAGATTGGTATTGAGAGGCACAATTATCAATTAGGAAAAGCTCTTCTATGCAGCTTTTCATCTTCGATGGTGTGCATCCAATGGCCGAGGGCCGCACCAAAATATACATCCATCATCATTCGCTATGGCAAAGTTTATCCGGGCCGCGGCCCTCACGCCTGGGATATAAGAGTTTGTCATATCTCATCTCCTTCGAGAAGAAGTAAAAATACTTCATTCTGTCCATAAACTGTGGTAATGCCTTCCAACGCCCCCAACTGCGGCTCGTGCTGGCTCAACCACCAGAAGGTATGCACGTTTCTCTCCATCTGTAACATAAGACAAGACTAACACTCATTAAAGTGTTCTCATAGAAGCATAAGTTCAGGTCGATGCAGTTACTGTGTGGATCATATCACACCAGAATTGAGCAATGGGCGTACCTCAATCAAAGCTGCAGATCCATTTCCAGAGACAGGTTCGTCTGGTGAAGTCTCCTACTACCTGGGTTGAAGCTAATTCACATCCCCTAGAATTTCGACAGGCATTTCTTCCAATCGTCACTGGTCTTGTTCTCGATACAGACGCAGCCGATTCACTTACTCTAAATCTGGACATGCCGGTGATGAATGACCACGAATCAAGGATTACTTCTACATATTCGGGGAACTTCGATATCACAAATCAATCGTTGGTGAAATCTTTCAACGAGGCATTTCATCGCATATTTGCACCGGAAATCGTGGCGAAGGATAACGCAAGCCCTCATGTTGACAATGCCTGTCTAACCGGGGCATATTTATATGTCTTTTGTTTTGCAGAATTTGACGAGAGAGGTGGTATCGTCCCAGAGAGCTTGAATGGGGAAGAGAGTCAACATTCCTCTATCGAAATTCATTTGAGATTCTTGATGCTATGCAGAATCGGTGAGCTCGTCGAAACTGTCCTCAGAGTTATTCGGCACGTTGATAGCGCAGAGTCTTGACTAGCGTATGCCGCAGCGGTCTTGCTGTGTTATGAAACCAATTTCTTTGGAACTTCCTTCAAATATGGCACCGTATTCCATCATGTAGGATATTATAATCCCACGTTAAACAGCACACTAGCTAATGTACATAGATTCCCAAGGACATCCGTAACATATTGGGAAGATGGCTCACGTCAGTCGCAAACGAATTGGGCGATTATGTGCGTGAAGGCTGTGCGAGACATCTCCGATGGAGTAGCGCCATCCTTGGCTCGCTGAAAAAGTTCAAGAAACAACACCATATCAAAAACCCACTGAAGATTACATTAAGCTTGCAAGATCACAGGGGCTCCCTGCCTGAGCGAGATGAATGGCCCAAATGGGACGCGGACCCGGCTCTCGCGAGTGAAGGATATCCTCTACAGCCAGACTTCCTCATCCTTCATCATGAGGCTAATTCGGAGTTCCAGCGC
The DNA here is from genome assembly GCA_001465935.1 of Clarireedia homoeocarpa. Classification (NCBI taxonomy): domain Eukaryota; kingdom Fungi; phylum Ascomycota; class Leotiomycetes; order Helotiales; family Rutstroemiaceae; genus Clarireedia; species Clarireedia homoeocarpa. Next base: position 362,142 of record LNKV01000055.1, on the reverse strand, counting down.
AATGCACTCTTTTTGCAGTCTTCAATTGCACCAAGCCCTATATCACTTTTCGCATCTTCTGACCAGGCAACGCATGCAGCAAGCGATTATCCGGTCGCTCCGAATCTTTCCGCAGAGATCACGTCTGAATCTCCACCAGACTCCCACGAAAGCATGGACATCGATGACTATATCAACCCTCAGCCATCAACATTCTCGCAGTCTATTGCTGGATCCAATCAAGCCTTCACTGTGGCAGATTCCATACATCTACCCTTTGATCCTGAATTTGGCATGGAGAGCTCGCTTCACGATAACTACTGCCACGACAGAGATCTATTAAATATCTCTGATAGCTTCGATTTAGACCCTTTTATATTTCATCCCTCTGATTTTCCTGATTTTCCATCATCCTCTACAGACGATGCTCTAAACTGAGCTCCCTAACCGACATTTCTTTATTCGTTTCTTTGTTTTCCTTCAATCTTTCTTTCTCTTTCTCCAATTTCCATCTCCCTTCAATTTTGTTTCTCTCTTCAATTTGGATTTTCTTTCTCTTTCTCCTTCTAGGTCTCCTTCCTTTCCTAAGTAAACATTTTTCAGAGTCATCAAACTTAAGAAGTTTTCTCCAACTATTACTTATCACCCAGGCAGCTGACCATGGGCCACGAAATAAGGGGCATATGGGACACCTCTTTCATGCCAGGATTTCGGGCGAGGAGTTATCATCTCCTAAGAGAAAAAGAGGCAAATCATTTTCCTAAGTCCGGAGTTTCTTTATGATCTGTTCCTTTCCTTTCTTATGTGGTGCTCGAATAAAATAGTATTCAACATACTATATAGTTTCTAGATCAATCTACCTAACGTAGTCTTGCGAGAAAGAATGTGATATCAAACTAAATCCTCGTCTAGAGTCATACCTTGCTAGCAATATGTGGGACCGATACATGTGCATGGGAAGAGGTGTAATGAAGGGAAGATGTGTGCCACATATACATGGATATCATTCTCGACAAAGGAAAGCGAATCACTTCGGTTTCAGACGTAGTGTAGTTATTTCCACAGTAGTAGACTTAGCCGAAGCCCAGTTGCTTGCTTGCTTGCTTGCTTGACTTAATTAGCATAGACCTAGCCGTGCAATGGGAGTAACATAAGCCTCCAAAATTCATTCTACCCTATTATGCTAAATCAAACAATAAACGATTCCCCCCTTTCTTGTACAACTCCAGAATAGAAATACTTGTGCTGCTAACTAACGTATGTATAAAAAAGGTCAACGTCAACGTCAACGTGTTAAAATAAATTTCGTTGGGTCGAGACCCGACAAAGCAAATTGGTGCCCCCACCCAGACGAACCCACAATACCCATTTTAGTGCATGGACCAGTAACTTTAAGGAAACCGCGATTCAGGAAAAACTTTCTCTCAACTTCGTTTTATTTGTCCTTTTCTTGTATTTTGCAGAGCCGATGCTGGCCCACAGATAAAATGAATCAGCAAAGCATTACCGGGTTCGTCGTTCGTTGACGTGGTTTGGATAGCTTCGTCTTAGATGTTTTTGGGACGCTTAAACCACATCTTCAGTCATTATTTTTCGTTCTTTTGGATTATGATGGGTGTCAAGTCCTTTTTCTCGGAGGTCAGGATGAGTAAAGCAGCAAAGATCATTCAGGTGGTAAATGCCAGGCAAAATACTGTGTTTTGGTGAGAATATGATTTGTGCCTTATCTGACGGCGAGGGGTGCTGGATGCAAAGGGGATTGAATGATCGCAGATGCAAAGTGTTGGGATGTTTATGCTTGAAGGCAGATTCAAACCTCTCTGCCGTGCCATGAAGGATCAGTGTCCTCAAGGCAGGATTGATAGCATCAAGCGCTGCAATCACCCTCACCTATAGTTCGGAATATCGATCGCCACTCTTGTCTGAGTCTTGCACTTCCGATTCATCGCCTGCAGACGTAGGTGGATTAAAGCTAAAGACTTGCCGCAGCCGTGGAACTGAAGTCGGGTCGATTCTGCCTACATTCAATACTCTCACATTGTGCTCCACAGTATAGATTTTGCCGAAATTGATGCGTGACGAAATGTCTATCTGGACGTTCTTGTCATTCTCAAGTATCAATGGAAAAGGTTCTATGGTCAATTTCTCTCCAGGCAACAGCTCCACTCCTTTATTTTTGAGGTATATGGCTGCATGTTCTTTGGGGTTGACGCCTTCTTTGAGAGTCCCTCGTCCACGATACGTATGGATCGGAGAACAGAGACAATGGCCTTTACCAGGTTTTATCACAACAAATCGACGTATTTCGGAATATGCATGCGAGCCTAGAATTACTTCACTGAACCGTGATCTTTCCACTGTCATGTTTGGATTGGGCTGTCGGCCAGCAGGCTCAGTCCATAACATCATGAAAACACGTCCCAAGGTGAAAAACCTAGCAGGTTTGTCGATCTTCCTATATCCTATACAGGTTAGCCACATATTATTCTACCATCCTAGCATCGAGCTTACCAGAATGTAGTCCTTCCGGAATTTGCTGCGCGACTTCTGGAATTCTAGAATCATGAATCTGAGGCTGAGATAAGCTCGTTATTGCAAGCTGATTCGTGATACCCCTGAGCTCATGCGCGTCCATAACATGGGGCCCAACCGTGCTAAGCGATGCACTTGGTGAGTTGACACGAGATGTGCGTCCATCGATCCACGCACCCGCGTTACTGGTCATCAAAGGATCCATAAATGGAGTTAGCGTTCCATAGCTTCCATAGACGTCCTGGCCCGGTTGTGTATTAATACTGACTACCGGAGAGCTAGACATCGGCGAATCGTAGTTTGCATATGTGTATGGACTTCTTTGGAAAGAACCATAAGAAGTATAGGGCATTGTTGCCGCTCTGCCGTACGGTCCTTGCATATAGTCGAAACTTTGCGCTTGTTGCGGATTTATATAAATGGGTGAAGCAGCCGTTGATTGCTCGGATACGATCCGGTCATCTATGGCATGTTAGTTAACTCTTTTTAGTAAGATGCATCCATCTGCCAAAAGAAATGCCCTACGTTGGAATGTGAGGGACGATGTGCGCCTCTCTGTGCGCCTCTCTGTGCGACTGCCAGGATTCCGGTTCATGAGCATAGGATCTGTCCTCGCCCTCTCCGGTGGCAGACATATACCATCACGGCTATCAGCCAGTCCTGTCAATGGTGAAGGTACCCATTCAGGATCTTCATTCCAGCTGCCGGTGTTATCCAGATCATATGTCCTATCCATGGTGCATACTCTCAAGAAGAGGTGATATGCGAAGTCTGGGGTCTAGCCGGCGTCGCGAACTCTCGACGATATTTCTGACTCGCTTTTTAGGTAGAGACTACAAGGTAGCTCTTCGTGCTTAAGTTTCGCGCATCATGATGTCAATGGTTTTGGGTTGGCATCAATTTTACTCGAGCTGAAAAGATGTTTCGAATCATTCTGCCCGCGAACCCCGCCTTGGTTGGATCAGGTGATGTTGCTGCTGCTGCTTCCTGGCGGCTTTACCCCAGGCCGGCTTTACCCCAGGCCTTGTCAAGGATTGAAGTAAGAAGAAGGCGAAGGGGCCTGATGATAAACATATTCAACATCACTTATCTTCGTAGGTCTGTTTTTGGACTTCAATTCTATCATCAGGATGAATTTACATTGTCAGAAGTTGTGGGGAGCTCGAGTCTGCGAGCAAAAAAGCGACCAACTCACACAGTCTAGGACCAGGGTCTTTGGTCCGCCATGAACTCTCGGCTCCCAGCTTTAGTGTGGATACAAGAGCTTGAGCTCTCATACTCTTCTCCTCCCACGAACTTTTCCAAGTTCCCATTATAAACTCTATCAATACCTTCACAGTCTAATGTCCTCGCATCTCGAGATCAATAGCCATGGATGATGACCAGGCCTGTGCTGCTTGCTGGCAGAGAAAAAAGACGGTATGCTCCTATACAATCATACTGACCTACAACTTCATGCAAAGTATTAACGCTTCATCAAGTGCGTGAGGAAAGCAGGTGCGGCCCGCTGCGCATTCTGCACCCGACATACAAGCAGCCATCAGGCTTCCACCATTTCGTCTCCCCGATTTCCCGAAGAAGGTTTGTTGGAGCAAATGCCAGACCTTCGCCTAGTGCTAATGTGGCTCAGAAATTCGTCAGAGTCTATTCCCAGACGAACCGACTCCCAATCTCGATACGGAAGATTCTGAATCAGTTGAGTTGTGCGTCACGACCGCGGACAATGACCTAAAAATCACATACAGCGGACTGGGTAATACTCAAAATGCTTCGTTAATGGATCCACTCAACAGATGGATCCTCGCGAAGTTCGCTGCCTCTCTACGAGTACAAGATGTTGCATTGGAGATTATGGAGAAGGCTCTCTCTGCTGGAGCATGGCTACACATGTTCATCCGAGTGCGAATCACCGGACAAGTGAAGGTCTCCCTAAATGGTGAAGCAGTAGACACGGTACAACAACTCTGGGTCGGGTCCCACTTTAGGGCTCTGGCGTTGTCGAGAATCGGGGAACTTGTTTGTGCTGTGATGGCGGCGATCAGACTTGCACAAGGTGTAGCACAAGACGCAAAGGAACGTGGCGGCGCACACGCAGCTGCGGTGATCCTACGCCATGAAATTTCTACATTCAAACGGGCTCCGCTGTTGGACTGTACTCTCGTAATTATATATTCCTCCTAGCTTCTTCCAGCAGTTATGCTAAACAGCACAGGTCCCATTAGCTACCCAACAGCTATTATTGCAGTGGCTGGACGATGTCACGGACGAGCTGCAGACCCTCATTTGCCAGGCCTGCGGCGAATTTAAGTCCTGGTCGTCAGTTATCTTGGATCCTGTGAAGACTTTCAGAGTATTTCGTCAACCTGGACAGTCAACAGTCATGACATTGACTGTTTCACGAAAAAAGCGGACTGTCAACGAAAAAGATCAACAACTGATGTCGCCTGTGGAACTATGTCCTTCTATGGAGGTGAATAGTCCTGCCACAATAATGGACGATGATGCTTCTCCCACACCCAATCAATTTGACCGAAACTTCTTTTTTCCCCTTCGAAACTCTCCGCCTTCACCTACCGATACTATCCACCCAAAATCTTTCTCTCCTCTCATCAAGGATCCTAACCAGCTGTTTCCTTTTCCAACTTCGCCGCCTCGTACGACTACAATTAGAACTCCATCTGTATCGGACTGGGCTTTGCTTAGCAATGGCTGTGTTAATCCCACCTGGCTGTCTATAGACTCAAACTGTGTCCCCAGTTTCTATCCCGGTGATATTTTCCCAGAACCAGTGTCGCGCACCTACGACGTAGAAGTCAACATGGAACACTCGCGTTCTTATTCCAGTTTCAACAATCATTTGGCCATGACTCGTGAGGATGAAATGGATCTGGATCCCGAACAGTACCCTCCTGTTGTTGAGGAAGATAATGAGGATCTCTATGAGTTCATCGACTTTCATGATGATGTCCCCAGCCCTTAAGGCTTTTCCCCTTTTGCGAGACGGCCCGCCTTCTTCGGAAGATGGGCACCCTTTTTTGTTTAGTACTGGCTCTAAACTGAGCCACTTTTCTTTTGTATCTTAGGTTAATGTCTTTTTGTGTCTTCTTGTCTCTCGTTGATTATATGACCTACATTTCTTACCATAACGTCGGTGATGTCTCTTTTGGATTATGTGGGAGACAGACATCGACTTCATTCACAATCACTCGTTCTTTTTACACATGAGCAATGTTCCCGATGACGGGCCTGATTTTGAGTATGGAGACTATTATGATCTTCATGATAGTCTCCCTTTCTATAGGAGAAAGAAAAAAGGAGGGAAAAAAAAATTTCTGAAGCAGTAATCAAATCACTTTACCTTGGTTGTTTCCCTTTTCTCTCTCTCCTAATATCTCTTAACTACCAAAGAGAAAGACATTCAACATGTTACATTACATCTATGCACTCACTACAATGCAAATCTTATATAGAGAATACAACATTCCACCAACCTTCTCGTTTTATGCTGATGACGGTAACGGTGATTGATATATCTATCGTATATTACCTGGTTGGGGATGTGATGTGGTTAGTTAGATAGGAAACGCTTCTTCTATAAGATACGGAGGTGGGTGGGGTGGAGTTCTGATGAATGAATAGTATTGCGATTGCGATTGCATTGTGAAGTTAGAGCAGGACTTTGATTTCAAATATGGAATGGAAGTCCTGCTTCTTGTAAGGGTACCCTTCCCACGTGTTGTTGTTAAATATCCAAGCTATTTTGGAATCCACTTCTATATAGCTATCATCGTCCCCATTATGTGCGTTTTTTTATCCGTTATTCGACATGCTCTGGCTAGCCGAAGGGAACATTAAATCTTTGATATCAATTTCTGACTTGAAATACCACCTACAATTCCTTCTTCCTTCCCGTCTCTATACAACCACCTCTCCTCTTCCCACTATCTATCATCTCCATGTCCTACTCCATTAACCAATCTCTTGCTCGCATATCCCCACCCATCACTCTCCTTCCCCGGTCCGGTCCTCCCACCCGCATTCCCCTCCACCCTCTCAAACCACCACTGTTCCATCCATGTAACCGGCGCCAAAGCCAACGCCCCGAAAATACAAAACGCCGTGGCAATCAACCTCCACAACCCCACAACCTTCGTTCCACCCGGCCAGAAAAACTTCACCACCTCATCTGACTGATAAAAGTCTTCTTGCCGCTGTATCAAATACTTTCGTTTCGTTACGCCCGTGAACTCGCTTTCTACTGGGGCGGGGACCAGGGTGAGGACGGTGGTTAGGTTGACGGTGGGGGCGTAGAAGGGGAGGAAGAATAGAGAGAAGACTTGTCGGATGCGGAGGAAGAGGAGGGGCGAGGGGGGGTTGAATTCTGGTTTTGGTGGTTAAGTTAGCCGTCCAATCATCAATGTCCCTGACCAAAGCTCCACTTGCAGAAATCAAGATCCAAAACTTCCTACGCATAGTCTCTATACGCAAACCAAATAAAAGCAATAAAATAGCTCAAAGGGGGGGGGGGGGGGGGAAACCACCCACCCGAACAATCCACCTCCAGCACAATTCTTGGACTCAGAATCTTATACCAGCGATACACCATCCAAAGGACCCATCTCGAATTTATTTCCCCGATGAAAGGTAAACTGATGTGAGAGAAAGATGGAACGGCGCATAGCGGGTGCGAAAAGGATGCGTCGGGCGTGAAATAGGTGTTGAGGGTTTGATGTTGCAGCGCGGGCGAGCCTTCGGTTAGAGCGTGGATGATAGGGGCGATTTGGAGTTCTGAGGGAGAGGGGGAGGGAGCTTGTTAGCTAAGAGTATGTATGTATAAGGGGAGGGATTGGAGGGATATTGGCAATGAGGTATGAGGGGATGAGAGAGGTTCATGTGAGGGAACATATGGAATCAGACTGCGGATGGCTGGGCGGCACATACTTGGGTTGTCCATCTTCGTGGACTTCTATTGTGTGTGAATATATGCGCGATTGACCTCTTGCTCCTTAGACTCGAGTTAATTGTTGAATGAAAAGAATGCTTGATGCACACCACGAAGGTCTTGAGTTTTGTTTGTTGACTAGATTGCGGTATGTTATGGGCCTGGAAAATGTCATGATGTCACATGTCTGAGAATCTCGGTTCCGTTTGGCATGTGAAAATGCCCCCCTTTTCTACCAGGATGTCCACAGAGCTACTCTCCAAGACCCAGAATTAAATTCAAGATTCATCTGACAGACAATATAACATAACTTCATTGTTTGTCTATAAATTCATTGTTCGACTAATTTCCACCCTGCCTCTGAGGGAATCAATACTGCCGGTCAATTACTCACTCCTCAATATCATCATCATACACTATCAATTCTCTGTACTACAATTGCAGTCGCTGCTCCTCCACCATTGCAAATCGCCGCTACACCGTATTCTCCAACCTTCAATTGATGTAATAATGTGGTCAGGATTCGAGCGCCCGAGCTTCCAAGAGCATGACCTAATGCAATGGCACCACCAAGAGGATTTACGTTTGCGTTTTCGAGTCCGAGAATCTAGAAGTTTTGTCAATATGTTTGTTGACGAAATATATGATTAGAAACGTACCTTCTCATTTGCCTTAATGACCGCTGCAAATGCCTCGTTAAACTCCCAAATCGCTACGTCTTCCTTCTTAATGCCCGCTCTTTCTAAGGCAATTGGCACTGCTTTCGCTGGTGCAACTGGGAAGTCGACAGGATCAATCGCAGCATCTGCTGAGCCACAGATACGGGCCAATACTCTCGAACCAGCACCATATTCTTGCGCAATCGCCTTATTTCCTAGCACTAAAGCACTAGCACCATCGTTGAATGTTGAGGCATTCGCAGCGGTGACTGTTCCAGTACCATCTCTCACAAATGCTGGCTTCAAGGTGGGGACCTTTTCGAGCTTGATATCCATGTACCCCTCATCTGTATCAATGATGGTTTCTCCTTTTCGACCCTGTACCGTTACTGGAGCAATTTCATCCTTGAACGCTCCAGATTTCCACGCTTCTTGCGCTCGCTTGTATGATCGAATAGCGTATTCATCTTGTTGTTCTCGTGTGATTTCGTACTTCTTTGCTGTATTTTCCGCGCAGACGCCCATGTGAAATTGGTTGTAAACATCCCACAGTCCGTCCTTAATGAGCCCATCCTCTACTTGCACATTCCCAAACGCTGGCATTCCACTAGCTCGGGGAATATAATATGGGACTTTGGACATGTTTTCCATTCCTCCTGCAATTTGAGCCTCTGCCAGGCCGAGTTGAATGTTCTGTGCAGCGAAGACAACGGCCTTCATTCCGGAAGCGCATACTTTGTTGATGGTGACAGCCTCAACTGACGGCGGTAAACCGGCAAATATTGAAGCTTGTCTAGCAGGAGCCTGGCCTACATTTCCTTGTAAAACATTGCCCATATAAACGTCGGTGATTTTTGAAGCGGGGACTTTTGACTTTTCGAGGGCGGATTTGATTGCCACAGCACCCAACTGAGGGGCAGAAACGGTAAGGAAGGATCCATTGAACTTGTTGATTATTAGCTTCCTGCGAATATTTGGATAAAAAGCTTGCCCACCTTTGCAGTTGGTGTTCTTGATGCGCTCAAAATGTAAGCATCCTGAATCTCTTTTCTGACCGAGGTTGTGGCACTGAACTGCCTCTGAACTTGGGCTAATCGGGACGAAGGAGTTGACATCCTCAAGTTCTTGATTGACGACCTAGCAGAATGAGCAAACATGATGGGTATTATGCAAATGTAGAAGACAAGTAGAGAAGGAGGAAAGTTGGGATATGAAAATGAAAGAAGCGGTGGTGATTGCAAGTTGAGGAGTTTCCAACCCTCATATCAAATTTGGGGACCGCGGTTAAGAGCGGAAAGCATTCCCCGCCAGAAAATACGCATAACCTTACACCTTACTGTACAGTCCGTTCCGTGCGCTTGGACCAAGAAAGAACCAACGGAAAGGCGGGCAACTAATCCTGTTTTGAGCTTAGCTCTTCCGATTTGCTGGTCAAGCAGCCACGATTCCCGAGCACGTGAGCGATCCAAGAAATCCTTGTCCTTGAGCATGTGGTGTGGCGGGTGTCATTGCGATGCGTGAATGAAAGCTGCGTTTTGGTGGTGGTTGGGAAAGAGAAAGAGAAAGAGAAAGAGAAACCAAAAGAAGCAAAACAAATCTTCACAAAAGTCGTCTAGCCATCATTGCCTCTTCTCTCTTCTCTTCTCGCTTCTCTCTTCTCTCTACTCTCTTGTCTGCAGAGAAGTTGGGGATTTCAATAAGTCGAAGAATCGGGATTACTTCATACAGGACTCGATAGCTCCTCTCTTGTCATATCGGAAGTCCACTCACATAATCCTCCGCTGCCGGCTTCTGACCAACTTGAGCACTACTTTGTACATTTTGAAACCATCCGATCAACCACATCAAATCAAACCCACCTACTTCTGGACTCCCCCAAAATCTTCCATCGCACACGACTCTCTCGATCATCAACACTTATTCCCTCAGCTGATCCTGTACACCAAATACCCATCTGCAAACTTTCCAACTGCCAAAAATCCTATCATCATGTCTACAGCAGCTCGTCGTCGTCTCATGCGTGACTTCAAGGTTGGTGGCAATCGCCCATTCCAAGAATGGAGGGGTATAGGATTATGATTGGCATAGCAAGACTAACAACCTGTTTCAGCGCATGCAAACAGATCCTCCAGCTGGTGTATCTGCTTCTCCTGTAGCGGATAATGTTATGCTCTGGTTAGTATTCTACGCCTTTGGATCCAACAGAATCTGAAACCGCTCTTTGTGCTGACAAGCTTCCATTCAGGAACGCCGTGATCATTGGTCCTGCCGACACCCCCTTCGAAGATGGTACTTTCCGACTCGTCATGACATTCGAGGAACAATATCCAAACAAACCGCCGGCAGTCAAATTCATCAGTCAAATGTTTCATCCTAATGTTTACGCCACTGGAGAGCTGTGCTTGGATATCCTGCAGAATAGATGGAGTCCTACATATGATGTGGCTGCAGTTCTGACGAGTATTCAAAGGTAGATTAGCTATCAAGGAAACACTCGTGTCTACATTCTGTACGCTAACCCTTGACCAGTCTTCTCAACGATCCGAATACTGGCTCTCCCGCGAACGTCGAAGCTTCCAACCTCTACAAAGACAACAGAAGAGAATACACGAAACGCGTAAGAGAAACAGTGGAGAAGAGTTGGGAGGATAACTAGCAAGTCAAGTAGAGAGAACCATCAGGATATTTCAAGAGAGGTATTCATGCTTGGATGAGTGGAAGGGGAAGACACTGTGCGCTCAGCATCACACTATTACATTACGGCCTCTTCATATCGGAATAGCGGGGTCCGGGCGTTTGAATCAACAGCATGCTGCCATGGAGTTATCTTTTACATGTTGATGGATTTTTGGAAGAGAAATCAGGGGACAACTTGCCCATAATATTTATTCTTTTCGGCCAGAGCCAGATTTATTGACAGGTTTACCATGGTTCTGAGTTCTTCATTTGGACGTGGAGGAATTCCGCCAATGAATGAAGCTTCAAAAACTATATCCCATTTCTGGTCCTTTTCTTCTAGTAATGCCCACTCAATAGTCATAACAACTCATCATGCGAAACATATAATACCCATCGTATACATATAAGCAAGCATTTTCCTTGTTTTACCAGAATTTCCGAGTGTCACGCAGTTCATTGCATTGCATTGACGAATTTCTCCGATATTATTGCATCGGCCCTTGGTACGAATTCTACGGCAGTTCTAGTATTTTGTACGCGAATTAAATTAGCGCGGCTTGTGTCAACAACGTCCCCTTATCAACCAAAAGCACAAAAAGCCCTCGTTACTCCAAATATTGATCACTCACTGTCCGTAAGTGTCTTGTAAAGGCGTCGCTTTTGAGGTCGGCTCTTGTACTTATGACCGTTCCGGGATAACAACCATCTGGCGATCATGTCGAACTCCATCAAGGTTGTTGCGCGGTTTAGGCCGCAAAATCGCATCGAGAATGAGCAAGGTGGATTGCCCATCGTGAGGTTCGAGTCCGACGATACCTGCGCTATTGATGTAGGTGTCCTGTATGACGATATGCAGCATGGCGCCATATACTGACCCGCAGATGTAGTCAAATGGTTCCTCGGGATCTTTTACCTTCGATCGAGTCTTTGATATGAGCTCTGGCCAAAAAGATGTGTTCGACTTCTCTATCAAGCCCACGGTGGACGATATTCTCAACGGTTATAATGGTACGGTGTTTGCGTATGGTCAAACGGGTGCGGGAAAGTCTTACACCATGATGGGAACGAACCTCGATAACGACGACGGGCGAGGTGTTATTCCGCGAATCGTAGAGCAAATATTCGCAAGCATCTTGTCTAGTCCCGGTACGATAGAATATACCGTGAGGGTCAGTTATATGGAAATTTACATGGAGCGCATTCGAGATCTGCTACAACCCCAGAACGACAATCTGCCGGTTCATGAGGAGAAAAATAGAGGTGTTTACGTTAAGGGTTTGTTAGAGGTTTACGTTTCAAGCGTCCAGGAAGTTTACGAAGTCATGAAGCGGGGTGGAGATGCAAGAGCTGTATCGTCAACCAACATGAACGCCGAGTCCTCGAGATCGCACTCGATATTTGTCATCACCATTACACAAAAGAATGTGGAAACAGGATCAGCAAAGAGCGGTCAACTATTTCTGGTCGATTTGGCTGGTAGTGAGAAGGTTGGCAAGACTGGTGCTAGTGGGCAAACTCTGGAGGAGGCCAAAAAGATCAACAAGAGTTTGAGTGCTCTTGGTATGGTTATCAACAACCTGACAGATGGCAAATCTTCGCATATTCCTTATCGAGACTCGAAACTCACCCGTATTTTACAAGAGAGTTTGGGAGGTAACAGTAGGACGACCTTGATTATCAACTGCTCTCCAAGTAGTTACAATGCCGAAGAAACACTTGGTACCTTGAGATTTGGTATGCGAGCGAAGGCAATCAAGAACAAAGCCAAGGTCAATGCAGAGCTCAGTCCAACAGAACTCAAAGCACTATTACGAAAAGCACAATCTCAAGTCACCACGTTCGAGACATACGTTTCTTCTCTGGAGGGCGAAGTTCAACAATGGCGTGCTGGACAAGCGGTGCCGAAAGAGCAATGGGCACCCCCACTTGCGGGTGTCAGTGGAACCAAAGCAGATGCTGCCCGGGCACCACGACCGTCTACTCCTTCTCGTCTCACAGAGAGCCGGGCTGAGACCCCGATAACGGAACGTGCAGGTACGCCGGGTCTACCAATAGACAAAGATGAGCGGGAGGAATTCTTACGGCGTGAGAATGAGCTTCAAGATCAAATTTCAGAGAAGGAGACACAGATTGCAGCTGTTGAAAAGACATTGCGAGATACCAAAGAAGAGCTCGCTTACCTCAAGGAACGAGATACCAAGACTCACAAGGATAATGAAAGGCTTACCGGCGAAGCGAATGAATTCAGGATGCAACTCGAACGATTAACGTTCGAAAGTAAGGAAGCTCAAATTACCATGGACAGTCTGAAAGAGGCCAATGCTGAACTCACTGCTGAGCTTGATGATCTCAAGGAACAACTACTTAATGTCAGGATGAACGCCAAGGAGTCCAGTGCGGCCCTGGACGAAAAGGAAAAGAAGAAGGCGGAGAAGATGGCACAGATGATGGCTGGCTTTGATCTTGGTGGGGATGTTTTCAGTGAGAATGAGGCAAGTATCAAGAAAGTTATCGACCACATCGATACTCTCCACGAGCAAAGCGCAGCAGGCGAGGCTATCCCTCCGGATGAGTTCCAAGCCATCAAGGAGAAATTAATCGAAACCCAAGGCATTGTTCGACAAGCAGAACTCTCCATGTTCGGATCGGCATCGAATGATGCCAACACCAAGCGCAGGGAGGAATTAGAACAGCGCCTTCAAACGCTTGAGCAAGAATACGAGGAGCTCCTGGAACGCAATTTGGGCGAGGCGGATGTTGCTGAGATCAAGGAACGTCTTGAGAAAGCGTATTCGAACAACCAAGATGTCAAGGCGGAATTGGTTGAAGATCTCAAGAAGGAAGTTGCTCAAAAGGCGGCTGAAATTGAAAAATTCAAGGCTGTGAACGAGGATCTTCAACAGCGTGTAAAGGCTGGCGGTGCAACAAATGGCACAGCGACTAGCTCGGCGAGCGGTAAGACGGTTCAACAACAAATTGCAGAATTCGACGTCATGAAGAAGAGTCTTATGCGGGATCTACAGAACCGTTGCGAGCGTGTTGTAGAGCTTGAGATTTCTCTTGATGAGACCCGAGAACAATATAACAATGTTCTCCGTTCGTCAAACAACCGAGCCCAGCAAAAGAAGATGGCATTCCTGGAGAGGAATCTTGAACAACTTACTCATGTGCAAAGACAGTTGGTTGAGCAAAATGGTAGCTTGAAGAAGGAGGTTGCAATTGCAGAGAGGAAGCTGATTGCAAGAAACGAGAGAATTCAAAGCTTGGAGAGTTTGCTGCAGGATAGTCAGGAGAAGTTGACCGCTGCCAATCACAGGTGAGGATATACTTTCCCCACCGTCCTCATGATAATGTTTACTAACACAAAAACAGATTCGAAGCTCAACTTACAGCTGTGAAAGAACGTCTCGAAGCAGCCAAGTCAGGCAGCACGCGAGGATTAGGGTCACCTACCAGTGCATTCAGCTTTGGTGGAGCAGGGAGCCGAATTGCTAAACCACTGAGAGGAGGTGGGGGAATGGAAGGGGGTCAAATTCCTATCATCTCTAGCTTGCAGAACGAGGCGGGAAGTGGAAATGCGAGCGGGTCAACAAACAAGAGGAGTTCGTGGTTCTTCTCTGGAGGACAGAAATAAAGAATTGGAGTGCTGCGGGGACGCGTGGGGAAAAAGTAAGGGGGTGGAAGCAGGTGCATTGGGGGTGAAATAGTATATGAGGCAATTGGATGGATCTAGGAACTTGGACCTCATTATGCGGAGGGGATGGAGAATTGGCTCTTGGGGTTGGGGATGAGGATAGGGCGGGTTGAGAGGGTAAGTGGTAAGGAGGATAAGGAGGATAAGGGGGGGTAAGTGGTAAGGAGGATGAGGAGGATGAGGAGGATAAGGAGGATAAGGAGGATCAAGATGATGGGATGGATGATGGAATGAATCGCATGCACGAATGATCAAGATCAACGAATGAGATGCTCTATAAAGAAAGAATAAATAGATAGATGAGACTTATGTATACCCATGCTGTTCCCTCTCACACACACTCTCTCTCTCTCAAGTAATATCCACATGGATGGACGAAGATCTTCATTTACTTAGTGTAGGCGGTAAGGTAGGTTAACCTTAAAATGAGACACCACCATCTGGAGGGACGACGGGAGATTCAGCGCATGGGGCTGGCTCTCTTTTGCTTTGTTTCGATAACGATATCGATATCGATAACGATGGATGGTGATGATCGGCTCTGGACTTGGACCTGGGGAATTCAAGTTATTTCATCCCATTCATTTATCCATTCATTCATTCATTCATTCATTCATATATCTGGCTTGGTCGATGACTAATTAACTGCTTTCTCGAATTCTGGAATCACGGGTTTTGCGCAAATTCTTGTTGTTATTATTGTTGTTGTTTTGGTGCGCATATTTGGTTTGGTTGAGTTGAGTTGAGTTGAGTTGGTTGGGGACTTGGTTGTAGGGGATTATTGATTGTGAATGCACGGGACTAACTACAGTATGTTGCTACTGCAGAATCCCGAGTACTTTGTTGATCGGTTGTCTGTTGCTTACCTTTCTTTCTCTTTACGCTCATGCTTTCGTCTCGGACGGGGCTGGAACAAAGATGTCCTGCTCTGCTCTGTATGCTCTGCTCTGCTCGAAAACCAATTTATGCGGTTTATATATCCAGGTAAAGGCAAGATTCTACTGGAGACTCACCTAGGAAATACTAGTCGGCCTCCACGGCAGTGGCCCTCGGAGAGGAGCCAGCGGAGCGTCATTCATTGTTAATCGAAAATCGAAAAATCACATCTTCCTTCTGACCCGAACAACTGACTGGCCTGCTCCGTACGTCAAAACCTCTGGTCCTCCCGACCGCCGAACTGCAGTCTGTGCCTTCCTTAACTCTAGCCCCACCCTGACCAAGCCTTAGAAGGATGCATCAGTCCAACTCCCGTTTTCTTCGAAAAGTCCAGACACAGGCCACGGATAAGCCGGTCGGCAGGCGCACAGAACGGCGTGCGAACGGACATGAGGGGTTTTTCTTCGCAGTACCGTACTCGAGGAATTTGCAGTTCGGCACATATGAACAGGAAAGAAAGGGCCGACCAGCTCAATGACCTTGACCAACCAACTACAGGAACCAGGCGTTAGGACAAGATGATAAGATGCTGGCTTGTGATCGAATCATATCACACGACTGCTTTAAATGAATCTGATATGCGAGATGCAAGGCACGCGGGAAAAGAAAAAAAAAGCGGTATTTCCGATGCAGCATAATACTGGCAATTTATCGCTTCCCTGTCTGCTTGTGTTGGGTATTCGAGGATCGCTTAGCCGTCTCCAGTAGTTCTCTCGCGCCGGTGGAAGTGGAGGAGGTGGCTAACGCGTTGGACCAGTTAGATGTTGCGACTAAACAAGCATTTGACTAGATGGTACTACTTGCCTGCAATGTCTCATTCCCCAGAATAATTCCAACAAAAAAAAAGTCAACTGCCCCGGTGGATGGGATGGGATGGTGTGCGGAATACGTCCACCACCAACACGAGGCTTCAAAGTGGGTGGAGGGAGGTGCAGGTGAGTGTAGGTGTAGATGCTGATGGTGGTGCCAAGTATTATTCTCTCCTCCCTCCCTTTCCCTTTATCCGCTGAGCAAGCAAATAAGATCTAATTTCTCTTAAAACTTGCTCTCCTCTTTTTCGCGTCGTGCTCGACTTTTCAATCTTTTGCCCATTCTGCTGTATATTCAAGGGAAGAATAACCTCTTCTGCCATATCATAGGAAAAGAAGAGAATCAGTCGTTCGTTCTTTTTTTTCTTAATTGGAAGATTGGATATTGGATATTGGATATTAGATATCGCATACTGCCGCGCATATCGCACACATACCAACTTAACTAACTCACTGTCGCTGCTTGACCCTGTCTATATTCATTCTATCATTGTTTGATCGCTGTCCAGGATCTATCTTGTTTTTACAAATCTCGCTCTGCCTGCAGATCTACTTTTGATCAGCCAGTCCTAGTCCTGTTCTCTCCCACAATTCACTCGCTTTTCCAACATCAAAAACCAACCTGCAAGTCATACTTCGTACATACATATACATCTAATACACCATCAATCACAATCCACCGCAACCATGCATCACCAATTTTCATTCGCGCTCCTCGCATCCTTGGCAGCAGCATCTCCACTGTCACTTTCAACCCGCAGCGAATGCCAGACAGGATATACCCTCTGTTCACCCAGCGGCGTCACCAGTTCCAACACACCAGAAATCGGCGACTCGGATTTCACCCATTTGTACCAAGACATTGTTCTCTCGAACCTCCCGACCTTCACATCGCGCAAACGCTCCTCCAACAACCACAATGAGCTCCCCTCCACCCTTCTCGAATCCCGCGCATCCGCCTCCCTCTGCTGCATCTCCTCTCTCGCTTGCCTCACTATGCACAACCTCAACATCCCTTTCTGTTACGACAAATTCACCACCAACTACTTCCTCCCCGACAACAGCTACGGCACCATAGTAGGTGGCTCCTACACCTCCTCCTCCGGCGCACACGCAAATCTCGAATCCGGAAACTTCACCAAAGCAGATGGCACCACTGGCAACATCTACAGCGCAGACCCGGCCGCGGCGCCCAACACCGCGACGCTGCCAATTCCGAGCCAGTACACGGCGTCAGGGGTCGGAAGCGCGATTCCAGCGAGTGCATTGGGTGGGGTGACAGTTACTTATACAACGACTTATATGGCGAGTACGGTGCCGGCGACGACGATCCCAGGGACGACGGTGAGCGGGAGTGTGAGCACGTTTACTACGGAGGAGGCTACGAGTAGTGGGGGAGTGACGAGCACGAACACGAGTACGGGGACCACGACGTTGCCGGGGACCACGAGTGAGGGGACCACGAGGCAGGCGAGTACGGTTAGTGCGAGTGTGGCGACGGTTACGACGGTGGAGAGTGCGGGGTCAAGTGCGAGTGCGAGTGCGAGTGCGACGGGGAAGAAAAATGAGGCGGGGAGAGGGAGGGGTGTCGTGGGGTGGGGCGCGGTGGTTGGGGGGTTGGTTGGTGGGATTTGGGGAGTGTTGTAGAGGGGATTTTGGGGGAGCGACAGGAGAGGAGAGTGGAAAAGAGGAGACACGAGGGGGTGGAGTTTTCTATTTTCTGAATGACGCTCCGCTGGCTCTCCGAGGGCCACTGCCGTGGAGGCCGACTAGTATTTTCTAGGTTGGTCTCCCTGTAGAATCTTGCCTTTACCTGCAAATACAGTCCCGCATAAATATAATGAAGGGAAAGGGAGGGAGGGGAAAAGAGTAAGGGGGAGAAAAGGGAGCCAAAAAAAAAGGGGGGGGCATTGAAGTTGGAATGAGGAATGAGGGATATGAGATATGGGATATGGGATATGGGATATGGGATATGAGTAATGTGCAATGCATTACCTCGACATGAGATGATAGGAGAACAAAGAGTCTCCATCTATATCAACCATCTATCTCACGGATATGAGATGATGCAATACGATGTAACACCTTAATGTGCATACATATATATATACATACATAGGAACAGGTAGGATACCTACTATTACAAAAGCATTTCCAATTCATGTTCAAATGAAATCACTCACTCACTTACCTCGCTACCTTGGAGAAGCGTTTCCAATCACATCACATCACATCACATCACACAGCGCTTTCCCAATCAAGTAATATACGATACTTGTAGAACTAAGTTAGCTTTCAGCACCACCACAACCAAAATAGCCGCGCCGCCGCCGCCGCGCGTGCTCCCTCTTCTACAGTAAGCTCCGCTTGAGTGTATAATCAATCGCGTTTCTATCACATCTCGCAGCAAGGCTGGGAAATTCCCGTAAAAGTGGAAGTGGAATGGTTTCCTAATACGAATCCTACCTTCATACATAACAGCTAGTGGGTGAGTGGGTGAGTGGGTGGGTGGCAGGCGGGCATGAGTCAGGTTGCTTACGGTATGCTTACATGGAGATGGATGGAGTAAACGATAGCGAGAAATGCTTACGCTGCGGTACTACTGTGCTGTGCTGTGCTGTGCCTCTTCCCCCGCTTGTTTGTGTGTTGGGGATGGATGATGTGATGTTCCTCCTCCTTGGGTACAGGCACTGGTTATGTTGTGTTGTGTCGATGGCAAGTATATATAGAGAGGAGGTACAGTACGTACCTCTCTAAGTTACTCTGATGTTCGAGAGATTGCTTGTGTATTTTATTGCGTTGCGTGCGTTGTGTTGTTGCATCTTGGGAAAAAGGGGGAAAAAAAAACTGAAGTTGCTTTTGTTTCATAGGATTCTCCTCTTCTCTCCTCTCCTCGCCTCTCCCCTCTCCTCTTCCCTCCCTCCTTTCTTTCTACCTTTGTCGTCCCTCGTTGGTGGTTAGAAATGAGAAAGACCACGAGCTGAAATGATAATGAATGGTATTATGTAACAAGCGGATGGCACATCCCACTTACTCATCGTAAGATGCCAGGGCAAGCTAGCTTTGTATTTGCACCACAAAACCACACGTTTTGCATGCATACTGTACATGAAAAACACTCTCTACTATTACCCCCCACTATCTCTTTCTATTCTCTGCCGCGCATGAAGCGGCAGAAAACTGTTCATTCATTTGCGGGTTCTGGATTTGGCGGTCGGAAAGGATGGTAACATGGGAAAGTTCCTGATATTTTCATCTGATGTTTGGTGGAGTGGTATTTGTCAAATATCGCCAATACCACCTTACACCCCACCACCTACTAGTTCTATTGTTTTGGTGGGTAGGATCTGCAGCCATTGTTTTTTTGGTGCGATGCGAACTTCGAGTCATGGTACACGGGTCCAGAGTGGGAGGAACGGGCGGGCTATGGGAGCGTAGCACTTGATATATGCCGCCTCTTGGGCTTGAATATATAGCCTTGTTGTCCTTAGATGGGTAGCAGTCCAATTTTTGGGGGGGCTTTTCTTCTTGTATTAAAGGAAGAAGATAATATTTCTTACGTCTTTTCTTTCGATATATGTATAGTTGCTCTATATAACATACATAATCTATTCCTTCTATTCCCTCCATCGCCATTGTTGACAGTAGACGCTGGAAGTCAGTCACTCATCCATTCGTCCATTCATTCAATCTTCAATTCGTATAAGTTATACTGCAACAATCATCACAAATACACTTCTTGTAATTCCAAAACACCCTCCAGGAAAGGAAAAAGAAAACCGAAAAAATGCTCTACCCCAACGCCGTCACCGCTATCATCATCTGCATCATCTTCCCCATAATATCCGGTTTCGTTGTCGGGCTGAGAACATATGCGCAGAGAGTCCTGCTAGGAAATCCGTTTCGTGCAGATGATTTGTTTATTATTTTTGGGCAGGTGGGTTTGTTTGCATTTCTTTAGTGGTTAGATGGGAATGGTGTGTTAGTTGTGTTTTGAGAGGAGAAATAGAGTGTTGAATCAAGAGGAAAAGAAAGGAAAGGGAAGGGGGGGAATACGCTATGCTAATATTTCTGATGAGTAGGTGATCGCAATGGGGATTTGCATAATGGGAATATATGGAGCTTTTAAAGCAGGATTTGGATGGCCGTTGGAAGAAATAGCGAGACATGGCGTTCAGGAGAATTTTGGAAAGGTGAGTGGAACACTTCCAAGATGTTTTCTGATTGTCTATCTGTTTATTGGACTGGACGTTCATGTGTTTTCTCAATCTTGTTGTTCGGACTTTGTCTCTGTCTCTGTTCTGTCTCTGTCTCTGTCTCTTACCTTCTTTGGCTTCCTGAGATCTATCCTTCTATTCGCTACTCTCCTATCCTCTCCTCTAGTTCTTCCCCCTCCAGTCTTCTCTCATACATTCATACCCATACACCACCTACCATCAACCTCCTCTCTCCTATATAATCCCACCACCACCAGCCCCCCTTCATAACTCACAAATTTCTAAAAAAGAACATCCCACCTGTATTCATTCATACATTCACACTAACTAACATACAAAAAAGATGGTCCTAGCAAGTCATGTTTTATGGGCAAGCTCCGTCTCAATGGTCAGAATAGGTCTGTTGTTTTATTATCGCAGATTATTCGTTACGAAGAGGTTCAAGTTTGCGGATGCATGTATGATTGTGGTTTCTGCGCTATGGTTTGTGATTGTTGTGCTTGTGAGTTTTCTTTCCTTCCTTCCTTCCCATCTCATTTCTCCTTCCCCATCCTCTCTCCCTTACACCCATCTCTCCCCTATCCCCCCCCTTCCCCGCCTCCCCCATCTCTCCACCTTCCCCAATTCCCAACTCCCCACCTAAACCATCATAGACAACAGCCATCTTCTTCACCTGGAATAGCTCCCTGGAAGCCCAGCACTTCAGCATCAACTTCTTCGCCTTCAGCATCGCCGCCACCGCGCTTAATATCGTTCTCGATATCGCCACTTTAACGATCCCTGCTTTCGTCATCAGTTCGTTGCACCTGAGTCGCAGGAAGAAGTTCTGGGTTATTGTGGTTTTTGCGCTGGGCGGGTTGTGAGTTTTTTTTTTTTTTTCTTCTTTCTTTCTTTCTGTCTGTGTTTTGGGGGCCTTGAGAGAAGGGGGTAAGAGGGGGGTAAAAGAGGGGGGGTTAAGAAATGGGGAGAGGAAAAAAAAAAAAAAAGCACAGAAACACACAAGAGGTTCAGTTGGTTGATTTAATTAACACAGGCTAACTTATATGTGATGAGGACAGTTGCGTAGTTGCTTCGATTGCGAGATTATCTTATATCGCCACATTCTACCAAGTCAAGAACCCGAGTCCCGAGGTATCAGGTCAGTTCTTTTCATCTTTCGCTTTTCTTCGCTCTTCATGCCTGTCTTCCCTTTCCTTTCCATAACCCTTTTTCATTCAATTATTCCTTTATCCCACTAAATTACTCCTCCCCCACTCCACAAAACATCACTCTACACAGACATATACTCCTCTTCACATCACAGCACAGCACACCACAACCCCGTTCGCCTACCCCCTTTCTCTTACTAACCCACACACCCCCAGAATTCACAATCTTCCACGCCTTCATCTGGGCCATCATCGAGCCCTGCGCTTCCATCGTCGCATGTAGTCTTCCGGCCTGTTGGCCGGCTATCAAGAAATTGCAATCATCTAGCTGGTGGGGCAATTTTGTAGGGCCGTTCAGCAGTATTAGTGGGAAGAGCACAGGCGCGTCCAAGTCAGGGATGAAGAAGAGTGAAGGGATACGGAAGGGGATGGGAGAGCAAAGACGGTCGAATTCGGGATGGAGGGAGTTGGGCAGTGATAGGGAAGCAGGAGGCCATGGGTTAGAGATGGAGATGGGAAAGGGGAAAAATGATGACTTGAGGCGTGCGGATCTCGATCTTAAGAGGGGCTTTGGAACGGTGCATGAGATGGATGGTATTCAGAAGCCGGATAATGCGTTTCTCGTTTAGAAGGAGAAGAAGAAGAAGAAGAAGAAGAAGAAAAAAGTATGTGTAATGTGTTATGAAGTAACTAACCACGGGGTAACTAGATTCTAACAAGATTCCTTCTTGGTGTAAAAAGTAGCTTGCTATCGTACAGTAAGATTACAATAGAGCATAGAGTAAAGATTCTAGTAATGAATGCACTTGCTGTGCTATGCTATCAAAAGAAACAAGACGTCACGTCAAAGCCAAGCTCATTCTTTCTCTCTTCCTCTGTCTCCCTACATAAAAATCCACAATACCGCTAGAACTAGTTCTAAACTAGCCCAACACAGCGAAAAGAAAACAGAAACAGAATAGTACTGTAATACTGCGAACGTGACGTAGTGTAGTGTAGTGTAGCGTAGGGTAGTTTCTCCAAGTTGTATGTATTCAGTATTTACATCGAATGGATGCAATTCTATCAATCAATCAGTCAGTCAGTCAGTTAGTTACATAGTTACATAGTTTTTTATTATTTTTATTTTTTTTTTCCTCAGCCGAAACGGTTGTTTGTTTTATGTATCGCATCCTCTCTCATCTCATTCATACATAACATATATATATATATATATATATATACAACACAGTAACTAAGTAGTACGCAGAACTCCCCCTCCTCACCACCTCCAAGTCCGAATCCAAAACCTCTACGCACGATACCCAATCCTCCCCATTTCATCTCCCTCCCTCTCCATATCCAAAAAGACATATGACATTACATTAGTCAGACGTTACAGTAGTTATTCAGAACTTAGAACTTAGAACTTAGAACTTAGTCACTTTTATATACCGTACCCTGCACTACACTACACTGCACTGACTAGTTATTTAAGTTAATTTATCTCCATTGCTGACTTAACTTATTTCAGTACTAGGACTGGGACTGGGACTGGGACTGGGATATCTATGTGATCTGATCTGTGTGTGTGTGTGTGTGTATGTACGTATGTCTGTCTATCTATACAATAATACTTACTTACAGTACAATACTAGAAAGAAGGCCGAATTCGCGATCCACGTGAATAATTGCAGTAAATTAACCTTAATATAAGTAAGTGCATCTATTATTGTGGTGGCGGTTCTTTGGAGCTCAGCTTCTTGTATAATATGATATATTTATTCATCTCTAGTATATACTGTACATACATATATACAACTTTCGAGAAAGTTGTGATAATCCTGCAGTACTTTTCTTTTCCTTGGGTATCGATCGATCGCTATTCCTCATTCGCTCAATGACTACAGTATCTATCTATACATCGTGAAGTCAAAATCTCTAGCTAACTAAAGAAATAATCATACATACATGAATATATACAAAAAGAAAAGCAATAATACAATTCAACCCATCTATCCCATGTATATCATATCATATCATATCATATCATATCATATCATACAAACACAGAATAACTCCCAAACCGCAAACAAGAAAGCTAGCTACCCAACTCTCCATCTACTACTCACTCACTCACTAGGCAAAGCCAACAGCGCAAAATGCCCCCCCACCACCGGCCTCGCCATAAACTGCACCGGAAACTTTGCCCACCCCGAATCATCCGTATCGTAAAAATCGCCCAACGGCCTGCCCATCTCCGTCTCATTTACATACTTCACTACGCGTCCAATCAAATCCTTCTTGGTATCCTCCTCCGCCACTGCCGCGCACCAAATCTGCCAATCCGATTTCGTATACGTGTTCCGCGTGTCGAGCGGCACGCCATAGGTGTGTGCTACTTGTGGGTAAAAGGCGGATTGAGCGGCGTAGATGGAGGAGGGGACAAGCGAGAGGGAGAGCAGTTTGTCCGCGTAGAGGTTGTAGAGGAGAGAGTAGGAGGTGAGGTTATGGTAGTTGAGGGAGGTGTGTGCGGGAAGGATGGAGTTGGAAGAGGAGGAGTTGGCGGGAATGACGGAAAGGCTCGTCCATTGTGTGATGTAGGATTTGGCTATTGCGGAGTAGTTATTTGCGACGAGGGGGTGCGCAGTTAGGTTTGCGATGCGTGCCATGGCGGCGATGCCGATGATGCCTTTGAGGGCGAGGTTAGTTTGATTGACAAGAGAGCCGGCAAAGTCGTCCGTGCTGAGTTGGGAGGCGGGCGCGAGGGCGGATGTGATGAGGTATTGGGTCCACTGGTCGAGGATGCGGTAGTGTTGGGTGAGGTAGGCAGTGTCGTTTGTGGCTTGTGCGTAGGCGAGGGTCATGATGAGCATGTTGCCGCATTCTTCCAGGGGCATGGCTTCATCGAGGCCCTTTGGGTAGCCGGTGGCGTTAGGGTAGGTGCCGAGATCGTGGATGGAGTATTGGTTGGGGTAGTGGCCGGATTCTTGATTCTCGAATAACGGATCGAGGGCGAGTTTTAAGAGGAGTGGGTTGGTGTAGAGAAGGAGCGGATGCATAGGAAAGAGGACATCGACTATTTGGGCATCGCCGTTGGAGCTGATTTCTTTCAAGAAGATGTATTGCTTGGTGTCGTTTCCAACAAGTTGTATGGTAGCAAATGCTTGACGAGCTGAAAGAGACGTCAATGTCAAGTAGTCTTGACCTGCCGCTGCAAGAGAGTCCTTCTCTATCATTTTGTCGAAAATGCCAGAGAATCCAAGAGCAGTGCTCCAGTCATTGTAGAAATACGATAGCTATACTTTGTTAGAAACAGTATACATTGGTGTGGGTCAACTTACTGCTTCAGTTGCGCTAGAAAAGTATGAAGTCCACAAAGAGGGCAATGCCACAGTTCCATCCTTGCCGGTGAATTGAACAGCGTGGTCCTGGGCCAAACCTAGAACAAATACAGTCTCCTGAGGAGTTGCTGAAACTTCGCCGTAGTTGACAGAAAATCCAAACACGGGAAATTTATCTTTGATGGCTCTGAACTTGGTGTCCGTCGTATTTGTTAGTTTACCATTGACCTCAAACGCAGCACGGACGACCGTATCCTGTCCAGATTGATATGTCATATTCTTCGTATTCTTAGTTGCCCAATACCAATACCCCCATTCAGCTTGCTGGTTGATTTCTGTAAAAGCTAGTTGGTCCTCTCGGTAGACTCTATGATATGCGACACTATCGTTGGTGACACCGTAATCCCATTTCGCTATGGCGCTGCGATTTCCGGAAACCCATTCTGCATAAGTAATTAGACATTGACCTAAAAAATAACGAGGGATTTCTTGCCAGCTGAGATGTCCGCATATACAGAGACGTTGTGAGCTTTCCCATCGTTCGATACCACATCTACATGAAGGTAAGACATCGTCAGAGATTGCCGTCGTAAATCATGCGGTGTAAGTGGTGATAAAAACGTCGCAGTCAAGTTGATCTTCCCTCCCACATCGAATGTGAAGATACTCTTAGTAGAAGTGTATTCGAAGGCAGTCTGATTAGCTCCTTGAAGCAGAGCAATGCCATCGGCCGCTCTTGGCCATCCCATCCATGCCCACGCTTCACCATCTACCATGACAAGACCCACCATCCCCAAAATGGTATCACTAAACCACCATATATCAGCGCAACTTCCGAGATGATAGTTTTGAGGCTACTTACAACCAAAGCTTGTTCCATTGCAAAGCCAAGCTATTGCCCGTTGAAGTCTCAGTTACCTTTTTGGAAAATTCTAACCACGAATTTAAATATGGCGACTTCACCATCAAGGGCGCCGCGGGAGGCCGAGCAGGTGTAAACGTTCCTTGAGCATAGCTTAAGTTGACAAATGTTGAAATCGTACAGAGGAGCGTAGATGCGGCAGGAAATTTCATGATTGCAACATTAATGAAAATTCCCCTAGACAGTGGAAATATTTTCTGGAAACAGAAGAACGGATGATATACCACAAACTTTGGATCTGCCTAGATCGAGAATCCCACGATCTATAAAGATTGTGTACTAGTTTACTAATATCAAGCTGATATATAAAAGAGCGGCGTTGTGAAGTAATAAAGCAGTAAGCCAGGCAAAAGAGCCCTAGTAACGAAAGCAAAAACCACGACAGAGAAAGGAGAGAAGGCAGTGCAATCGCCATTCATGAAGCGGCGAAGCACAATTATAAAAAGTGTCAAAACTTCCCAACACAAGAAACAACATGGAATGGAAGGCGTCCTTGCGCCAATCTCCTGCAAGCAAGCATATACAAACCAACGAAAACTAGGCCGCGCCCATATACATGGTGGGATGCTACGTGAAAAGAATTGCCCGAATAAGCAGACCATGGTCAGCCGTGGAGGTGGGGAGTCTTCATAAGGATTGAAGATGTTCAATGCCGACCCCACTATGCGGTGCGGCGGCTATGTTTAAAACGGAGGATTTTAAGGATCGATCTATCAGGGATACAGTATTAGAATCTGTGTGGTGTGAGGAAAGAAGATATCCGTGAACCAATGGATAGATAGAGGTAGATGAAACTGTAGCTAGTCGTATAGTACCAGTAATAACGGACCTTTATATAAATTAAGCTGGCAGTGTTGCGCCACCGACGGCGGCGACGACGACGACGATGACAATAATAATGATGATATTCGCTGCGACTTATAAAAAGATAAGTTTACTCAGTAGTTCAGCTACTAACTGCGGCTAACACACCTCCGCTAAGACGCAAATAGGAATATCGCGCGTTAATGACTATGCGATGTGATGGGCTTTATTTAGATATCGCATCTACAGGCTATATTTATATAAAACGCAACAATCTCACCAAAAGACGATTAAATGGCCTCCATCCATCTTCTACATTGGCGCACATCACCTGACCACGAGTAGTTGTGATATTATCCATAATCCATAACCCATGCTCCCTCCCTCTCTCTCCTCCACTTTCCAGAGTGGGATCTAAGATCATCCGCGTGAGAAGCCTATCTGCCTACCGAACAGCCAAATGGAGGAATCACAAACGTTTTTGATCCTATATTTCGAAGAATTCGCAACTTATCTACCATTTTTGACTCATATACACAACTGCATTATTGTGTGCCTTCTGAGAAAGGCAATACATACGTCGGCATCATAGACATCAGCATCACAAGTCCGCAATTATCGCTTGAGATTAGTTAATTCTCCTGCTTCGGCACAAAAGAGCTCCGGCAGTATTGCTTGCGCCTGCTGGTGTGATGCCATTGAATCATCTTCGTGACTGCGTAAAAGAATAATTAAGATTGCAGCGCCACCCACAGCTCCGTGATATCAACGAACTATCAATCCTTTAAAAGAAAAATCTTCATAAACCTAACTGAGCAATTGCTCGATAGCACCCTGTACACTTCCTCCACTGCGTCTCAATGCCTCAACATTCCGATCGAAATCAAAGAAGCCCATATCGTTCAACTGTCTAAGTTGATCGGCATATCTCTCCTCAGGTGGTCTGGTATCCGCGGGTGCAGCAGCAGAAGCCGCCCCAGCTCCCCCAGTTGCCCCCATTCCACCACTTCCAAAGCCGCCCGGACCAAACATGTCAAACCCCCCATTCTGTAGCATTTCCATGGTCTGTCGCATTTGTTCCGGTGTGAGTGCAGGCATACCGGGGAAAAAAGGATTGCCACCTGGTGCGCCGCCAGCACCTGCACCTCCAAACAGTGCAGCGAATGGATTCTGTGCATTAGGATCGGCACCTGTTGCTGGGGATTGACCAGCAGATGCTGGCGCTGGGGGAGTTTGCACAGGAGTATGACCTGAACCACGTGGCGCGCCGCCGAATAATAGTCGTGCCATTGGATTGTCACCACCGGCTCCACCCATGGCAAACGGATTGAAAGCTGGTATATTTCCTGCGTTTGCTCCATCACCGGTACCAGGAGTAGTTCCTGCTGCGCCCGATGGTGTTGTGTCCGTAACACCCGGCGCGGGGAAGGCGCCGGCTCCACCACCACCAGCCATTGATCTCCGGAAGGCAGCAGCTTGTCTGATCGAATCCGGGTTTGTAAGCAAATCTCTCATCATCGGCGACTGTAACATTTCTCGTGCGCCCGGCATATTTCGGAGCGCAGGGGTGTTTTGAATCATCATATTGATAAGGTCCGGATTGTTGAGGGCTTCGTTCATCGTTTGTCGCATGTTCGGGTCGTCCAACATCGATGCTAACATATCCTCACTGGGAGGCGCACCCATCTGCGAAAAATGATTTAGTATATCAAATCAGAGCATCTCACGAGTTATTACTTACTCCCCCATCCGCACCGAACATATCCATCCCTGGAAGGCCCATATGACCTGCATATCTGGCTCCTGTCAAGCCAGCCAACGGGTTGTTCGCAGTACCAGCAGCCATATTCGTAGGCACACCGGCGGCAGCTCTAGGAGCGCCAGATGAAGATGCTGAGCTTGCCGGGTTTTGGGCAGCATTGCTTGGGGCGCTCTTAACCATATGTATTGTATTGCCAGCTTTGATCTTGTATGTGCTTAGAGGTTCTTCGTTCTTCATGACACGACCGGAATAAATCAATCTTTGTCGCTCCACTGGAATCTTCTCGTAGTCGTCCCCGGCTAGCTTGTTCTTGAGGTCAAGGACTGTCGCAGTCTCGGCCATGGTGATGGTGTGATTGCCCTCACCAGAGGTCTTGACCTTGAACGTGAGTTGAGGATCGGTCTCGGCCGCAGTAGGTTCGTCGGACATTTTGAAAAGCTCTGGCTGCTGTCGCTTGGGTGCGTGTGGCGATGCGATGAGACTGGTGTGATGAACTGGATATTTTTTGCTGTCGAGGGGTTTGGTATTGGTTGGATGTTGTATTGATTAATCAGGAACAAAAAATGACTGTACGAGTGCTATGAGGGGCCACCCGGGCGGCAGCTTTAGATGACGTTTCGATGGTTCGAGAAGGATAGACCAAGGACAGTCGCTAAAGGGGTGAGAGGTAAGGCTCGGATTTCTGAGGCTCGAATTTCTGAAGGCTCGAGTAAGCCTCGCCGGTGATCTTGAAGAAGGCCACGGCCGACGAGCGATGCGGCAAAGGAAAATCACGAAAATAAGCAGGACTGCGCGTAGGTAGAAGCTTGCATGAGGTTCTGTGTCTCAACTTCCAATCCTCATGTGTCATTTGTTGTTGATTATCTCCTTTATCTCCTCTTTAGCACTGACTGTCTCTCCTCGCATGAGACAACTACGACTTGACCAGCTAGCAGCGCATGGCTCAGCTCCATTAATATCTCTCGCACGACAGATGGCCTAATCCACAAACCTTCAAAACTACGAGTACAAGTAACCGCCGGGCATTCGAGAAGAAGATCACAAACCAACCAGCACAAAGATTTACTACACTACATTTGCATCAGATCTACACGCCGCCCTCTCAACCAAGCAAAACCTTCAGTGGACCTCGGCTTGTCTCTCCCCGCCATTGCAAGAATCCGGGGACTTCGAACTCCTTCCAACCTTCCAACCTCTTCCGTCATACATAATACAACGACTTCCTCTTCTTGTATTGTTATAATTGCTCTTGAATAGCGGATCGTCAGCTACAACAAGCATATCGCTACTTCAAATCAACCCTCCCACCCGTCGACTTGCCAAAATGCGAGGAATTCAAATCAAAGAATATGTCAAGGTAAGCAAGCTCCTTTCCCCAGTTCCCATCTACCTCTGCCAACACCAGTATTAACAATTGATTCAATTTAGGAACCTCGAGACCTCGTGGTCTCTGACCTTCCAGATCCGGTTCCTGGCCTTGATCAATATCTGATCGAAATCCATGCCACAGCGACCAATTTCTACGATCTGCTACAAATTCGAGGGAAATATCAGCATCAACCTCCATTGCCCTGTAAGCCATTCCTCGAATCCCATTCCATTCTTCACGTCCACAATCTACACATCTTCCAATCCCAATACCCAAACGAGACCTTTCCATTTCTATCTGCCATCTCCAATCCTACCCCCCTTTCCCATCAAGCCACAAACTAACCTCTCTTCCCTCAACCCCAGGGATATCCGGGTCCGAATTCAGCGGCACCATTGTCAGCACCCCCCGACTAAACCCCAACCCCCGTTACAAGCCCGGTGACCGCGTCTTCGGTGCCTCCCAAGGCGGCTACGCCACCCTCGTGTGCGCCCACGAAGAAAACCTCTACCCCGTTCCCGCCTCCTGGTCCTTCTTCGAAGCCGCCGGGCTCTTCGTTACCGCTCCCACCTCCTACAGCGCTCTCGTAACCCGTGCCAACATCCAATCCGGTGACTACGTCCTAATCCACGCCGCAGCCGGCGGTGTCGGTCTCGCAGCCGTGCAGATCGCCAAAGCCTTCGGCGCAACCGTCATCGCGACGGCAGGCACACAGCGTAAACTCGAAGTCGCGCGCGAGTACGGCGCCGACCACGCCATCGACTACACAGACGCAACGTGGCCCGAGCAGGTACGGAAATTGACGCCCGATGCCCGCGGCGTCGATATCGTCTTCGATCCCGTCGGGCTGATCGACAAATCGACCAAGTGCATCCGCTGGAACGGGCGTCTACTGGTAATTGGCTTCGCGGCGGGCGATATCGAGAAGGTGGCGATGAATAAGGTTTTGTTAAAGAATATCAGTATTGTGGGACTGCACTGGGGTGCGTATGCAGTGAACGAGCCGGAGGTGCTGCCGAGGGTTTGGGAGGGCATTTTTAAATTGGTGAAGGAGGGGAAGTTCAGGGGAACGGTATTTACGGATAAGGAGTTTGTGGGGTTGGAGAGTGTGCCGCTGGCGTTGGAGTCTTTGGGGAGTAGAGGCACTTGGGGGAAGGTGGTGGTTAGGGTTAAGGAGGGGAAGACGGGGAAGAGTAAGATGTAGTTACTTGAGGAGGAGTGGCCTGGCTGTGTAGATGTATCTCCTTGGTGAATTAGGGTACCGACTGTTTCGTAGAGATATACTGGGAATGGTTTGGGGGTACTCATGTTGTAGATACGAATATTCTTTATGGAGGGATTGTATAGAACAGCTAAGTCAAGAGTATATATATTATTGCACCACTCCCTCTATCATTGTTTTGAGTAGGCATATAGAACATCATATCACATCACACCACAGCACATCACAAAATCACAAAATCACATACAATACTATACTTACTACACACAACACAAGCAAAGCAGCACACACCTTCCGTCCGTCTAACTTCAAGCACTCCAGACCTTAGACAATTTATTTATTTATTCACCATCGCAATAAACGCCATACCAAATCAGATAGATATATATTTAAATGTTGTTCAATTCAATCCATTTATCCATTTATTCATTCACACATCCTCCACCCATCCCATCCATAACCCCAACCAACTAACTAACCAAACTTATCGCTCGCTCCCATAAATACGAGACATTCATTCAGTCGTTCAATCAATCAATCAATCAATCAAATATGTAGATAGATAGATGATACCGGGTAACAAGTGAAATCTAGAAATGTTCCTTCCAGAACGAAAAATTGACCTCGCGCGTAGTGGCGCTCTTGCAAGCTTTCTTGATGGATCTAGCTGCTACGTTTGGACCTGTGAAGGGAGTGATGTTAGGATTTTTTGTTGTTTAAAGAGGAAAAGGAGAAAAAAAAAAAAAAAAAAACACATACCACAGAAGTAAACTCCCACATTTGTTCTAAAATCGCCCTCCAAACCCGGAAGATAAGTTTTATCTACAATGCCATCGCGCATGCCCTCAAACAGTTTCTGGAAATCGGGTCTGCCGAAGTTCGTCCGCGATTTGAGTTCGGTCAAGGGATCGACGTCGGCGCCCACGCTGTTCAGCACGATGTTCTGCGCGGTATCCTCGTCGAGTTTCTGCGTGAGGTAGGTGTGGATGCGCAGGAACTCGACGCCGCTGTGGCCTGGTTGAGTGGCGGCTTCTTGGGACTGGGCTTCGAGCGAGGAGAGAAGCACTTGGAACCATTCGAAGGAGGTGGTGTCTTTGCAGACCCAGATGAACTCGACGCGGCGGAGACGCTGGGGCGGGTTGGGCCCGTTGCGGAGATGCCAGATGTTTTTGAGGATGGCGGCCCAGGGGGTGACGCCGATACCGGTGCCGATGAGCACGGCGATTTCGTTATCGAAGACGTCTTCAGCGGGGGCGCCGTAGGGTCCGTCGATGCGAATGTCGGGCATTTTTTGGCCGTTTTGGAGAGCGACTTCGTACATGCCGTTGGGGTCGACGCTGTCGTAGAGTTTGGATTGGGCGGCACCGGCTCCGAGGGCGTCTCCGAGGGTGCGGGTGAAATCTCCGACTTGGCGGATGTGGATGGAGATGTAG
Source organism: Clarireedia homoeocarpa (assembly GCA_001465935.1). Taxonomy (NCBI): domain Eukaryota; kingdom Fungi; phylum Ascomycota; class Leotiomycetes; order Helotiales; family Rutstroemiaceae; genus Clarireedia; species Clarireedia homoeocarpa. Next base: position 329,712 of record LNKV01000055.1, on the reverse strand, counting down.
GGGTCAAAGGGACAGGATGTGATGGTGAAGGGATGCCATTGTTCGCGAGATACGGAGGGGACGTTTAGGAAGAGCCATTGTCCTGCCTTGTATTTCATCGAAGGCTTGCGGAATTGAATCTCCATGGCATCTACACTCTTGTTAATGGCAAACCATGGCATGGGAGAAGATGAAGCTTACCATATGGATGACGAACTACGCGAACGATTTGCGTCTCACGTCTGCTTCGGATCTCGCGATATACACGCTCGATGAAGTAAAGTCCACCTCCCCAAAGCTCCCAACGCCATCCTTCATACCCAAGGCAATGGGTCCAAAAGTTCTTGCTATCGAATGGAGAGAATGGTAGAGCGGTATCACGGACGAAGCAGCCGGTAGCATGGGTGTACATTCCCAGCAAGAATGGAATAAAAAGATGGTGAGTGTACCAAAATGTTTCGAAAGACTGCTGTCGGATCTTGGCATGAGCAGTTGTATACATTAGCATCATGCACAGTAACATAATGTGACCAGTGATACCACCAGCTTCGGTATAATGAATCTGGATGGCAGTCACGGGTCGAATTTGCGTCCTTTCAACATTGAAGAAGCTGCATTGTATTAGCATCTGGTACGATAGCAAATTAGAAGCGGAGAAGCTTACTTGACATAATGAGCGCAGACATGCACAATCGTCCAGATTAGCATCGAGTATGCTACTTGTCGATGGAACCATTGCGACTCGTCAAGTGGTAAGAACTTGATCTTCGGTCGAATATATCTTAGGATATTCCGACACATCGGTAACAGGATCATTGCTACATCCACCGACAACACTAAGCCAGCACCTCTAGACAGCCATACGGAGAATGTGAGAGTATTCAACCCCGCAAGTCTAGGATCACTTGCTTGCTTCCACCTAAGACACGCTGTTAGCACAAAGCACGAAAAAGATAATTCAAAGTAATGAAAGAACCTACCATCCTAAAGCAAACAGGCCGATGTGAAAGCCATGGAAGAGTACGTTGAACAATAACTTCGTTCCTTGAATCTGGTGGAGCAGATACTGCCCAAGTCCCGCACCCATATTGGATGTGTATTCCGCTGTCCTCCCCAATATTAAACGTCGTCCAGCGACAAGTGTCAACGAAAGAATTAAAACCCGTGATCCTTCAGATTATGGAAACCAGGAGTATCGTCTCTGAAGACTGAGGAAAAGAATATTAAATGTCGTAATGTAATGGATAGCAGTGAATGAATGTACGTCCAACAGGAAAAGAGTGATCTGAGCCAGCAGCAGCTTGTAGCTAGGAAAGCTTGGGAGAAGTTTGAAGGAGAAGTCTTGTTCTTCTACAACGCCGAGGATGGGAGAGAAGAAGAAGGCCGGGGGTTGTGCTGTAGTAATAAAGGGCACAAATTGCAAGCCACGCGCTAGTTGCTCGATGACGGGATAAGCTGAGGAAGGCTCTAAGCTTTCGAAACTGACGCCCGTACAGCTGTCCAGGGCCTAGCAAGAGAAAAATCGGATGGCGGGCCTTCCTTAGAAATCCCAGGACAGTCCTATGACGATTCAAGGGGATTATCCCGTTTGTTGGTTGAGATCACCGTTCTCTCGCAAATGCCATCCGAGCTTTCGATCGTGAAGGAGCAGATCAGATGTAACAGTGCGTTTCGTACGGGGTCCAGGACGGTATCAGATGGATCCAATATTTGGAATATCAGACGCAGTCTATCGTTTCGTGGGCCAGGAGGTGGGTGGAATGGACCTAGTAGATGTAGAGTTGAGACGGATGTTGTTGCAAGTACGCCAGAACCCCGGACGCATTGACAAGCAAGCGAGAACAAGATAGGCTACTGGTTGCACCGTCTGATCTTATCTGATTTGTGAAAATGTTAATGCAAAAAGAAGCTTTTGTGCTCCGGGTTGCGTTTTGTCTGTGAGCTGTCTAACAAGAAGGGTTTTTGGATAGTGGTGAAGCTGGCTATCTTTATGTGGTGCGAGAGAAAGAGTAGTTTTTGGTAGATGGGAAAGAAGAGAAAAAGCTGAGAATGGACGTTCACGATTCCTATATCCGGAATGGCTGCTCGTACTGTGGAGTGTGCGGTTGGCCGTGGCAGGGTCTCAGATTACCCCAGGCGCTTGATGATTGACATCGATTGGTCCGACTATTCTCAGCACCACACAACCACCACACAACCACTGTACAACGACCAGGTTGGCTGATCGGAATTGGCACTTGTGCCTATCCTGCATCAACCCTTCCCTTCCCTTCCACCGCCGCCTATGTCTGTAATGGGCTACTAAGGTGATGGTACCACCGTCTCATGATTCCTGATTTGGGGTGACTAGACAAGCTTGACCAGCAGAGAAGAGGTGTTACTTGGTATTGACATGATAGCCAGGGGTATAAAGCTTGTTGAGTATGAGAGGAGGTGACAGCCAGGGGCAGGGGCGTGTAGTATCAATACCTGCCATGATGAGATTACAGTCCCCCGGCGATCTACAGTACAAGCTATTCACTACAAACGTACGAGGAGCGGATAGCCCTGGTGAACTAACAGTTTGATTGTGTCGTGCGAGAGGTCCAATGTGGTTAGTACCCCTGAGTGAGATACCCCAACTGTGTGTAGTTCTCTGTATGCATGGCATGCAGCAACACATCGGAAAGCTTAAGACCACATGGAAAGCAGACTGGTGGGGCCTATACGATGACAGAGAAGCGCGGCCTCGATGCTGGCTATCAACACCGTGCCTTGCATGCCAGCGTCAACTGTTGGGATTGCCATGTTAAGTTATTGTTAACGTACAAAGTACTCCAAGAAAGATTATCAGTCCGTTCACGTGATGTGGCTGGTTTCATAGCTAAGGGGCACAGTTATTTACCATTTCATGTCTCTCCCACTTTGAAGTCACACAGCATTTTCCTCGTTCCAACCGAGCTGTGCCAGAAACGACAAGAATAATACGAGGGAACATTCACCCACAAGCCAATGGACGAATATAACGTACAGAGTATATTAATGGGCATTGGAACTGTGATATCGAATCGTAAAATCGTACACCTGACTGGCTGGGAACCACAAGCCTCAGGTTTCCATACAGTTCATGCCCGGATGTAGAAAAAGCCCCCATCGTTTCAGAAATTTCCCTACAGACTTCTGGTGTCGCACTTGGCATCTCTGCCATCCATGTGAAAGCTTTCCAAAAGAGTTTTTAAAAGCGTCGATCATCCCTCAATGCCAGACAACGGAGCGCAAGAAGCCGTGTTTGAATTGTGTTGAGAAGAGAGAACCAAAAGACTAGGCAGGGAGTCGGTGCTATTGTTCACTCGTTGTGGTCGGAGTCGCGGAGGTCCACTTGGTGTGTGGATGGAGTCCACCCCAACCCAACCCATCGTGCACAAGTTGGCTGGACCGATTCGGCCTGCGAAGAGGTATCACGGCTAAGATCTTACCGGTGAAAGAGGCGACAACTCGTCGGCTACGCTATGGCTTGCGCTCTCGAAATGAGGCAGGTAGCCATCGCCTCAAAGGTGTAAATAGACATAGACAGGACCTTAGGTGGGGCGTGCCGAGTATTAAGAGAAGGATCGAGGCAGTCTGGGGTATCCCTCCGCTATTGAAGAGATTGGAAAGGTAGAAACCGAAGACCTTCCTGGCATGTTCTTCCACGAATTCGCGGAACCTTCATTGAGTTGAAGTGTACATACCCCTCGTCAACTTATGAGCAGATATTCGAAATGAATATCATGACAATCTTAGCTATATGCCTACCAAGCTTCAGTACAGCTATATAGTATCAGTCATTACAAAGACACTGACGTCTTCACAGTGCGTATCTACCCAGAGCAGAGGCCCTACGAAAACCTACGACACATCTAGCACATCTCATTCGGATTTTCGCCTTCTCCATATTCTTCGTCATACCCTCCAGCCTCTTCGTGGCCTCCAATGATCCGTCGCATCTCACTCAAAGCTTCGCCTTCTCTTTATCATCTCTCATATCCTCTAACCTCTTCATAACCTCCTCAACCGTCATCGGCGGTTTAGTATCAATCTGCTTCCACCACGGCCACGCACTTGGTGCATTCTCAGTCATATTTTCCTTAAAAGCCGGATCTCTCTTTTCCAAAAAGCCTGTTTCAGAGAATCAGCACTCATCCTAACATCTCCACTCCTCTCCGCCCCTCTCCTCCAAAAACGAAAAAATAACTCACTAGTAACCCCTTCCTTCTTATCTTCACCCTCAAATAACTCTAACAAAACCTTACTATCCAACAAATGCGTCTCCTCTACTGTCGCCGGCCCCCTCCACATCAAATCGCGCATCAGCGTCGTCGACACCGCGCTCGTATTGCGTGCGACATCGGCGGCAAGTTCGAGCGCACGCGGCAGCACTTGTTCTGCAGGAAGGATCTCGGAGAAGAGATTCGAGAGGAGAGGAGAGGTGGCGGGATAGATAGAGCCTGTAGTGGTAAGGTGCATGGCGCGCGAGAGGCCGATGAGCCTGGGGAGGAAATATGAAGAGCAGGCTTCCATTACTATGCCGCGGCGGGAGAAGACGAAGCCGATTTTGGCGGTGGCAGATACGATGCGGATGTTGGTGGGGAGGGTTACTGGGGGCATTGTTAGAGGGAGATGGCGAGGGGGAGTAGGGAAGGTACTGGTACTTACTAGTTATGCCAACTCCCACGGCTGATCTGTAGAGCTTATTAGCGATCATTTCTCTTCAGCTATGCCACTTGAAAGATCACCTACCCGTTGATAGCGGAAATGGTAGGTTTATTACACCGATGAATAGCAAGGGCAACCTATTAAAACCCCATCAATATAGCTTCTTACTGCTATGTCCTATCCCAAACTCCCCAAACATTAGCACCAGAAACAAAACATACCCTACCGCCGCCATCCCTATGTGTCAAGGCAGTATCCTCGGTATAATTAAGCCCAATATCCAGATCGGCACCAGCGCAAAACATCTTCCCAGACCCTGTAATTACAATACATTTCACCCTAGGATCAAGAGACAGAAGGTCGAAGGCGGTGACCAGATCATCGGTCATGATGTCTGTAAAGGCATTATGTTTTTCTGGTCGGTAGAGCGTGATGAGGATGATTGGGGTAGGGGTAGGGGAAGAAGAGGGGACGTGGGATAGGCGGATGTGGCGGAAGGGCAGGGTGTTGTAGGTGGTGGGAAGGGAGGGAGACATGTTGATTTGTTTTAGTGATGATGGTGATGGATTCCAATTGTAGGGGGTAGGGGGAAGGGGGAAGGGGGAAGCTGAACGAGATGGAGACGATAATCTCGACGACAATGCGCAGCTAGCTCGCTATTCCAAAATGACTATGAAAGATTGCAGACACTGGCGTCAAATAAAAAATGTATTATAACCTTGGGCAACACTAAAATAGATGTATATCGAGAAGCAAATCAACATCCCATGGGATATGGAGGATGAATAGACATAACAAGCAACGCACTACCCCGGATTACTCGACGTATACCGAGGCTCACAATTAACATGCATGCGGGGTTAGGATGAAGACCAGCGGCAAAGCTTGCCGAGGAGTACCTGAAGAGAATACTAATCTTTCTTTGCAGCTGTTTGTAGGAGATCATCGTATGCTTCAACCCTTTCGCAATCGGCAACGAATGCAATCAATCAAACTCCATCCAGGTCAATATTTAATGGATACGGTAATGCCATCGATCAGATTTATTTATGAGGATAATTGAAAGAAGCCACTTCAAGTACTGAAACAAGCCACTCAACCCCACCTTCCTATCTCATATAGCTTCCCCATCTCTATCTGATCTTTCGTCCTCACAACATCGACCTCTACTTCCATCATTATCACCATCATTATCACCATCATCACCATCATCACCATCATCACCATCATCTGTCATAGCTCATCAAGATCTTATCTCCATCTCACCACTCTCATCTCTTCATCTCTTCATATATCCATTCTTCTCCCTGTTCATATCCATTCAAAATGCCTCAAAAAGAAGCTGTCTCAACCGACCAAGCTCCCCCACCACTGCCCTTCTTCTCCCAAGCCATCAAATGTCAAGGCATGGTTTATTGTTCCGGCAGCGTAGGAATGGATCCCGCTACCAACAAGCTTGTTGAGGGAAGCGTTGGAGATCGCTGCGTACTTTATCCCCTTCTCTTATTTTACCCTTGCCTTATCCCATCCTCTTTCCTTTCACATCCCCTCCTAACAACCCCCAGGCACAAACCATCCGCAATCTTTCCGCCGTTCTCACCGCCGCCGGTAGCAGCCTTGACAATGTAGTCAAAGTGAATGTTTTCCTAGACAACATGGAGAATTTCGCTGCGATGAATAAAGTATATGCGGAATTCTTCAACAAGGATCCGAAACCCGTGAGGACGTGTGTTGCGGTTAAACAGCTGCCTTTGGGCACAGATGTCGAGATTGAATGTGTGGCTCATTTGTAAGGTATTTGCTCTCTCTGGGGTTTTCCTATTGGTGTAGGCTCAAGGCATTTTAATGAGGAGGGGCATGCTGAGAGGACTTTTGGTAGGGACGATGAGAGTGTAGTGGAGGGAGAAGTGGGAGAGGTGGGAACGGGGAAAGATGGTGGGGAAAATGAGAAGGGTGGGTTATCGATGGGAAGGGCGAACTTGATGTCTGGAGATTGGTAGGAAGAGGTAGGAAGAAGTAGTTAAGCAAGATGTGGTGTAAATATGGTGGGTTGAGGTTTATGAGCCATGCATGAAATCAACGGAAACGGTTTTCAAGTATATACTAGAGCCCAAACAAAAGCTCCGAGTGATATGTTTTTGAAAGATAAAAATGTTTATGCTTATAGCAGTTCCCTTTGTTCCACAAAATATTCTTCTTTGTTTGACGAATCCGCCCCAATTGTGTGTATGTTTTTCTTCTTTCATTCATCGACCCATTTGCTCATCTCCCAATATCAAGAATATCAGAACCGTCAGAAATACCATGAAGGGGCATACATAACCTTCACCATCATAAGTTTCGAACATCTGAGCATTTCAAATATCAAATTTCACAGGCCTCACTCATACATACATACATATATATATATACCCAGCCCCCAAAATGCCTATTACCAATAGGATTCCTATTCCCAGTACCACAAGTCCATCTCCATCTCCATCCCACCACCCGCAATACCAATACCAATACCAATACCAATACCAATCCCAATCCCAATCCCAATCCCAATCCCAATACCACCACCCCTCCTCCGACAGGAATCCCACCTCCGCTATTCTAAACTTCCTTCCCATCCAACTACCGTTCCCGCCTCACCCTCCTACCCCCTACCCACCCGCATACTTCCCTCCCCGCTTCGATGCGCTGTTCCATGAAATCGAGCATTTCGCACAAACCTACTTCTGTTCCTCCTCTCCCTCCTCTCCTTCCTCCTTTCCCTCACACTCCTTGCCCTCCCTCCGCATTCCCCCCAGCCCCGAACTCCTTACCTACATATCCCACATTGCGTCCCCTCCTCCTTCCCCGTCCCTCGGCTGGGACCAGGACTGGGACCCACTCCTCCACAACCCACAGCACCAGCACTGCAGCAAAAAATACCTCGTTGTGGCAATCATCGCTCGGGTACTAGAGACGCATGTTTTCGCGCGGGATTTATTTGGGGTGGATGAGAGAGGGAAAGAGGTCTTGGGGGTGTTGGATAGGGGGTTTGTTGGGAGGGGGAGGGGAAGTGGAAGAAGCGGGGGAGATGGTGTGTTTAATCTTTTTTCCTTTTTTTTTTCTTCTTGTTTTATGGGCCCCTTTCTCATGTGCTTTTATTTCCTCGCTTTTATTATATATTCCTCTTCAGCCTAGTAGTTTAACCCCCATTTCCTTCTCCTTCTCCTTCTCCTTCTCCTTCTCCTTCTCCAGTAAACCCAAAGCAAACAAACCACAAACTAAATAAATAAAAAGAACAAACAAATAGCTAACCACAATATTATATAGTCTCCACTCAACACCACAGCATCCTCGCCCAAACCACCCGTCTCCTTCTCTCTACCTCCTCCTCCTACCCCCTAACACCGCATTTCCACACCTCCGTGGCTCATCTAACAGCTCAACTCCTTCTTCTCTTACACCCCCTCTTTACTCTCTTTTCTAATTCCTCCCTCGATTTGCCCCCTCCAGCAGCCCCCCCATCTCCATCTCCATCTCCAACCCTCTCCTCCGCCCACCAATCCCTCCACAACATCATCGCCCGGTCCGCTCACCTCGCCATCTGCACGCGGCTCTCAGACTGCGTGGTCCAGTACACGCCGTTAAGAGCGGGCGATATAACTGCCGCTGCAATAGGGATAGGGAAGAAGAAAGAGGGGAAAATTAGAGAGAGAGGGAGGGTAGCAATCGCAGTATGGCCTTGGGTTACGGGGTACATGGTTACTTCTACATCTGCAGCAGCACCAGCACCAGCACCAGCACCAGCACGAGCTATCCCGCACTCACCCCATGAAGAAGAAGAAGAAGAAGAAGAAGTAGAGGAACATATCTACACGTTCAGCCAAGCGCGGGCCGTATTCTACTCATCCTCTGATGACGATGATGATGATAATGACGACTACAAGTCCAAGTACAACCTCCCCGAGCAAAACCCAAACTCAAATACCAACCCTAAGAAGTCGTCTCATCAGCGGACCAAGAAAATGACTCTACAGGAATACATAAACAACGCGAAAAAGAAGGAGAGGGAGAAGAAGGAGAAGAAGGAGAAGGAACAGCGAGTAGCTATGGGGAGGATCTTAGAAGAAGGAGAAAAAGGAGAAGAGTGGTTGTTATCGTTATTGTTATTATTTGTTGTTATTATTATTACTGCTGCTGCTGCTTATAGTAGTAGGTAGGAGATAGTATTAGATTAGGTTAGGTTAGGTTAGGTTAGGTTAGGTTAGGTTAGGTTAGGTTAGGTTAGGTTAGGTTAGGTTAGGTTAGGTTAAGTTATGTTAGGTTAGGTTAGAGGTACATATAGTATACATTACAAGTAAGTAGTAGTTCATCGAAGCTCGAGTAAGTCTCCCGTGCATTGCATCTCAATAGCACATGTAGTGTAGTGTAGTGTGTAGTATAGTATAGAAGGAGATCCAGGGGAAAGGGGCGGGCAAAGCAAAGCAAAGCAAAGCAGTCAGTCTACATCCCCAAACTAAACACAATAGAATGCAAGCAGCCAGCCAGCTCAGCTCAGCTCAGCTCAGCTCCTTGTAATAGAGAACAGACGAACAGACAGACAGACTCCTGGCTTGCACTGACTGACTGACTGACTAACTGACTGGCTTTACTTGAGGAAGCAAGCGCGGGAGGATAATCTAATCTAATCTAATCTAATCTCCCATTCCCATATCCCATTTCCCATCCCGAACGATAGAATATATTCCAAACAAACAAACAAACAAACAAACAAAAGAAAGAAAAGAAACAACATGTAGCATAGTTAAACTCTCCGAGAAGAAGTGGAGAACAACACCACACCACACCACACAGCACACAAACACAAACACAAACACAGGAAAAGATAAATAAACAAACAAACAAACAAACAAACAAATAAAAACCCCAAGAGAGAGAAGCGCATGCGCATGCGCAGTACAGTAACAGTAACAGTAACTGCAAGCAAGACGGAGACGGAGACGGAGACGGAGACGGAGCGCGCGTACGCATACTGTAGAGAATTTGAGTTTGAGTTTGAGTTTTTTTGCTACTTTCGAGGAGGGGGTTAGGGACAGGGACAGGGACGGGGAGAAGGGGAAGGGAAGGGAAGAAAAGGGAGGGGAAGGGAAGGGGAAGGGGAAGGGGTTTGATGAATAAATGAATGAATGGATGAATGGATGGATGAATGGGGTTGATAGGTTGGATGGGGGATATAAACTTTTTTTGTTCTGGATAGGACGGATGGCCCGCGCGATACGAAGGAAGGAGATGGATGGATGGATAGATAGATAGATAGATAGAGCTTCCCCCCCTTCCCTTTCCCTTTCCCTTTCTTCCCCAATTTCGAGTTCGGGGTATGAGGTAGAGGGAGTTGGACGGAGTTGGGCAGGAACACTTGAAGATTTCCAACCAAAAAGCCTCATCTCAACCCTATAGCGTGTATAGCGTGCGTATCATGTGTACTTACTGTACACCAAAGATTAAACAATCAACAACACCACCACAGGCAACAGCTAACAGGCAACAGGCAACAGGTAACAGGTAACAAGCACAACCAGAAAATCCACTTCATGTGTTTTTGACTTGAATTTTTCTGACCAAATGTTACACGGTCCATTCCATTCCACTCCCCACTGCACTGCACTCCACTCCATCCATCCATCCATCCATCCATCCATCCTATGTGTATAACCTCATACAAAATTAATCGTGTATAGAACCCTCTTATAAAGGTCCGCGTCCATTTTTTATCTTTTTTTCCTTTCTTCTTTACTCAACTCAACCCAAGGTAGGTATTGCGAGCAAATAAAGTATCCGGAGATACTCATCCAAAAAAAAAAAAAAAAAAAAATCAAAAACGCCGATACCCTTTTGTTATACGTAATAGGTATCATAATAATAAAAAACCCCATTCTAATATAAAACACCACCCTTCCTCCAGGTGACGTATTCCCACCCAAAGCTCCATGCTAGAGATAATAGTATGCTTAGATTTGTCCCCCCATGCCCCAAAACCCGAAGCGCCATTGAAAAATTCCCCCAAAACTTTCATTCATCAAGGACATCAACTTCCTGAAGGATGTGATGTTAACCCCGGTAATTGTGCTGATGGGGCATTTGGAGTTCGTTTCTTTTCCTTCTTCGCCCATCGAAGACCACATGCATTACAAAGTGTTTTAGGACCGCTAGGGCCTTTGCGCCATTCTGGTGAATCCAAAGTACCTGGAGAAAAAAAAAATATATTCGTAAGTTTCTTTGATGATAATGCAAATGTTGTTGACTTATACGTACCGCAGTCCGTGCAAACATATTCATCTGGTAGTTTTATTTTCCTCTTCTTATCCGCTGCTCTACCATCTTTATCAATGGGTATCGCAATTCCAGCATCTCCTTTGATGATCAAAGCAGGACTTTGATCGCCTGTGCTAATTCCATGACTTCTTTCACCGTCTCGATATTGTAGACCAGTGAGCATCTCGATTTGATCAATGCGTGAAGCGCCTTCATATCGTAACATCTTGTCATTAATTGAATCTGGTCTGCCTGAAGCCGTCACCTCGTCGAGATTCTGTCTCGTTAAGGGATCATTAGAAAAGGTGGGCCGAGCTGGTGGTGGCATAGCGAGGAGATCGGAATTTACTGAAGGGTTTACTATAGGTGTGTTCATGGAGCTAGCAATTGTACCTGTCGTCTCAGATGGTTGATCGGAGCGGCCGTCTTGCTTATTATTCAGACGGCGCTGGGCTTCGTCGCTCTCTTCTTTCTCTTCCCTTCTAAGATCGCTGATACGCTTCTTGAGTCGCTCGTTTTCAATTTTGTGTTCCAAGAAAGAGTCGAGCAGCGCAGCATTCTTCGTAGGATACGGTCGTGCCATCATAAAAAATCCCCTACAGTATTCCGCAGAATCAGTTGTGTTGTAGCTCATCGTTCCTCCCGTAGCAATGTGTGGATGGCCATGAGATTCGAAAATGGTGAACGTTTGATCTTTCTTCCGCCATCGATAAAAAAATCGCAGAGGATTTCCAGATGCGATAGATTCGTTGAATTCTCGAACGAACATGGCACTGTCGTCCGGATGTATGTAGTCCACGATAAATTTGCCTGATAGCTCCTCGGAGGTATATCCAGTAAGGCTCTTGCTGCTGGGAGAGACATAGATCAATCGTCCATTAGGCGTAAGAATGTGCAGAAAATCTTTAATCTCTTCAACCACCTTCTGCGACCAATTCCTTCGTTTCGTAAAGTCTGTAAGAGTACTGCCATTGGTAAGGGACGGTTGAAGCCCGAATCCTGTTGGTAGCGGCCCAGCGCCAATCCCACCATTGATATTATCACCGTTGATGGAACTGAGGCTGCCCATTGAGTCCAACTGTTCATTTCCGGTAGGAGACATCATGTTGCTAATTGGCGTAAAGGGCTTTTGTAGACTGCTAGTATCGCCGAGGCTATTGACGTCGATGTTTATGTTGGGTAGGTTATCGAAATCTTCCAATAAATCGTCCTCTAGCATTCCGGTCATCGAAGAGTCAGTAACACTGGGTCCGGCCTAGATGCCGTACTTTTAGATGCCGTACTTATTAGGGACAAGAGCCACGACCGGAGCGAAGGAGCCACCAAGATATGGTCTGATGATTTTTAGGGGAAAAAATAACGTACCTGCGCGGCTGACAGAACCCCGGGAAGATTGTGGTTGTCCATCGCATTCCCCATACCTGCATGATACATGATCGGATGCATGCCCATATTGTTCATATTCATCGGCCTCGGGTCATGAGACATGATGAAAAGATTGTTTTATCCGAGTAGGGAAGGGAAAGAAAGAATAGGAAGAAAAGATGGTACAAAGTTGTATTCGCATAGGATGTCGAGGCATTTACTCGTGGCTTCGGGACTGATAAATTTGGGTATTGACACTAACCAAGATGAAGACATGCGTGGGAGGTGGGTATGTTTGGTGGTGTAGGTCGAGGTGGAGGTGGAGGTGGAGGAGGAGGTGGAGGAGGAGGTGGTGGTGGTGGTAAGAGAGTAAGGATATATGACGGGCCGAGAGAGGGGTAAGAAAAGACGAAAGATCAGGAAGAGCGGCGGCGATAGAAGTCGGCAGGAAAAGTGGCGGCAGTGAGAAGCGACAGCTGTGGATGGCTACAACGACGGGAGAAAGTGGGTGGCAGGCGTACGAGTGTACGAGTCGTCCGGAGATGTACTCGCAGTTCTAAATGGATAAGTGATCACTCTTGGATTGTGGCCATGGTCGTCATGATGGGACAAAGGTACAGAGGTACAGATGGGTATTGGTGCGAACACGGAAGAATTGGGTCGCAGATGGGTTTGCAGATGGTTTGGGCGAGATAGCGAATTTTCTGCGGTGGGATGTACTTGGTAAGAAGGAACAAGAAGAGGTACGGGTACGCGTGCTCTGCTCAAGACTCAAGACTCAAGACTCGTTCGTCCAGACACGACAGACACGACAGACACGACAAATACCCATAGGAGGAATTGGATGAGTAAAGCTGCAATTCCGAATTCTTGATAGTTTGTGGTTCTCTTTAAAGGGAATAAGGCCGCAACTAGTCTTGGCCTCGATGTATCTGATTGGCCGCTGCTCGCACATTTTCAATCTGGAAAAAGGCGAGAATCCCAGCGCCATGTAAGATGATGCAAAGCGTGCGGGAGGATTCACATGCTGCTGCGGAGTGGATGCATCGCTCAAGCGACGGGGGTGGAAGTATCGACCCTTTTGCTCGCCCATCTTGGACACTCTTTTTGCCGTTTTACGGCCAAGAACAGATCGTTTTACGGTAACGAACAAATCAGTTGCGTTGGTTAGGTGAGGTTACAGTAAAAAGGATAAATGATTCGCATCAATCCCTCAGGAGACAGGAGACAGAAGAGAGGAGACAGGAGAGAGGAGACAGGAGAGAGGAGACAGGAGACAGGAGACAGGAGAGATCAAATCAATTCCAAAGGAGATAATACGCTGGACGAGTATATATAATATATATATATATATATATGTATTATATAAGTCATATACAAGTCAATGTATTATACAAGTCATATACAAGCCATATACAAGCCATAAACTCACCGTACTCGATTCCACATGGCAATCCTTTTTTCCATACACACAGAGGGAGCCACTTCAACGTGCTATTGTCTCGTCCATACAGGAAGTACGTCATCTGTGGCTCATTCGCATTTCATCCACACCGCATCCGCATTGCTGTTATCCACAAACTCATCATTTCCCATGTTCTTCTCCAGTCTTCTCACCTCACGCACAACCTTAGCTTCAATGTGGATACCTGCACCCGTTGTCTCATTCTGCCTGAAATTTGAGGCCATCAAATCTAGCCTCCAGATTGGCTGTAGTACTCAGCGAGTCAAGCTAGCCTTGCACACGTGATACCGCATACTGTAAACTCAGGCAAAAACTGAAAACGCGACTTTTCTTGTGCCTTGGCGCGTTCGTCGAGTCTTATGCTGGTGGCCTAGCACCCCAATCCTCAATCCTCAATCCTCAATACCGTCACACAGAGTATTGAAAATCCCCTCATATCTCGTACGCTTGGTTACAGCCAAGTTGTAGACGATAAAATTTATTGGATTTCGCTGCCTGAACTGATTACCTGAAACCTGAACTGTCCACTGTCCATCGACTTCCTCATCACGACATGTTAAATTGCCGTTGACACCTTTTCTGATAGACAATCATCATCATCATCATCAAGATGCAAGTCATCCTTCGCTCGTGCATTACCTCTTGCTAATCTTGTGCTCCCTTAGGTGTAAGTTCATGCGGCCATGGCATGTTGATATCGGATAGGACTTATGACATCTGTGAAATAGCTTCCATAGATAAAATGAGAATTTGCGGGTCGGTTGTTGCCTCTCATTCAAGTCCGATGCATTTGCATCGTTCTGTGCTAACACCTCTATAACACGACAGGGTGCGGTCCTTTGATCACAAAGGCTTCGAGGTGATTGGTTTCAACACCCCACTAACCCTCATTGTAGGATTTAATGGTTCTGGAAAGACGGTACGTACAGCAAATGCCTCGAAAGCATAAAATCTCTAACATTCATTAGACAATCATCGAGTGCCTCAAATATGCCACCACCGGCCAGCAGCCACCACACAGTAAAAACGGAGGTGCTTTCATTCACGATCCCAAGGTATGTGAGCTCCGATTTCCTCGCGTCCCGTACGGCATTTCTCACTTTAAAATAGCTCGCTGGCGAAAAAGAAGTGTTGGCGCAAGTCAAACTCTCATTTAAAAGCACGACGGGTGCGAAAATGGTCATCACGAGGAGTCTGCAACTCACCGTCACCAAAACCACAAGAAAGGCCAAGACACTTGATTCTCAACTGGTGGTCATGAACAATGGCGAAAGAACTTCCATGTCAACCAAAGTGGGAGAGATTGATCAGTTGATGCAGCAATCTCTAGGTGTTTCCGAAGCTGTTTTGGATAATGTTATCTTTTGTCACCAAGACGAATCTCTATGGCCAATGAGCGAACCGTTGGTGCTCAAGAAGAAATTCGATGACATTTTCGAAGCAACCAAATACACAAAAGCAATTGAGAGTCTCAAAACACTAAGAAAAGATCACAACACAAAGCTCAAAGATTTGCAGGCTCAGGAAACCGTAAATAAAGCTGCTAAGGATAGGGGTCGTAAGATGGAGAAACAAATGATGGAACTCCAAGCTGAGATTGAGCGAGAGCGTGAAAAGGCGTTGGCTCTACAGGTGAGAATGGATGAGGCTGGTACGGCGTTCGCGGAGAAGAACAGGCTGGCGCTTGAGGCAGAATCATCGGTGAATGAGCTTGAGAACAGGAAACAAAAAGTCACCTTCATCAAGGACAATATCGCAAATGTAGTGGAGAATTGGACCGAACTTACGGAATCTGACGAGTGGCTTCAATCAACTTTGGATCAATACGAAGAAAGACTGGCTGAGATGGAGCGGCAAAAGAGTGCGTACACAGATCAATATAATGAACACAAAAGGATGGAGTCGAAAACGAACGGTGACCTGGGGAAGAAACACTCCGAGCTTGGTCGTTATCAAGCCGAAAAGCAATCGTACGAAAGACTACTGGAACACCGTATACAGCTTATTAAGGACGCGGCTTTCAAACACTCTATACGAGGATATGAGGATGACGTTGAAGAATCCATGGTTGATGGATTCGTTGAAAGAATCAAGAAGCTCTCGCGAGATAAAGAACGTGAATTGGCACGTATTAGGACGACTACCAATGAAGAACTTCAAAAAGTCCAGAGTTCGTTAACCGAACTGCAGAACCGACATGCAATCCTGGTGCAAGATAAAGTAACAGCCAAACAGACTATTTCTGCAAACGAGAGGAGAATTGGACCAAAACAAAACGAGCTAGGCTTCATACAAGTGGACGAAGGCGACAAGGCAGGTCTCCAGACGTCACTCAAGGAAACCCAGAATCTTCTGGAAAAATTGAGAGCCCAATTTGACACTGCTGCGTGGGATAGCCGTATCAACAGCGAAAGTAGCCGCATTCGTGAGCTTGAGGAAGAAGAGAGGCGATTACAACGAGAGCTTTCCGACATCAACAAGCGCTCGAAAGACCGAGCATCCCTCGATTATGTAAGAGAAGAGGTGAAGAAAAGCCAAGCAAAGCTTGATACAATGATGGCTACCTATGGCGACAAACTGAAAGCAATTCTCGGCTCGGATTGGGAGGTTAGCACACTTCAGCGCGAATTTCAAAACGTACAAGACCAGAAAATTGAGGCCGTTACGGAGGCTCGAGGAAAGCAAGAGGTTGCGAAGAAATTGTTTACCGAAGCAGGGTTTAAGCTCAATGCTCTGCGTGGAGATCTCAAGACCAAAAAGGAGCAGTTGAAGTCTTGCGAAAACGCTGTGGTGAATTCAATTATTACTGATGGCAGTCCGATGTCCAGTGTCGAGGATTATCCGAAGGAACTCCAGGCCCTTGAAGATGATCGCGACCAGATTAGAGCCGATATTGACAACTTCAAGCATCTCGCCAACTTCTATAACGGCTGTTTGACCACCATCCAGAGACAAGACAAATGTAAGCTCTGTGAGAGGAAATTCGCCGGCCCAGGAGAGCGATCCAAGGCTGTGGACAAAATTCGAATGCACCTAGCCCAAGATGCCCGAGAGACCTTAGAAGGAGATTTGGAAACATACAATGAGCAGGTTAAGGCTGCAAAGGCGGTTCGGTCTCAGTATGACAGATATGAGGCACTCAAAAACGAAATTCCCGACATCGAGCACAAGCTCAAGGATGCCGAAGAAGAAAAGACGAGACTTTTGCAAGACGTTGAGCAACAAGACACGATTGTTGAGGAGAGAGAAAACGACAAGAAGCAAATTGACTCTCTCACTCATATCATATCCTCTATTATCAGACACAACCAAGACATTTCAGAGCACGAGGCCAAGGTCGAAAGCTTATCTTCGCAGCAGAAGATTGTCGGCAGTACCATGACCGCAGAAGAAATTGAAACTCAACAGACATCTTGCAGCGAGACCTTACGCACGTTAAGAGACCAAGTAAAGAAAATATCAGACGAGAAAACCGCTGCCAAAGACAAGTTGAATCAGCTGGAGCTCGAATTATCCCGAAAGTCAAGAGACTTTCAAGATATCGTCCATAATTTAGCCAGGAAAGAGGCTCTACAAAAGGAGATACAAGAACTGCTTGACAGTAACAAATTGCAACGAGAGTCTATTCAGCGAGCGGATTCTGAATTAGAAGCCTTGAAGCCTCAGATTGCCACGGCAAAGGCTCAATATGAGGAAGTACAACAAGGCGGACAAGCGAAAGAAAAGGAGTTGCAGGCACAAAAGGAGAAGTTGGGTGACACCGTGCGTCAATTCTCTCAATATGAAAGAGACTTGAATCGATACAACGATGATCGAGGACCAGAAAAACTGGCTGCGTGTGAGCTTGCAATCGAAACCATCAAGCAAGACCAAAAACGCATCAAGGACGAATTAGATGAAGTCACCACGAAGATCAATGCTGTTAGCGCAAAGATCCGAGATTCGGACAAATTGAAAAGAAACATCAAGGATAACATCACATACCGCAAACAGCGTGGCGAGCTGGAAGAACACAAGAGAGCTATTGCAGATCTGGAGGCCCGAAGCGTGGTTGGCGATTGGAAGAGACTAAGGCAGGAAGCTAAGGACCAACAAGCACTTCACCATTCACTAGACCGACAATACACTGCAATTACTACCTCGATGGACACCAAGAACAAAACCCTCGAAGAGAATCTAACAGAATGGGAAGTTGAATACAAGGACGCTAAGCCCAAGTACCGCGAATCGATGATTAAAGTGAAAACAACCAAAGCCGCCATCGACGACTTGGGCAAGATGATCACGGCTATGGATAAAGCTATCGTCAAATACCACAGCGTGAAGATGGAGGAAATCAATCGTATCGCAGGTGAACTCTGGCAGGGTACATATCAAGGAACAGATGTCGACGGTATCATGATTCGTTCTGAAAAGGACGATGGAGATACGGCTTCAGGGAATAAGAAGACGAATTACAAATATCGTGTCGTTATGCAGAAAGATAATGTCGAGATGGATATGCGTGGTCGGTGCAGCGCTGGTCAGAAGGTCCTTGCTAGTATTATTATCCGTCTTGCCTTGGCAGAGTGTTTCGGTATCAACTGTGGTGTAAGTCTTCTCCCTTCTTCCATTTTCCTTCTTCCCCCTCTCCTCTCCCCCTCTCCCTCTACCACCTTTTCCCTTCACCACCTTTTCCCTCCACCACCTTTTCCCTCCACCACCTTTTCCCTCCACCACCTTTTCCCTCCACCACCTTTTCCCTCCACCACCTTTTCCCTCCACCACCTTTTCCCCCTCTAACACCCCACAGCTCATCGCCCTCGACGAACCCACCACAAACCTCGACCAAGACAACATCCGCGCCCTGGCTCAATCTCTCCACGGCATTATCAAAGCGCGGCAAGCGCAAGCAAACTTCCAACTAATTATCATTACTCATGATGAGGAGTTTTTGAAGGTCATGCATTGTGCGGATTTCTGCGATGATTATTATCAAGTTAGCCGCGATTCGGCGCAGAATAGCAGGATTGATAAATGCTCTATTTCGCAGGTTATGGAGAGTGGTTAGGTGGGGGAGGGGGGGGGGGGGGGGGGGGATGATGGGAAAAGAAAGGGAGGAGGGAAGAGAGAGGGGGTAATGTGATGAGATATGACATGACAGAGATGTGCTAAGAGCTATGTATGCTATATATGCTACTGCTATGCTATGCACGAAATATTTTTAAACTCTCACTCAGCGATGCCCTGATTACTCTGGAATATAAGATGGATTTTTAATTCCAATTCCAATTCCAATTCCAATTCCAATTCCAAATTTTCAAGCCGCGAGTTGGGATATCTTTATATTTATATCCACAACAATGATGAATAGTTAGTTATATTATACTCACGAAGATAATATGATGTTTCAACTTATAAAACTTTCGCCACCCTTTTCTTTTCTCTTCTTTTCTTTTCTTTTCTTTTCGTATGTAGGATTACCGTTCGTTAATATGTATACTAATTAAGTTACCTTTAAAGTTAATTAACTTACGAGATACCTCCCTTCCTTCCTCCCTTCCTTAAACATGAGAATGAGAATAAGAATGAGATGGGGATAACTTAGCGATACAGTATGCATGTATATATATATGATTTTAGCTACTGTAAAGTGAAAGGAGCGAGCCCATCGCATCATATCATATTCTGTAATGGAAGGATGCGTAAATGAATAAATGAAGTAATGCTTGATTGATCGGGTGGGTGTACTTGGTGGGTATGTATACTTGGTGGGTTTGGTGGGGGGGGAATCTCTGATGTTGCTGTTGCTGTTGCTGTTGCTGCTACTCATTCATTGATTGATTGATTGATTGATTGAAAGTCCACGCTCTTATCCCCTCTAGTGCAGTGCAGTGCATTTCATCTCACTTCACTTCACTTCCATTCAATTAACTTCACCAGCAAGCAAGCAAGTATAGAAAACTTTAATTCTGATGTTGATGTTGATTGATGTCTGCGGATAATATTTGTATAGTTAAGGGAGCAAAAGAACTCCATGCTAATGAAACCTCTTCCTTCACTCCTTAACCCCAACCAAGCTAGCAGTCACACCTAGCCAACCAGCCAGCCTTGCCAAAAATAAAAAAATAAAAAGAAAAAAGAAAAAAAAGAGAAGAAATGCACAGGTTGAACAGGAGGGGGGAATATGGGGGCCGGACAATATATGATTCTTTTTTTTTTTGCTGATGCTGCTGCTGCTGCGGGGGGTATCTTCCATTTATCCATTTAGGAGAACTATGTAATATAACGAGTTAGAAAAACAATGAGCAAATAGGAGTAATGATAAGGCGAAAATGAAAAAAAAAAAAAAAAAAAAAAAAAAAAACATACCTTCCAACGATTCCCGCAAACCGTACACTCACAAAACGTAGTCATAGGTTCATCCGCACTTCTTGTCTGCGCCTGCGAATAGCTGACCTTCTTCTGCCCACATTTCCCACACTTCAACGCATCACTAATACTCTTCTCCGCCATCGGCACCTGCGCCTTCTTCATATTCTCCTTCTCGAGTTCCTCGTCGCGCTTGCGCAGCTCCTCCGGCTTCAGCTCCTCATGCGTCATAACCACGAACCGCGCGGGCGTGATCTCGCCCGCTAGGACCTTCTTGCGCAGCCCTGAGTTCGCCGCCTGCTTGAGGTTCTGGAAGAGCGAGCGGAGCTTGTTCCGGTATTCTTGGTTCTCGCCTTTGAAATGCTCAAAGGCGGCTTGTTCGATCGCCATGGCTTTGATGATGATGGCGGTGGGAGATTCGTCGCTTTTGAACGCGAGCCCGTTGTACAGGAGTCCAATGCAGTTATCACGCGTGGGCACCCCTGTGCGTTTGATGTCGACTTTGTCGGATTCCCAGCGCCGTTTGGAGGAGTCGCCTACAAAACCTTTGGTCGCGGGGGTTGTTGCGCTGGAGGTCGGTGCGGGGGAACTGGTGCCGCCGTTGCGGACGGCGGGTGAGGAGCCGGGCATTTTGCCTTTCTTGAGTTTTTCTGCTTCGACCGTTTTCTTCCACTTGGTTACGATTTCGGTGGCGAGCTTGGCGATGTCTTTGTTTGGGTTTCCACGCTGTTTGGCTACTACCATGCCTGCTTTGGTGGCCTAGATAGGAATGATTTGATTAGCCGCATCAATTCGCTGTCCAGTGCATGGAAAAGTAAGGTTGAATGGATATTCGTTTGTCAGGAATGCAAGAATGTCATTTGTCATATTTATTCCACATACCCTTAGGAGTTCCTCTGTTGCATTCACATCTCTCTTTAAGGTTTCCATGATTGTAATCACGTTGGCAGCTGGTTCTTTGTCGTTGATTGCTTTCGTGAGGGCAGATACCCGCGATGTAAGCTCTCTTTGATCCATCTTGAAACGGCTGGTATTTGACCGAGGGGTTCTAGGAAGGTATTCGATGTCGCGTCTCCCGAAACAACAAGCAGTTTATCCACCAAAACGCTCACTTAACAAACTGTGTAATGGCAATGCGCATGGATCTATGGTTCTGGTGAGAGAAGAGGAATTGAAGGGCGGGTAATCTGGGGAGATGATGCGCGGAAAGTGGTTTGATGTTGAGGTATGATTATGATAATTTGAATTAAGAAGTTCGGAGGTAAATATCGCAAGGCTGACTGACGTTGCTGCCAAAAACGCTCGTGCACGGACCACCACATTGCCTTCCTTAACTTGCGCTGCGTCGGCTAGTCAATTCATGAGCCATTTTGATATTCCCGACTTTGATATTCCGACGAAACATCTTTCCACACATACTTGCAATTGATCTCTTTCACTCGAATTGTATTTCAGTAATTCGAGCCATCTTTTTCATAGGAAGATTCAACCAAAGATACAGCTTGAAGCTTCATACTTGTACTGTACTTGCGGATCGGATCTCACAGCCACCCATCCGAGCCAAATCCTTATGTCCCTAATCTCCATGGCGTGAATTCGGTTTTTACAAGCGAGCACCAAGGGGTTGCTTCCCATCCAGACTTCAACCCATCCATATCGACAAGTATTACAGCTAAGACAGGTAAGACGGCATCTTGTGGAAGCTGCGGGACTGCGGGAAATGCGGGAACTGTCCATGCATACATTACTTTTGTGGGGTTGTTCGGGTTTGTGGCTTTACGTGAGATTTAATTCCACGGCGATAGGAATGCCATTCTCCCACCCTTCTTTTTCTGGTTTGGTGCAACTGGGCGTCGGCCGGCTTTTCCTGTGCGTCTTGGGCATGGGAGGGATAGATCTTCGTGATACAGATGTCTGGTTTGGTTTGGCTTTTGGTTGGGTTTTGCTTGCGACGGGAAGTACAAGTATCTCGGACTTCTTTCGTTTTTATAGTGTTTACTTTCATATCATTCAGATTCATACATAGCATTCAGATATCACAGCTGAATAGAAGCATTTGGAACCTTCTCTTCCATCATTTGCATACATTCATACATACATACATACATCCACATACTTTCAATCACTCCCTAGCCACCCTCACACCCCTACCATCATGTCTCTCGCCGGAAAAGTCGCCATAGTCACCGGCGGAAGCAAAGGCATCGGACGAGCCATCTCCCTCAAATTCGCTCGTGAAGGCGCCAAAGTCATCGTAAACTACAGCAACGACTCCTCAGCCGCCACCGAAGTCGTCTCAACCATCGGCTCCGAAAATGCAACTGCCATACAAGCCGACGCCGGCAGCATCGCCGATATCGAGAAACTCATCAATGAAACCGTGCAGAAATACGGGAAAATCGACATCGTGGTTGCGTGCGCAGCCATCATGAAATTAAACGAGTTGGAAAAGGTGACTGAGGAGGAATATGATCAGCAGATGAATTTGAACGTTAAGGGGCCCTTGTTTCTTGTTCAGGTATGTTGTTCTGTTTCTTCTCTTGCGAGTTTGGCAAGTTTATCAGTCTGCTGATGAGTCATTTAGAAATCAGCACCTTACATGTCCTCCGGTTCTCGTGTGATTTTATTCTCGACCAACCAATGCGTTGCTAGTACAGTAACTCCAAATTACTTGGCATATATCATGACCAAGGGAGCTATTGAGCAAATGACCCGTGGGTTGTCTAAGGATCTGGCACGGAAGGGTATCACGGTGAACTGTGTTGCGCCTGGGCCAATTTCTACCGAGTTTTTCTTGAAGGGCAAGAGCGAGCAGTTGTTGAAGACGATTGCGGGCTTTCATCCGCAGAATAGGATTGGGCAGCCAGAGGAAGTTGCGGATGTGGTGGCGTTTTTGAGTAGTGAGGCTGGTTCTTGGGTGACTGGCCAGACACTGAGGGTTAATGGTGGTATGGCATGAGTTTGCAGCAATGAGGTGTGGTTATTGTGAGGAGCGGTTTGTGGAGTGCAAGAGTTGCAAAGTTATATTCTCGTCTGTCAAACTCAAATCTCAATTCTTTTGTTTCCTGACTCAACTCCATTATCGTGTATCACCAAATATATCATCTATCCAAGTGCATTTTCTCCACACCTCAAAATACTAACCAGCTCAGCAGAGTATAGCCAACTCAAACAAACTCAAACCGCAAAACTCTTCCCAGTACCATCAATATCCTGCGAATCATTCAACTCCCTCCACCGTTCTCATCAACCCCGAGCCATAGTTACAATTCTCCGGCTCCTCATCTGACGTCTCCACTCCTTCCTATCTCTCATCAGTACCAGAACGACATCGCATTACTCTACCTAGCATCAAATCTATCCATCCATCTATAACATCAACCACCACCTAGAAATAAACCACACAATCTCTACTCCTACTACTACCA
This sequence comes from Clarireedia homoeocarpa, assembly GCA_001465935.1. Taxonomy (NCBI): domain Eukaryota; kingdom Fungi; phylum Ascomycota; class Leotiomycetes; order Helotiales; family Rutstroemiaceae; genus Clarireedia; species Clarireedia homoeocarpa. The sequence continues at coordinate 306,162 of LNKV01000055.1, read as the reverse complement.
CCCACCACCCCAAGCCAAAAAAAAAACCCCCAAACAAGAAAGAAAATAACTCACAGGAATCGGCACCATAGCCCTCTTAACCCAAATATGTCTCGCCTTGGACCAATCCAGTCCCTCAAGACAACCACCACGCACGCTAACGACGTTTTTGCCGGGCGTGCTATGGATGATGCGCGTGCCGCATATTTTGCAGAAATAGCAGTTCACTGTATCGCCGGAGACGGTGGGACGGCTAGGAGTTGGGGGAGGGGGATTAGAGAGTGACGAGAAGTAAAAAGGGGGGTTGGGCTGGGGATGGGGAGGATGAGTAAAGGGCAAGGGAAAATAGACCGGGGGTTAAAAATCAGAAAGAAAAGAAGAAGAAGAAGAAGAAAGGAAAAACCAACGAGTATAAACACAAACTCTCCGGATTCGGTAGCGGAAAACGGGGGAAGATGGCGGAACAAGCAAAAGCGGAGGAGGTCTGGCGTTTACATTCCTTTTCCTACATATTAGTTATACTATCCCCCCCCCTTTTTTCCCCTTCCCTTCCTACTTAAAGGATGACGAGCAGGAAAAGGAGGGCAAAAAAAAAAAAAAAAAAAAAAAAAAACAACGAGCGGGATGAGATGAGAGGTGGTGGGTGACATACATCGCAATGACAGATATAAATGGCCAAGGGTTTCGGAAGCGGGGTTTTGAAATTGATTGCCCCGCATTGACAGGCTGCGTTCATGGTTGCTTGGGTTATTGTGTAGGTAGTTTTAGTTATATCGAAAATTGTACTTGTATAGATAGACAGGCAGGCAGGCAGGCTGTAGAACAATCAGTATTGTATGTAAAGCTACATAGGCGAATAATCGTTGAGAAAGGGGTATGTGTGATTGGATGGGCAAGGGCCGGAGGTGAGAAAGTGGGGAAGGATGAGTGAGGGGTTACTTACCAAGAAGATAGGAATCCAGATATTGGGAGGGCAAAAGAATACGAGAGTATGTATGGATGGATGGTAAAGAGATGATCAAAACTTGATATGGGTATTGTACGAGATCTCGAAGTTTGATTTTTTTTTTTGGAAACTTGAGAAAATGAATTTGCTTGTGGCAGAGCAGATAATGACTCCCTGTGCGGTTGAGTCATCGTTACCCTAGGCTGCTGAAGATCATGCAGATTAGCGTCACATGATCGGACCGTGATTCAAGCAAGATAGCAATGCTTATGAGAACAGTAAATCGGTGAGAAAAGTGTTTCTTCGGGAGAAGAAAGACTGGAACGGCCTGGCAAAGGAAGTTTGTTTAATTAATTAGTAATAAACATTAAAAACATCAAACATCTTAGGTGTCTAAGAACAAGCAACCAGGCTAACTCATCCTCGTGCCGCGTCATAACAATGATGCTTAAACATAGAATATGCCGCTAAAGCTTTCGAATTGTCTAAAGGATCCCTCTTCTACATCTACCTCACCAAATTGTCTGTGCTTGGTCGTACATCTCCTTGTGGCTGACGTCCTTCTTCAGCACTTTGCTGACCTTGACTTTGGTCGGAATGCTTCGCCGGATCAAATACATAGATAGGAAACTCCAAGAATATCGTCCTCTTCAGAATAGTAGGCATCTTCTCGTACAATTGTGGTGGGAATGGTATGAGTATACTTGTTCGGTTCAAGTAACGAGAGTATTCTTCCCAATGGTTATTCTTTTCATAACGTTTCTTCGCTCCAGGTCTTTCTTGCAGAGTCAACCCAGACACGAACATGAGAAGTGTAGTGAGGAATATTGGACCAAGGATCGAGGCATATAGCGCTTTGCGAGCCCCTCCATGAACATAACCCTCTGCTGCCGGGGATACAGCAATCATATATATTGCTACACATAATGAGCATTCGTCCAAAGGCCTAAATGGGGAATAACTTACAGAATTGGATGATAATCTCTCCAAAATAGTTGGGATGACGAGTCCATGAGAAGAAGCCCTTGTCGCAAATCGCCGACTTATCGCTCTGATGAGCTCTGAACCGATACTTCTGAGCATCACTGACGGTTTCCATAACTATCCCAATAGCATAGAGGATGACACCAGCGATATCACTGGCCGTTCCAAAGTCGGGTTGAGGGAAACGCGTGACTTTGGGGGAGTTTAGAAGAGTCACAGGTAGTGAAACAATCCATACCCACAGCATCTGGAAGACCCAAAAGCCGAGGAATGGGAAGAACTTGTCGCGCTTGTCGTCAAATCGATCATCCTTGCCTGTTTTCAAGATGCGGAAGAGCAGGAAGGCGGAAAGACGGGCGCCCCACACCATGATAAACAACGAAGCAACAATTTGACGGGCATTGTGGTGTCCACTAAAGGCGAGTGTAATGATGGCAAGTACCACAAAGTTGGTGCCTCCGGCGAAATCTGATGAATGGTTAATTCAGATGAACATTCGCTCTCGCTCTCGCTCGCGAACGATAGATTACCAAAAACTTACCAGTAAGCTTGTCGAACTTGAAAGAGAAGGCGATGGAGAAGAAGAATAGCTGATATGCAACTGTGATCAGCAATGTGATGGCAAGGTAGTAATCATCGAGGGCATGAACAACGGTCATGACTGCGGTAATCTGGAGTAGAGGAAGCTGATGTCGGGAGTTTCTAGACAATTGACCATCCAACACAATTCGTAAGGGGCGGTAGAACTAGTGGATGAGGCAATTAGGAGGTGTGTTTCAGAATAACAGAGATTTCGATGGAGTGGAAGGTGGGACATAATATACAGTCCAAGTATATTATACTTCCTCCCCTTTACCGCCTTTGGTATCCCTTTGTGTCCTTTTTCTTGAAGGCCACTGCGGTCCAATAGAGGTAGTCTTACTGCACTTTTTACTCAGCCATCAAAGATAACCTTGGTGCCAGAGGAGTTTCCATTCCAAGTCGCCCAATACCAGCGCTTTCGGAGTCCGAGTGCGGTGCCTTGTGCGTCCACAATCGACGAAACGCACTCAATTTCTAACCGATCCGATGTTCCTAGAGTTTGAAAGCGTCTAACGATCTGAGGTGTGAGAGGCGCAAGCGACAAAAGTAGATAATGACGACATTGATTTGCTGGAGACTGAACCGACCTTGGCCGACTTAGGTTTAGTCTCGGAGCTTTATTGTGCCGACTTTTGTCAGTTTAAGCTTAATCGTGGCTCCGGTCCAGTCCAAGTCCAGACTCGACATGTACGAAGTGGAAGGTCTTCGGATTCGAGTTATTTATTCATCCACGAAGCATGCAAGGCTGATAAGTCCGCAGACTTATGAACACTGCTCTATTGTACATGGGTAGGTAACCCTAGATCCTTCACTTACTTACCCGTAGTCCCAAGATAGAACAGCACATTCCAAAAGTGGGAGGTCGCTGCAGATACTAGTCGTCGTCGTCGTCGTCGTCGTCCACAGTCACTTCTCTGGACTATATCTTCAATGTTTCCAGCAAAGGACAAACTGTCTTTCATTATTTCTTTCCGGCAAACGGATGGTATAAATCCGTGTCCCTTTGCACAACGAAACGAGAATTTCATGATGGGTCAAACATTAGCTCGTATTCTCTCTCAGTCGGCGGGTATTGCTTCACATCTCGTAGGAGAGCATAGCAAAGCGTTCCTGATATGAATCTAACATGATTCATAACTAGGCAGTAAAAATGGAGATGCGAAAGTTTTCTCTTCACCATACATGACAGTTTTGAAGTTCTCAGGCCGCCAAGCTGTGATGAAACGCCGCATGTTTGGAAGTGTCCCTCCACCGGAGCCTCAAATGTCTGAGACCCTGGGACCACCGGCAAGAATTCCCCAAGCCACCCACATATCGAAATTCGGCTCTATATTACCAATCCGTAGGAAGAAACCATGTCTCGAATTGTTCTCTGTCACAATTCAGGTTATGCATTAAGTTTCTGTCGCTCGGCCGCGTTGCAGCACATTGGGTCTTTTCCATCGAATCAGGTCATTTCTATACCTGATGAGCTTCATGGTGCCGTTAGCCGCACGTGGAAATCAAAGAGCCCAACAGCTCGTCACTGTTACCCTTTTCGTCAGATTTCCCTATCGATGTCCCGGACATGCGCCTAGGGCCACGCACGGCAATGCTTCAGCTCCTACCATAGCGCCAAGAAAAAGATACATGGTACTAGATCGGCTCCATACATGTTTCTACCTTCCCCCCGTCAACGTTCTCGCAAGACATCAAGTTCACGATCTGAGCCCTCTTTTTGGAGTCTTCGCCATCTATTCACTTTTCATTCTACATGTGCAGGTCACACTCTATCAGACTCTTTAGCATTCATTCGTTCATACCACAGCTGGGCTGTCAGTGACTTTCATTAATTTAAATTCTATGATCACAAGGGGAATTTCATATTTTTCTGCGCAATCAACAGACGTAGCGTAAGGGATGAGAGGCGTATTGAAAACGTGTTTGTGGGTGGTGGTTGCTGCTGTGGGAACTGCACAGGTGGGTTCTAGAGAAGGGGAACTTACGTGGAAAACGAGCTTATGCAGAATTAGGGATATACATACGAGCCTAGAGGTTTGAGTGATATACTTGGAGCACTAGAAGCAGCAGCGGGCAAGGAACATGGCGGGCAACCACAAACAACGACGACAACGACGATCACCAAACCTGCCGCGGCTAGCACAGCAGCCGCATTGGGAACAGGAGCCGCGCTAGGAACAACAAAGTATGTCAATTCTCTGCTCTATGCAAAAGGTTTATACTGATCATTTGCAGTGTGCAAACCGTCACCGTGACCGTCGCAGGTCTCAATATGACTCAGACCCAGACCGTTACCGAACAAGTAACTCAAATGGTTACTCAAGTGATAACTCAAATGGCCACGCAGATAGTAACATCGATGGTTACTGTAACCATGATGCAAACCACAACTATGATGGTGCCCGGTAAGATTATTTGGCTCGAAAAGTAAACTTAAACTAACTCAAAAAGCTTCTGCAGTGACATCGACCAGCACTTCGTTAACCTTGGCCGCTATTCAAGGAGGAAAACAACCAGCAAGCGTATCCAGTCAAGCTGCACAACCTGTGGCCACTACACTTTCTTCAAAGGAATCCTCGATAGAGCTTACATTAGGAGGTGGAGTCGCCGCTTCAACTCCACCTACGGCTCAAGCAGGAACGAAATCACTGTCAACGTCTGTTTTATCCAGCGTAACCGCGGCAGCAATGCAGCTTGGCGCTGCAGCAGTGGCACAACCAACACCACAGGCTGTGGATATTAATAGTTTCTCTTTGCGTAGTAGTTTGATGCTGGGAAATCTCGCAGTTGCGACATCTGCCATACAATGAGCGGAAGCTCGAGCCTGGAGCTAATAATAATGAGAAATGAGAGTGAAAAATAATACCAAAGTCCTGGAAAGCTATGTTCTCTCCAATGATACCAACTTCAGCTGTACATATATCTTCATAGAATGCCCCAAAAAGGAGTAAAGAACATAATGATTATCAGCCACCTGCTTTCTCTTTTATTGAATTATTCGAATCTACGTTCTCCGGTGCGGGGCTGCCATTGGTGGGACTTGGGTTCTTCGACGAGCCTGAACTTGCTTCGGCGGCTTTCAATGTTTCCATCCTCTGTTTCTTCGCTTGCCTTTTGCTTAATTGCGGTGTAGTATCTGTTTTGGCTTCCTTGTCGTCTGCCTTTCTTTTCGCTTTGCCCTTCTCTCCATTGCCAGAGCCATTTTTAATTCCTTCTGCTCCATTAGCATCTTTGACGACCTTCCTCTCACCACCATAAACTACATCTACCACGCCTCTGAAAGAGCTTCTCTTCAGCCCTTCATTGATCACCACTGCACGAGGATTATCCCCCAATCCCTCCAGACCCCTCTCTCTACCCAGTCCCCAAACAGCCATCAAATTAACGACATCCGCTGGACCTCTCACGCCCAAAGCACTCTGCGCCTCACTACTAATCACGATTCCTCTACCCTTCGTCGCCCTGAATATACCCAGACAATTGCTTATAAAGTTCCTCCGCGCATTCGCATCTTCCATCGTAGCTTGCGCATAGCATATCTCAAACCGGACGCCGCGATTTACAGCCGTCATTAATGGTTTCGGTTTAAAGTGGAATGGGAATCGTTGAGTAAGATCGAGAGAAATGATAGAATGCTCTGTGGTATTGAGACATGCTGCAAGAAAAGCCTTCTCGGTGGTGGGGCGCAGAGCGAGGATGTCATAGACGGAGGAGAGTGCGGCGAGACGGTGGTTCAAGGATGGGTCGGAGAGGACGAGGGTGCAGCGACGGAGGACAACAATTTTTGGTGGCAGGGGGAAATGGAAACTCGTAGGTATGGGATTGACTATGTTGGATGGGAGTGTCCCATGGTGTACGTGATTGAGGGCTATGGTGCCGTAGCCTAGTTCTGACAGGAATGAGATTGTCCTTTGGAGCTCGAGAGGTTCTTTGGTCGGCGACCAGGCGACATTGAGATCGTATAACATCTTGCTCTTCGCTCCTAACTTTCTCCTATCTCGAACATCTCAATTTCCCACTGCAGACCATTTGCGACAACTTTATCTTAAAGTAGTCTGCCATTCAACAGTGGAACCGAGCCCGAAGAAATATTTAGGCTTCCCGCAGGCTTTCCCGGTCGTACTTGCCTAACTTACAAGGATTCAACAAAATCCGTTACCTTAGCGCGGGGTGTCGTCGGACTAAACATCAAGAGTTCGCAGCACATCAACACCAGATCATCATTTTCTACATCATCGCAGAAGGCCATCGCGGGAGTTTCGATCTGAAATCTCCTACCGAGGGAATCATATCCTTACGACTCGGCGAACCGGTCCGATCTCCCCCCAATCCGAAAACGCGGTCCTCTCTCTTATCTGTTTTGCGCTTGCCTTGCCATAGCAGGCCGGCCGCAAGATGGCTCGCGTCTATGCTGATGTCAATCAGCAGATGCCACGATCGTATTGGGATTATGATAGTGTGAACATTACTTGGGGCGTGTTGGAGAACTACGAGGTTGTGCGCAAGATTGGTAAGTTCGCGACACCGCTCTATTTCCAGTCCCTCCTTATTCTTTTGTCATGCTCGTATGATGTTATATACTTGCGGTTGTACTGATCGCCGTATGAATCCACTACTATAGGACGAGGAAAATACTCGGAAGTCTTTGAGGGGATCAATGTCGCCAACTATCAGAAATGCGTCATCAAGGTGTTGAAGCCGGTCAAGAAGAAGAAGATCAAGAGAGAAATCAAGATTCTACAGAACCTGTCTGGAGGCCCGAATATTGTCGCTCTCCTTGACGTGGTTAGGGATAGTCAAGTAAATCAGCCCTCTCTTTCCTCTCCCGCCGACTTCGCTCTTCTCAAAGCTGGGAAGGGAAAATCGGCTCTTACTGGTCTTGAATATCCAGAGAAAGAACATAACGACTCATGGTTGATGCAGAGCAAAACGCCGTCCTTGATCTTCGAATACGTCAACAACACGGATTTTCGAAGCTTGTATCCCAAGTTCCTCGATTACGATGTTCGCTTCTATATTTATGAGCTGCTGAAGGTAAGGCGTCTGGATGCTTGCTGACTTTACAGTTGTTGATTTTCTCTAGGCGTTAGATTTCTGTCACAGTAAGGGCATTATGCACAGGGACGTAAAGCCTCACAATGTGATGATCGATCACGAAAATAGAAAGGTAAAATTCCTACTTACGACCTCATATTTCTACTGACACGCACATTTTAGCTGAGACTTATCGATTGGGGTCTTGCGGAGTTTTACCACCAAGGCACTGAGTACAACGTCCGTGTTGCGTCAAGATACTTCAAGGGTCCCGAATTACTGGTTGATTTCCAGGAATACGATTACTCTTTGGATATGTGGTCTCTGGGCGCTATGTTTGCTTCCATGATTTTCCGAAAAGAGCCATTCTTCCACGGAAACAGCAACTCGGATCAACTCGTCAAGATTGCCAAAGTACTTGGGACAGAAGATCTGTTTGATTATCTCGACAAGTATGAAATTGAGCTCGATGCTCAATACGACGATATCCTTGGGAGATTCCCAAAGAAGAACTGGCACAGCTTCGTCAATGCAGAGAATCAACGATTTGTCACCAACGAGGCTATCGATTTCTTGGATAAACTCCTCCGTTATGACCATCAAGTATGTAGTCCCTGTGGTGTAACATTAAACTTGTCTAATCTGATAATAGGACCGTTTGACTGCGAAAGAGGCGATGGCTCATCCTTTCTTTGCGCCCATTCGCGCTGATGAGCAATCTGCGCGTATCACACCAGCTCCGGGAACTTCTTGATCCTCTCTCTCAAAAACCAATAACATACTATCCACCTCTTTGATCCTGCTCTCAAAATTTACAGGAGAGACTCAATTTCTGAATAGCATCAAGACACTTGACTATCCAATGTTCTCACTCCCAGCGTTCACAACGATATCCATCTAAGCTCTGCTGGAGGGCAATCTCGCACATTAACCTTCATACTTCATTTCAAGTATGGGAACTTCCGGAGACGTTTATTTATAAGAAAGGACTTGGAGAACAATGACTGGCCCGGCGTTATCGAATGTTTAAACGACACAACTTGCATACCCTCTGCTCCTTTATCTCTTCAGGCATTGATAGTTTTAATACAGCCTGTAGATAGATTGAATTCACGCAAGTTCCTGTGTTATTTTATATTGTTTGCTGTTTATAAAATCCCCTTCTGAGATATGTAGAGTTGATCTTGACGCCGCCCTTTCGCAGGGATGTTATATTTTGTGGAGCGGGGACGGACTGTTTAGTTTCGTCCGGTTCCGCTTGCTGTCACCCTCAAAAACAAAACTCACCGACGGCAACGGACTGATAGTATTTCCCCCCTCTTCCGCTCATAATCCCTTCTCATGTTGTATCCCGTGGCGTATACAGGCCAATTAAGATTTTATAATGCCAGTCACTACTAGTCATGCAGGTACTCTGCAGCCGACATCTCGGGCATGCAAGACATGTGCAGCGGCAAAAGCTAAATGTGCGCCGCGATCCGGAGAACTTGGTACAAAATGTGAAAGGCAGGTCTTATATCTCAAATCGACAGTACATGGGCTAACTAATAAGCACAGATGCCATCGGCTGAAAAAAGAATGCATATCTCAGACCCCTCGACCAAAAACACACACGCGTCGGAAAACAACGTATGATTATGCCATAAAAATTCCATGATCACTTTATCTAATCTGACTACTCAAGTCGAGTTGCACAATTAGAAGAGAAATTAGATGGTATCGTGTCTCTCCTGCAAGAACAGAAGCGTTCAGCGTCCCAAGATGTAGTACCGGGACATTCTCCAAGCCATGCACCACCTCAAATTATGGAATCAACTCTACCACAATCTTCACCCCTCCTGAACGAGCCATCTCAATCAGAGAGTATTGCACTTCCTCATCTCAGCCCCAAAGATGATATTTCCCCCCAGCTTCCTCCCCTCTCACTTCCTCCTCTAACCTCTCCCCCTCTCCCCAAAGACCCAACCCCAAACCCCCCCTCCAACACCAATCGTTCAACCATCTACGGAACCAGCACCAACGCCTGTCTCCTCGCGCACCAGCACGAAGACCTTACACCCTCAGACGCCGAACTCGAACACCTCATCCATCTCTACCGGACCGAACTCACGCCGCGCTTCCCTTTCGTCGTGCTCGAGTTGCGAAACGGCATGACCGGAAAGGAGTGGATGGCTGAGAATCCGCTTTTGGGAAAGGCAGTTCTGATGGCGGCAAGTTATTATAATCTGCCAAGACAGACAAGGTTGGATCGGGAGATTGTGAGAGAGCTGTCGGAGAGTATTTTGATTAGAGGGGAGAAGACGCTGGAGGGGTTGCAGACGATTTTGGTTTTTTGTGCTTGGTGGGTTGGGTTTTTGTTTTTTTATGTTATTTGCATGCTTAGTTGGTGCTGTGCTGTTGCAGGGTCTGGAGAAGAGAAACTTGTGCTAATGAAGGTATATGAATCAATAGGTATCAGTATCATTGCTTATGCCATCCTCAGCTGAATAATCTACTCAGTCTGGCGGTAGGAATGATTACGCACTTGCAGCTGAACAAGCCGCCTACATCGGATAGGTTCCGATACCCGTTCGGAAACAGTAAGGCGACGAGCCCGGATATGATGAAAAGGAGCATGCATCACCGCAGGGCATTGGCAGGCTGTTTTTATTTGACCTCGATGTATGTTTTCCATCAAAATTCCTCGATGTCCCTCTCTCAACAAGCTAACATTCATAAATACTAGGGTATCAACCGGTTTTCAAAGAATAGACGCGATGAAATATCCGGTCTATCTTGACGAATGCTGTCGTATCATTGCCGAAGAAAAGGAATATCCAACTGATGTCCTACTACTGGAACTGGTGAAGATAACAGATTTGGCGGAGAGGATCGTTCACACCGCCTATGTCGCTCAACGAGAGAATGAAATGAGTGTTCCTACTGCGTTACAGTTGGGTGCTTACACAGCGGAATTAAAGACCTTGAAGAAGTTGGTTCCGGAGGATTTGAAGGATAATAGTGAGACTTTCTCTCTTGTCATATTTGCTCCATATCCATGATATTTGCGTAGGTAGGGATAAACAGATGAGCAGCTTGCTAACAACAACCACCACCATCACAGTAATCCTCCAAATGCATCACGACACCGCCTCGATGCGACTCTACGAAATCGCCCTCTCCCCCACCTTCCAGCCCCCAACATCTTCCTTCCCTTCCACCCTCCCACTCTTCCCAAGCCACCTCTCTGCCCTCCACACCCTCCTTCAACACGTCTCCCACTTCACAACACTCACTCTCGCCCTCCCATCCTCAATCTACCTCTCCCTCCCTCTCACCCCCTGCTGTCTGCTCGCCTACGTGTTGATGATTCTGGCGCGGCTGTCCTTCTACACGCACCCGGCGCTGCCGAGCTGGGATCTGGAATTTGTGAGGGGCGTGTGTGATTTGAGTTGGGTGCTGGGGACGGTGGCGGATAGGGATGAAGGAGCGAAGTTCGTTGGTGGGGTGGATGAGGAGGAGGGAAAGGAGAGTAAGATTCTGGGCTGGAATGGGAAGATCAAGGGGTGGACGGATCGGCTTGATAAGTTTGCTGCAAAGGTGAGGAGGGTTAGGGGGTGGTATGATGGGAGGGTTGTCAAAGCGGGGTGGAGCGTTGAGAGGGGGAGTGGGAGGTTGAGTGAAAGGGAGAGGAATAGGGAAAAAGGTAACGATATTGGAGCAGGGAATGACGATAAAGAGAAAGACCCCGAGATAGGAGCATATAACGGAAATGCGCGCGAACAGGGAATATCAACCAACGGAGGTATTCTAAACGGAAGCGAACACCTGGTTGCGGAGAACGCGACGACGATGATGACAGAACAAGACATTACCACATCAGCAGCAACGGCACCACAAGATAACGTACTAGGAGATCTGGATATGTATATATGGCCGGGACTGGACGAGCAGACTAGCTGGATGGAGTGGTGTGGGGATTGGGATGCGGAGATGAGTTGGGGAGGCGGGAGTTTATAGGAGGGTTTTTTTGGTTTGTTTCTGCGGTACAAGGAACAAAAGGTTTGGAGGAAGTTGGGAGGGAGAGAGTTGGGAGGGGGAAATATGGAGTTATACAGGATAGGTAATATCCGTGGAATGGGTAGTATATGTAGCAATTAATAATTGGTATTTTACATGATAGTCGGAGGTGCTTTTCGTATAGCTTAGGGGAAGAATAGAGGTTGATACGTATATAGATCCTAGATCCTAGTCTATAAGATCGTAAGAATGAACAACGAGAAGCAGTAGCATATTAGAACAAATATCTGCGTATTAGACATACTATATAGAGTGATATAAAAGCAATTCAGGCCCATACGACCATAGCTCATTATATATTAGTAATTATATCCAGTACATTGTGAGCTGTAAGCTCTCTAAAGATCACTAACACAAACAAATAATACTTACAAGTTATACAATACCGTTATCGAAACCATAGCACCCTCTATCCACTACTTGCACTCGAAATAGTTCTCTTGCAAGGCATCGTACAACTGGGCAAAGACTCCACCATGCCACGTCCTAAAATCCTTCCACTCCTCCTCAGACATACTAGCGGAGAGCATGTTCAGCCACCCGCCCACGATCAAATTAGCCTGGTTTTCCTCGAGGTGTCCCGCAGTATGGGCAGCGTGTAGAAGTCGGAGCCATTCCCGAACTTACGAGTGGCCGGGCAGCCTAAACCCTTGCGAACGTCGGAGAACATCGACCCAGGTCGTCTTGAATGGTACACGCTTGAAGTTGAGTGTATGACGGGCTTTAGAAGGATTAGGTGCGTGGGAGCCGGGTTTTACAGGTGATGTCGTAGAGAATGAGGGGATTAGAGTCTGTCATTTGGAAGCACTCTTTCGGCTGCCTACAATTATGAGATCGGAAAACAGGATCCGCTGCTTCAATGAGTGATATCTCTCAGAATTGAGAAATTGAAATACAAGATCTACAATAAGGGAAACTGCAATAGTTCATTCGAATCTACACGTCTGAAAGTGGGGAAATGTACGCCAGCCAGCAGCGGGTGCACTAATTCATTCAACACCTCAATATTTTCAATGATTAATGATAAATTCGTTTTCCGAGTTATCGAGTTCAGATTCATTATCATAGATTTCTGATACCACATAGATTAGTAGATGGTATTTAAAAATTGCTTTTCGTGTATTGAATTTGTTATGAACTAGAAAATTTTGAGGGTATTTGATCGAATTACTACATTAGTGATATACCACTGCCTTCAATTTTTAAGTGATATATTATGAAATAGATTTAAATCCGCCACATACGACCATAGATCAAGGAGAACTGGGCATCCCGTCCGCTCTGCCATACACAAGCCTTGAATCGGTGGATTAGTAGTTGGGTGGGTGACCACCAGCGAATCCCCACTGTTGTATGTAATTATTTTGTCTCTTTTTTTTAGACTCTATGACTATCTAATTTTATAATAAGCGAGGGGAAAGGAGGAGTGACCAGAGGCGAGGTCTACCGCTGTAATTCCCGTGGAAACAAGCGCTGACCTACTAGGCTATGGAAGGAGTATATAGCTTTGGAAGAGTTTCTTCAAGGCTCTTGTGCGAACTGCCATATCAATGGTTCAGGTACCCGTTGCTCTCTGCGATGTATATTCCGCTTGTTCTTGTTGAAGTCCAACTTAGATATAGCTGAAAAGTCACATCTTCTTTTTGCATCTTCTAGAAGTGCACGGATAGCTTCTAAGCTAACATCCCAGAAGCGTACCGGAGGTCATAAAGAGTTTTTGATCAAAGAGCTAACAGCAATAGTTCTAGACTCTGACAGGCGGGGGAGGAAGTCAAAGACCAAGCTAATGATCTCTCAAATGCTCTTCGTAAGGCCCGATCACGTCTGAGAAAACTCCGAAGGAAACAGGAAGAGAAAAACGCTGAGAGTGAGGAGAGTAGTACGGAAAATAGAAGTGATTGAGCTTCATATTAAAGTATAATAGATTATAGTTGGAGTTTAGTCTAGGTTTATAGCTGCTTGATTACTTGGTGGCCAGGATAAATAAATGTATCCATGTCGTTGTACACCGTAAATCTGAACCAATGATATAGCACAGATGATATTTTATCTAATAACCGATTGACGCCGCATTATACAGTAACGTGGAGCGACATGGGTACATTTATTTATCCTGACCTTCTTGGGGTGGGGCTAACACATGATTACATGATTGAAGAACCCCACCTATATGTCGAACAGCGCCTTTGCCCTTCTTATACCTGCGAATGCCCTCGCCAGGCTAGCATTCAGCGAGGTACACGATGCTCTCACCGCTGGGGGTCAGAAAAGCCAGGCAGATGGCGCCCAAGCCGCCTGCCGCCGCCGTATGCGTGTCGAGCCCGAGCAGAGACGCGACGACGAGATAGTTCGCCTTCGACGCGAGATGGAACGTCCCCAGTATGACAGCAATGGCGAAGCGAGCGAGACCCTCACAGAGCCAGATACGGACACCGACGAGTTGCTGGGTCGAGAGCTCGGCATGGTCTGGGGCGGCAATTATCTGCTGGACCTGCAGTCTCCGCCGGCTGTACTGAAGAGGGGATGGACGGCGGGAAAGGGTCCTCTAGAAAACGTGCCCATCGACCTGATCCTCTGTACCAAGGCTTTCGCAAAGCTGCACAATATCAACATCCGGAACCCCCATGCGCGGTTCAACTTCTTTCTTGAGAACATGGGCCTCTTCATCATGGGCTGCTCCAGATCTGCGATGGCGCAGCTGACAGTCAATGGCGACGAAGATACCCGGGGGGCGTATCACTTGAACCAGTACGTTATGAAGATTCGGCTCGACAAGCTCGCATATGACTTCCAGTGGACGGAATACGCCTCCACAGAAGACTTCAGGATAGACCGCAGGACCTATGTGGAGAAAGCTCTCCACGCCGGGCAGCAGACTGCCGACGTCAACGTCGAGATGCCGACTCCCCTCTGTAGCATGAGAACGATGGGCAAGTGGACACTGGGAGGTGTCCTGGGTGCGGGCGGCAACGGGAGGGTATTCTTCGCCTCGGATCGGTCAGGCAAAATGGCCGCTATCAAGGTGGTAGAGCGGACCTCTAAAAACTATGGCAGCGTGGATAAGGAAATCGAAATACTTCAGAAGGTGACAGATCTTGCAAAGAATTCAGTCGACGGCGAGCGGATTCTGCATATGGAAGAGGTAATCTACTCCAACGGCGAGGAGTTCTCCTCCAAGACAGCCTTCGACAATGTCGCTATTGTCCTAAAGCCGGTAACGCCTCGGACCTTTGGCGACTTGTTGGGGACTCGGAACAAGGGGTAAGCCTCTCGTTTCCTTATTGTCATATATTGGGGAACGCAGCTAATATATGAGCTTGGCAGAGGGTCCAAGGGCATGACAATGGAGGCGGCGATTGCCTTCCGCTCTGCACTGCTTGGTGTCAAAGTAATGCACGAAAAACGTTGGGTGCATCGCGACCTGAAGCCGGCTAACATCGGGCTACTCGGTGGCCGCTCTGTCCTGCTGGATATTGGCACATCCAGGCATATTCCGGCAGACGGGTTGTTGCCTCCTACGCCGGGCACGGTCGGCACGATCGGCTATCTCGCTCCGGAGCTCGAGCTAGAGGCTTACGACCTCTCTATCGACATCTGGCCTATGGGTGTCATCTTGTACGAGCTGACATACAACTGCCACCCGTGGAAGCTCTCCATCAATCCATGGCGCGACGGCAAGGGCAACGAGGCGCTACGCGACTCCTTTAGGAAGAGTTATCAGAATGCTATTGCCGAAATGGCGAGAGATTATAAGAGTGCGCTCGCCTCGCCAACCAAAGGCTATATACATCGTGAGTACTCTATGTCACAACGCTCTGACGGCTTCCGAAGGTAGATAGGCTGATCAAAAAATCCCCTGGTAGTTGGTGGCCTCTTCATCGATATGGTGAGATACCAGTGGGCACCGAACAACTATACTCAGCGCCCTAACATTGACGAAGTGCTCCAGCATCCAGCTTGGGGCTCACTACTGCCCGAATCTCCGCAGCCGAAGAGGCGACGGTTAGAGGTGTGAGTGAGTGTAGTTTGGAAAGGTCGGCTGGTTCGCATGTCAAGGTCGTGCAATAGATAGATTGGCGCTCGCTAGTGTAAATATCGTATCCAGCGCTTGTAGCAATTGAAAACCCGTTTCTCTTGACAACAATACCGCTGCTATTGTGTTTTGTCGCTCCTAACAAGTGTGGCTAGCCGAGGCTTGGGTCGTGCCCACACAAATCTGATCACGTGATATCGCTCCCTCTGGTAACTTATCACCTTTGCATACATCACTGGCTATGACATCGCCACCAGATATTCCACCTACTACAACAGCTAGCCTATATATTCCAATTGTAAATATATATAAAAAAATATTCAATTCGATTTTGTATTGCAGTGTACCGAACTAATAGCTGCGCGAAATTTGTAGGACTACTCAAGGCGCTTATCTTATTCCTCCTGTGGATACGCCGGTATTCCAGAAAGCCTACTCATACGATGATCAATTCGTTGAAAGTGTATAAATCAGTCACCGCTTACGTGAATCTTTTCTGCCACTTTTCTGACCAATAAGCGGGGCCGATCGACAGCTGGAGGCCTATGCTAACTCATGGATTTCTCTCTAAGCCCCGCCTGCCCAGCTTCCACCTAAAACAGCCCACAAGACCGGCCAACTCGTGTCGTCTTTGCATACAGCCATCGCTAGCTATGATATCGTCACCAGATAACCCACCTACTACGACGGCCAGCCTATACGTTCCGATTGTAAGCGCGCAAATTTTTCTTTGGATTCGATTTTGCATTGAGTGCACCGAACTAATCGCTGCGCGAAATTTGCAGGACTACTGCGATATTGTTGCTACTCAAGGTGCCTACCTTGTCCCTCGTCCAGATACACCGGTATTCCAGGCCGACGATGACCAATTCGCTGCTATACTTGAAAAGCGTCTCCGTATACTCGTCACGGAACAAACATGCAGAACTGCCATGTACGGTGACGCTGCCGACGAATGGCGTATAGGGCATACGCCGACGGAGATCAAAGAGAAGCTAGAGGCCGATTTGAAGGCTTGGGATAAGTTCGCGGATATCACTTCTGATCATGTTGAAAGCGACAACGATAATAGTGAACATAAAGGGGGTAATAGTATTGACGGCGCAGTTGGTCGGGGGAACTACTACGACATTGTTGCTACTCAAGGTGCCTACCTTATCCCTTGCCCAGATACACCGGTATTCCAGGCCTACGATGACCAATTCGCTACTGTACTTCAAATGCACCTCCATGCGCTCGTCGTAGCACAAACAGCCAGAAATGCTATGTACCATAGCGCTGCCGACGAATGGCCTATGGGGCATACACCGACAGAGATCAAAGAGAAGCTGGAGGCCGAGTTGAAGGCTTGGGATGAGATCGCAGGTGTCACTTCTGATGATGAAAGCGACAACGATAATAGTGAACATAAAGGGGGTAATAGCATTATCAGCGCAGTTGGTCGGGGAAACACAGTATCAGCACCAGACCGGCCACGAAGGCCACACCAAGCAGAGATGCTCCCCACACCATCGATGTCTGCCGAAAGCACTTTGAGCACACCACACAGGAGGAAGCGGCAGATGGTATCCGAGGAAGAGGACAAGGAGAAAGAGCGCCCAGCGAAGAAACATATCAGCTCTGCCAAAGAAGTCTCCGCCAGTGCAGGAGATGCGGTGCTCAACACCCCACAGCAAAAAAGCCGGAAGCGGCGACGGAATGTCGATATGGGCAATAGAGAGGAGGTGGCGAAGGAGCGGCCGAGCAAAGTGCGAGTCACCACCGCTCGCCCCAGCAGTATATGGATGCAGAGACTACGACCACGGCCAATGCCACCAACTGGCTGACGATACCGCAATTGTTGCAAATATAACACTGCACCGTTGCTGTTTTTTGGCCGTGGTATCTTCATCGCTAACGTCAACGATTTGACCGGAAGCATTCCAGAGTAGCCAATACCGAGACGATACTAATTCACGGCGATAAGAAAGAGGTCTCTCCGATTTAGGTCGTACAGCATGTAAGTGATAGAGTGAAAGGAGGTGAATCTGGTTTCATTATACAATTTCTTATAAAGGGTTTATATAAGAGATTTTCCCTTTGTTTATAATTCGTTCTGTTGTAAAGTGTATTAGACTGTATATATAATTAAGGTTTATCGCGATTTCTAGAGATAGAACCTAAAGGAGTACAAATTGGTGGTATAATTAATAGTAAGTCGCGTTTGGGCGCGATTGTATTGAAATCGTCTAATATGAGCTGTGGGGGCACTGTAAAGGTTAGAACATCACTAAGTGCTCATATTACAGACTACTTCTGAACTCATAGTTCACGATCGATTTGCATTTGGCTCAATAGGCATCAGGCAATGTTGCTCATTCTAACTACTTATTGAGCTTTACAGAGTATCCCAGGTAAAGGTTAGTGTTTTCCCCAATAAAGACATCCTGTCTTTGTGTGGCATTGGCTGGGTGTGCTGTGTTGCTCCCATCCGGACCCCAAGAACTAATTGTTACACAGAGAGAGAAGGTTTCACCTGTAATGTGTCCAGTCCACGTGAGATTCGCGTGCTTGAGATCAATTATGAAGTGATGCGAGGGCAGAAAATAAATCCAAGCTACACCTTGAGCCATAAATCTATGTAGCCTTGCAATGCAGTCGGACTCTGGCGATGGCACGGAGGTTAATTAATCATGAAGCAAATACGAAAGTAGCATGAAAGAAAAGTCACAGGGTAAGGTCAAAAAAGAATGGTTGTGGGACCCCGCATAATTGCGATTGCTATGTGTAGTAGTTTACGAAACGACAGGAGGGTATCAGATGATACAGCTATTCATGGCATGGAAAAGCTGTTGCACCAATCCTCTTGCTAGGTAAATCCATATAATATAAGCATGTCCAACCAGGTAGTGAGCTGAAGTATTCTCCCTTTCTTTTTGGTGTGGTAATGTTACATAGTTGCAGATGCAACCGTTCTAATTGGGGATAGTGGAATAGAAGAAATGCTACAGCCTTTCTTGTAGCTACATACTCGTCTTCTTCTAATGTCTTTATCTTTCACGAAGAAAATTGTCGACAGTCGGTCATATTGTCAGATATACTAGTATATGTCTATGTTAGTCTTTATACTGCCGTTCTGTGAAGTTTCGAGTGCTGATAGCTGTAGTCAGAAAGTCTAGAATACGGAAATTTTGCGCAAGGCTGTAACAAAATGGCCGAAACCCCTCAATCATATAAACACAAAGATTATACGGTGGGATGGATATGCGCTCTTCCTGAGACTGAGCTAGTAGTAGCACGAGCAATGTTGGATGAAGAACACCCAATGCTACCCGCTGCAGATCCTGGAGACACAAATGTTTATGTGCTAGGAAGGATTGCATCGCATAATGTTGTGATTGCATGTTTACCCGACGAAAATACAGGCAAGGTATCAGCCGCGATAGTTGCAAAAGATATGCTTCGTAGCTTCAAGGCAATCAGGTTCGGTTTGATGGTCGGTATTGGCGGTGCTGCACCATTTCCCGAGGATCATGATCTTCCTGGGAGTGCCAGCGAAGATTCCGAAGAAGAGGACAATGAAGCTGCGGTTGAGAGAGATATTAGGCTCGGAGATGTTGTCGTTAGCCTACAGACCAAAACCACTGATGCAGTTGTTCAGTATGATTTTGGAAAATCACTACAAGGAGGTGAATTTATTCAAAATGGAAGGCTGAATATACCAGCAAATATCCTGCTAAGTGCAGTGGGCAATCTTAAGAGCAAGCATATACAAAAAGGCACTGATTCTATTTCGGGGTATCTTTCGAGTATGGTGTCAGCAAATCCCCGTCTAGCCCGGAAGTTTGAATATCAAGGGGTCAAAAGAGACCGACTTTTCAAGGAAAATGCTGCTCACCAAGCTGATAAGAAGTCGTGTAAGGGTTGCTGTGGTGTAGCTGATGCTAATCTCGTGCGGCGAAGACAACGAGCAGATACGTCACCTGTATTGCATTATGGGACTATTGGATCTGCAGATCAGGTTATGAAAGATCCGGTTTTGAGGAATAAGTGGGCAAAAGAGAAGAATATCATATGTTTTGAGATGGAAG
This sequence comes from Clarireedia homoeocarpa, assembly GCA_001465935.1. Classification (NCBI taxonomy): domain Eukaryota; kingdom Fungi; phylum Ascomycota; class Leotiomycetes; order Helotiales; family Rutstroemiaceae; genus Clarireedia; species Clarireedia homoeocarpa. The sequence continues at coordinate 286,475 of LNKV01000055.1, read as the reverse complement.
CAGCAGGTGATTTCAAATACTTCACTTCTGAAAGTCGTAGCGCTCGGCTGAGATCATAAATTTAGGCTTGATGAATACATTTCCATGCGTGGTTATCAGGGGAATCAGCGATTATGCCGATTCGCACAAGAATTCGATATGGCAGCCATACGCTGCGGCGACTGCTGCAGCATACGCAAAAGAACTTCTTCATGTTATACCTGGACAGGCTGTAACAGCCATTGATCCAATTATCTCTGAACTTGGTAATTACAGCTAGTCATTGCAATTTGAGTTATATTGATACTCTGCGTGAAATTTTCTGGGTCCACTAACTATGTTTCTCGTTTAATTGCTCTGGGGTGTTTGAAAACATGTATCGTAGCAGATCGTCCATGGAACTTACTCAAACCAAAATGAGATAACGTCTGCGGGTTGCTGGTCATAATCTGCACAAGAGTCACATGCAGTTGAAGAGTCCAGACTTCCCCACTGCAAAGCTAGTCCCTATGAGCAGTGCCATAGGCAAAGATGAGAGCATCTCAATTTCCGCTGACTTTTATGTATCGTCTCGAGTTTGTTATTTCTAGATTCATTTATATGCCAGAATGCGAAAAACTAATGCGCCCTTCTTGTAGCTGCGAATACGGACAAGATGATACAACACCACGCCGCGGACACGGATAGAATGATGCAACATCAGACTGCGAACGCAGATAATGCTATAAAGCACCAAGAACAATGGCGACGATCAGATAAGGAAGAAGAATGTCTTCGGTCGTTCCGTACTCTCAAAAACACCAGCAACAACTACGAACACCAGAAGAATTTGAACCCCCCTCGAGTAGAAAAAACTTGCCTCTGGTGCTTGCAAAATCCTATATTTCTCGATTGGAAAGATAAATTAACATCGAGACTACTTTGGGTAACTGCTGATCCGGGTTGCGGCAAGTCTGTGCTGTCGAAGGCACTCGTCGATGAATCTTTACTTGGACAACAAGAGAATCATACAGTCGTCTGCTACTTTTTTTTCAAGGATACATCTCCTGAACGGCGAAGTCCTGTATACGCGTTGTCTGCCCTACTTCATCAGCTTTTTAGTTCTGAAAAAGGAGCTAAGCTTATTAAGCATGCTCTTCCCGCTTACATTGCGAACAAGGAGGACCTTGCTACAAATATTGACCTTTTATGGTCCATTATTCGAGAAGTTGCAAAAGATCCGGAATGCCCGAGGATCATCTTCCTATTGGATGCTCTTGATGAATGTGAATCGAAATCACAATTAGATCTTATTTGGAAACTCAAAGGCTTCGAAGAGATGGGAATAGCTAATACGGAGACTATGAGGAATTTCCAATTCCTTGTTACTAGCCGTCCGTATTGGGACATAGAGAAAGAATTCCGAGAGCTCATCAGTAAGATGCCAAATATACGACTTCAAGCAGAGGAGAACTCAGACATCCTTCATTCAGAAATAAAGCATGTTATCGAAGCTAGATTAGATCAGCTGGCTGAAAGGAAAATCATTGCAAGCGAAAAAGCTCATGACTTGCTAAGGAAAAGCATTTCAGGGATTGTGAATAGAACATATCTTTGGGTGCACCTCATCTTCCAGGAAATTGGGAGAGAGTCAAGACTTGATGTCAAAACGGTCCAAAATCTTATCTTGCCGCCATCTGTGGATGAAGCGTATGAGGCCATCTTACGCAAGAGCAAGAAACCCGAAGATGCCAAAAGATTGCTTCATATCGTTGTGGGAGCAAAAAGACCTCTTTCATTACGAGAGACGGCAACAGCATTATACATTACAGAAGAAAAACATTGTCATGAAGACCTCGAACTTCAAGGAGACGAGCAATTCAAGGACACTATCCGGGATTTGTGTGGCCTATTTGTTAGCGTATTTGATGAGAAAGTTTTTCTGATTCATCAGACAGCCAAGGAGTTTCTTGTCAACCATTCACACACAAATAACTTAATTCCTATGCCATGGAAGGGATCACTAGCACCAGAAAGCTCAAACCTTGTACTGGCGAAATGCTGTTTATCGTATTTGTTGTTCGACGAGTTCAAACAGTTATTGTCACGAGAAGAAAAACATAGAGAAATCTATTCCAAGCTGCGTAAAGGGGACGGTCCCATAGGTAAAACCGATCTAGATATATTGCAAGAATACATTTCCCTATTTCCTAAAAGAAGCAGTTTCCTAGACTATTCAGCCGGCATGTGGTGTAAGCACCTTCGGGAAGCTGGTCCAATCGATGGTAGTCCCGTGGTAAAAATGTGCCTCGATTTGCGCAACGTGGATTTTTTCTTTTTCCGACTGTGGTTTCCATTCTATCGGCATCGTTATCGATCAGAACCATACCAGGAGCAACCAAGCTGGAAAAATATAGTGCTCTTCGTCGCATATCTTGGACTGAATAACCTAATGGTAGTTTTGCCAATCGGCAAGATGAAAATTGATGTTAAGGATCAGATAGGCACGACAGGTTTGATATGGGCCGCAAATGAAAACCATGAAGCAATGGTTAAGCTATTACTGGAAAAAGGTGCTGATGTGAATATACAAGGTGGCGATCATGGTACTGCACTTCAAGCAGCATGCTGGATGGGAAACGAAGCAGTAGTAAAGCTATTACTGGAAAAAGGTGCTGATGTGAATATACAAGGTGGCGATCATGATACTGCACTTCAAGCAGCATGCTCGGAGGGAAACGAAGCAGTAGTAAAGCTATTGCTGGAAAATAGTGCTGATATGAATATACAAGGTGGTTATCATGGTACTGCACTTCAAGCAGCATGCTGGATGGGACACGAAGCAGTAGTAAAGCTATTACTGGAAAAAGGTGCTGATGTGAATATACAAGGTGGCGATCATGATACTGCACTTCAAGCAGCATGCTCGGAGGGAAACGAAGCAGTAGTAAAGCTATTGCTGGAAAATAGTGCTGATATGAATATACAAGGTGGTTATCATGGTACTGCACTTCAAGCAGCATGCTGGATGGGACACGAAGCAGTAGTAAAGCTATTACTGGAAAAAGGTGCTGATGTGAATATACAAGGTGGCGATCATGATACTGCACTTCAAGCAGCATGCTCGGAGGGAAACGAAGCAGTAGTAAAGCTATTGCTGGAAAATAGTGCTGATATGAATATACAAGGTGGTTATCATGGTACTGCACTTCAAGCAGCATGCTGGATGGGACACGAAGCAGTAGTAAAGCTATTACTGGAAAAAGGTGCTGATGTGAATATACAAGGTGGCGATCATGATACTGCACTTCAAGCAGCATGCTCGGAGGGAAACGAAGCAGTAGTAAAGCTATTGCTGGAAAATAGTGCTGATATGAATATACAAGGTGGTTATCATGGTACTGCACTTCAAGCAGCATGCTGGATGGGACACGAAGCAGTAGTAAAGCTATTGCTGGAAAAAGGTGCTGATGTGAATATACAAGGTGGCGATCATGGTACTGCACTTCAAGCAGCATGCTGGATGGGACACGAAGCAGTAGTAAAGCTGTTGCTGGAAAAAGGTGCTGATGTGAATATACAAGGTAGTTATCATGGTACTGCACTTCAAGCAGCATGCTCGATGGGAAACGAAGCAGTAGTAAAGCTGTTGCTGGAAAAAGGTGCTGATGTGAATATACAAGGTAGTTATCATGGTACTGCACTTCAAGCAGCATGCTCGATGGGAAACGAAGCAGTAGTAAAGCTGTTGCTGGAAAAAGGTGCTGATGTGAATATACAAGGTAGTTATCATGGTACTGCACTTCAAGCAGCATGCTCGATGGGAAACGAAGCAGTAGTAAAGCTGTTGCTGGAAAAAGGTGCTGATGTGAATATACAAGGNACGAAGCAGTAGTAAAGCTATTACTGGAAAAAGGTGCTGATGTGAATATACAAGGTGATATTCATAGTACTGCACTTCAAGCAGCATGCTCGATAGGAAACGAAGTAGTAGTAAAGCTATTACTGGAAAAAGGTGCTGATATGAATATACAAGGTGGCTATTATAAGACTGCACTTCAAGCAGCATGCTCGGGGGGACACGAAGCAGTAGTAAAGCTGTTACTTCAATCAGGAAAACTCAATATTGAGATGAGAGATAATGCTGGCCGGACGGCTCTATCGCAAGTTGCTGAATCTTCAAATACAACCGCTGTCAAAATACTCCTTCAAACATGCAGGGCTGATCCTAATTCTAAGGACAATAGCAACCGGACACCACTATCATGGGCTGCTGAACGTGAAAACATTTCAGTGATAGAATTATTCCTCCAGTTAAAGAACATCGAAGTTGATTCGAAAGACAAGAATGGCTACACACCATTATCGTGGGCTGCGAGATACTGGAATGTTGGGGCGGTGGACCTTTTACTCAAAACAGGCAGAGTTGAGGTTGATTCAAGAGATGTCAATGGTCGAACACCACTGTCCTGGGCTGCAATTTTTGATCGGTCAGAAACAGTGCAGTTGCTACTAGAGACAGGTAAAGCTAGCATCGAATCGCAAGATAGATATGGGCGAACGCCATTGTTACACGCTGCTAGATTTGGAAGCTCGGGAGCAGTAGTAGCATTACTCAAGACAGAAAAAGTTCAGGTTGATCTGAGAGATGTTGATGGCCGAACAGCATTATCATGGGCTGCTTCATACGGCCATTTAAGAGAAATCGAAATGTTGCTTCAAACAGAAAAAGTTCAGGTTGATCTGAGAGATGCTCAGGGTCGGACCCCATTGTCATGGGCTGCTGAATTTGGACATGCGGATGTGGTAAAGAGCTTGCTCAGGGGCGGGGCGAATGCTGATCTGGAAGACACATGCGGTCGGACGCCCTTGTTGTGGGCCACTGCATACGGACATCTTCAGATAATGAAACTATTACTCACGCCAAGCGAAAAAACGCGCAAATTGAAGAATAAAAAGCGCCAAAGAGCATCATTGCGAATCATCAGAAATATGAGGGCGAACAAGTTACCGCTGAACACTCTTGTGAGGCTAAAGGGGCCTCGACTTACGCTGAGTAGCACTACTTCTGCCGCAGCGAACAAGGGAAAATGGGCGATGGTACGAGCATTGGCGTATTATATGCATAATGAAGCTATAGCCAAACATAGGAATGAAGATGAGGATGAATATTGGAATGAAGATAGGAATGAGTGGAGGATGAGGATGAGGATGAGGATGAGGATGAGGATGAGGATGAGGTTAGATGAGGATGAAGAGTGGTGGCTTTGAATGAAACTTTCTTCTGAATAATTTTATGGATTCAAACGTTACAGTTGTAGTAAGCTCAATCAATCTCCAAGTACCATTTACTATTTGAAACTAAAACCATACGTGTATAGACATCGTAGTCTACATAGTCCACCGGTTACTCTAGCTCACCATCAAGTAAATATAAGTTCCAATATTGATATTTTCCCCCGCTACATAACAATGTTAACTGTAACTGATATACAGTCACTCATACATACTATGTATATCTAAGGTTCCGACTTCTCTTGCTTTCAAATAATTTTTCCAGATACTGAATTAAGGAAGCTTTCTCTGGGAGTTCGAGGAGGACATTGTTTTCTTGGCGAGCTCAAATTTACTTACCTGTAGCAGTATATCTGCTAGGCACTAAGTTGTTGGTACGAATACGACTTTATATTGGAATTTCTATTATCCGTGTTCGGGAATAATTTCATTGGACTGTACTATACATCTCGAATTTATATACCTTGTTTGTCTGTTTTTCTGCTATCTACTGAGTTGTAACTTATTTGATCCTGGTATCTTCATAATATGTTGTGATTATTACTATCTTTGAATCTAGATGTTGTGTTTGCAACTGGCATGTTATGAGCAAAGTACTTATTTTATTCTCTTTCTATTTTTTTTTTTTTTCAACTCGGCCTAAGACCACAAACCAATTTCTCAATCTTCGGAATCCGGTGCATCGATAGATCATCTACATCACATACAGAAGTCTAGGAATGAGCAAAGCCTACTACTGCTTTCCGATCTGCAGTGAGTGAAGTGAGATTTGTAGCTCTGTGTAGTTCAACCAAATCATACTCTAAACCCCTAGTTTTGGAGGTGTAGCAGATATGTATTCTCCCAAACTGGACATAAGTCCATATCATTGTAAATCCAACCACTTTCAGGAAAAACATGAGTAATTTGCAACTCACCGGATCGAAATGTATCATCAATTTCATAATCCAAACGGAACTTAACCCCGCCCAGCCCAAATCCTTCTCTTTCACATCAAGTGAGCATATTATGCTCGAGCCCAGCTAATCTATCGCGAACAACGCAGCCGATATACTCCCTTCCGTTTTCCCTTCCGAGTATAAGGACGCGAATGCAATAACTCCCCTCTCAATCACTTCTCACGACTCACGAGAACATAGCTTCCGCACCCTCTCCTAAAAACTTTCCTCTCTATCACTCACTCGTTCACTCACTCACTCACTCTCCTCCTCATGCTTATCACCCCTCAAACCACTAAGCCCCATCCCCTGCCCAACCAAACTCAGTCTCTCACAAAAAACCCCCCATACCGGGGTTTCTGCCGCGGCAAAATGACCTAGCGCCTTCACAAACCCTTGCAGACCTATCCCAAACCCACGTTCGAATTTCTTCACCAGATCTTGCAGTTTATGCATAGACGAGGAAGAGGATCCCTGGTCTCTGTTTTGCGTCGCCGGATCCTCGTGGCTCTTTTCCGTCTGCAGACGTTCCCATTACACTCGGCTCATCGAAGCCAGCCGTTTAGGTCCCGTCAGATCTGTGAAAACCCTAAAGCGACGCCACCACTTTCTGGAGAAGTGACAATTTGGGCTTATATTTGGTTTTACAGATCTTCTAGTATAACAGCTTCCTGTTCCTCAGGGGACAATCCTAGTAAAGACGCAGACTGTCACCCGCTTGTTAATGCCAAAAGTAGCTTGAACATTCTAGACGTGAGAAGGGCTATTGTATGCCGCACCAGCGATGCGACGGGGTTCCATGGAGCTATAACAAAACTGTTGGCAATCCTGCTTCACGAGGAACAATCTCGACTCACGGTATGGCGTCTCTGTCTCTATCTTGTTAAATTTCAACGGGTGGCTTCCAGGGACCGTTGCATCTTGTCGGTTCAGTGTATTCACTGAACTACGGAAGAGATACTACAGGACATTGGATACGCGCTGTAGTATATTAGCTAGTACGGGAGAGAGGGTCTATATAGTCCAGCTCTCCCTCCCACCTAGTTTAGAGAATTAACCCGATTCAAAGCATTTACTTGGTCCTCATTAGTGACTAAGTATGGTGCCACGAATCGGTCCCATAATCGGACCAACACAACCGACACATCTGAATCACCTCTACTTGCCCGTGCCGATGTTTTGGATTGTCGTTCGGAACTTACAGTATTGCTTTTATGGTCTATGCTCGTTTCCCAACCCCGAAGCTAAGTGCACTCACTCACTAGTCGCTCATACATGATACATAACTAACAACTCCAATCCTATCCCCTTCTTCCCCCCTAACTTACCGACGAACAAACAAACAAACAAACAAACCACTATATCCCCACACAACCTCACAACACCATCAATACCTCCCTCCCTCGACTTCCCGCAGCAGACATATGACCAACATCTCCCGCTCCACATGCCGAACAGACAACCAACCAATCCATTCATATACATACATACATACAATACAACAACACCCCCATCGTCTCCAAGTCCATAAACCCGTCCATCCCACTCTCCCCCATCCCACTCTCCCCCCCTCCAACCCCCCGTTCATCCATCCATCCATCCATCCATCCATCCATAGAAACCGAGTTACACAAGCACAGATACAATACAGAAAGTTCCCATCCGTATATACACACACACAACTGCAAAAGCCACTTCCAAGCAGAAAGAAAGCATTTAGCGAGACAGAAAGAAGAACGGCTAAAAATGCCCGTTGCAGCGGAGCTTGGAACCGAATAGGATAGAGGCCGAATCCTCACACCAAGCAAGCTTCTAGATATTAAGAAAGAGGTGCGAAAAGGTGGTTTACTCTACAACTCACGATTGATGTCACTATATATATATTTAGTGAAGTACAGGGCAATGAATGAGCTTATGAATTTTCTTTTGCTCTGTGTGTAAATAAAGCTGGAACTGGGATGTTCATTCAGTATTTGAAAGATATAACTATATGAAAATATGCTCATTCTTGACCAAGAGACAAATTGAGCCGACTGATGTTTCTTCCTCTAACTACTCCTCCAAAACAGTCAAGTAAACACTTAGTTTTAGGAGTTCCGCCACAATTTTGCAATACAACGTACAATACAAAAGAATCAAGTCATAATTCGTCATTTCCCTTCTACCTTCCTATTCGCTTTTCCTAGAACATTCCTCTTCAAAACTGTCGCCAAGTGTACTTTCCAAAAGAAAAAAAATCCATCGCTATTCAAAATCTCGTATTTTCGTTCAACCACCCCTAACGATAAATATCCTGGGGTGGGTATTTCCTCCCATCAACTCCCCTCACCGGACTCACCGGCCGCCTCTCTCTATCCCTATCTCTCTCCCTAAAACTCCTCGAATCGTATTCCCTGTCCGCTCTCATTCTCCGCGTAGGTATTTCCTCATCACTACTGTGTCTCGTATGCAATCTCGGTCTCTCCGATCTCCTCTTATAATCTCGATCTCTTTCTCTACTCTCCCTTTCATCTCTTTCCCTCTCACGCTCTCTATCGCGTTCTCTTTCCATATCTGACCTATCATCCCGACTATGTCTTCTATTTCCCAAGCCTTCTCTCACCGGACTCGAACCCGCACCAGCTCCACGACCACCCAGCCCCATCGCTTCACCCCTCGCTCCGCCATTCCTCCACATCTCCGCGATATCTCCCAAATCTCTCCACTTCACCCCCGAACCTCCTCTAATATCACTTCTAACTTCTCTCCTCTCCGGAACCGGTTCAGGTGCCGATCCAGCTTCTCTCTTCCTCCTACCAATCATAAAAGGTGCACTCAATTTCCCGTTCAAGTCGATCGGGATTGGATATGCACCCCTCCTAAATTTCTCCTCGATATCCCTCTGTCTCCCGGAGCCTCTCTCTCTTTCTCTGCTTTCCCCAACCGGACTTGGCACCGAGCTACTAGGAGCAGTCGAGGCGAAGAATTTCCGGGACGGGTGACCATTCGCGTTTAAAGCATCTACACTTTGCGATGCGTAATTACTTGGCGGACGACGATGGTCGGATACGACCCGGGTTTTCATAGGCTGGGTACGGGTTTTCGGGGAGGGATCGTCGGCTTCGGAGTCGGATGTTACGCTGGTATCGGAGTCAGTTGAGGAGAGATCGGATGCGGATGGTGGAGGACGAGCATGGCGTGGATGGCTGTGACGACGGGGATGGGCTTTATGAGATGGGCGTGCAGGATCAGATGCATGGTACGGATGACGAGATTCGGCCTCAGCATGGGAAGGTTGGTTCAATGGTTCGTCGGGTGATGAAGGGGAGCTAAGGTTGGGGAAACTGCGATGACGGGGTCGAGAAAGGCGGGGTGAATAGGGTTCCTCTGGAGCGAGGAACTGTCTGGTTCGGTGAGTAGGAGAGCGATTAAGTGGTGGTCGTTGTTGAGGCCGTGAGTATGACTCTGGATGTGAATGCGAATGAGATGAGACGTGAGCGTATGGAATTGGTCGAGAAGATCGACGAGAAGAGGGTTCAAAGTAACTAGTACGAGGATGGTCGGGATCATCTGCAGTAGGCTCGGGCACTCGAGGTGAAGGTCGAACGTGAACGTATGTTGCCTGAACCTTTGGTCGAGGCGGTTGGTCCGGTGTGGGAGGAGCAGCGTCAGGGGCAGGGGCAGCGGCAGCGGGAGCGGGGGCGGGGGCGGGAGTTTCCTCTTCAACATCTGGAGAGGCGCGTTGACGCAATTTCTCTGCGCAAGTTTTGTGCCATTTCTCTATATCTGCATCTGGTACCAATGGAAAGGCTTCTTTAGGCAAATCTATCGGAAATCTCTCCCCGGTTTCTGAATTCCTGATGTCGAATTCTCGTACTGCGGTTTGAATGAATGGAACATGTTCCTCCGGCCCTAACAGTATTTCGATTGACTGCCATCTCACGAACCCTCGTTCCGTAAGACATGGTATTGAAGGTGGTGCGAATTCATCTTTCGTAGGCTGTAGACTGTGTTGACAGCCTATCGAAGCATATATCCATGATATGGAGGTATGTGTCGTGTCGACGAAGAGTGCTGTGAATCAAACTTATTAGCTTCGGACCTTCAACCTGGTAAGGCGATGGTAACTTTACAATCATAATTTCCACCCACGGCTTTATAAAAAAGAGCCAACTTCTCCGGAGTCAGATATTTATCATCTTTGTTTCCTACATTTTCTATCTGCGAGATCAGTAAGTAAATGAGTTTTGGTATTTAAATTTGGATGTGGTTGTGAATATGGGGTTGGATTTGAGGTGTGTATTGCGGGGTTCACTCACAATGTAGTTTGCGATCCCTCTTAGCAGCAAATTCAGCACTTTAGTCGGTCCCTTATCTGCGCTGAACAGATAGCCATAGAATTCTTTCGGGTCCACGGTTGGTGTTTGATTTTGCGACTGCGACTGCGACTGCGACTGCGATTTTGACTGCGACTGCGACTGCGACTGTGGTTGTGATTGTGACCGTGACCGTGACTGTGACTGTGATTGCGCTTGCGGTTCTGGCTGAGGTTGGGCTTGAGGTTGGGCTCGAGGTTGAGGTTGAGGTTGAGGTTGAGGTTGCGGTTGAGGTTGCGGTTGAGGTTGCGGTTGAGATTGCGGTTGTTCCTCTGTTTCCGCCATAATGATACAAACGGTGCTTTCCTTTCGCAGGCAGGTACTGGTAATGAATGTGCTCGAATCAAGTGGCCAGTAAGGTTAAATTAGATCTGGTGTGCATGTCGCATCTGCGGTTGTGTTCTGGACTCGTCCTGCAAAGTATTGTCCACATCGAAAGAGGAGACACCCAAGTAATGTAGGTTAAGTAGCAAAGGGTCAAATGGATTTTTGTTATTCGTGAACCAGAAAACGATGTTTCCTTTGGGGCGTTTTGCTAGGCAATTTTCACCACCCAGTCATGAGCTGATGTTTGCCTTGGCTTGCCTTGCCTTTTGGTTGGGCATGAGCTGGCAGATCTTGTAACCTGAGGTATGACGGTTTTTTGCTTGTAGGCAGATTTTGCCGTGAATGAATGGGTCGTGTGGAGGGACAAGCGGTGAGATCGGGACGGATGTGTGAAGTGTAAAGTGTGAGTTGTGTGTTGAGGTGTGAGGCGTGAGGTGTGAGGTGTGAGGTGTGAGGTATGAGGTGTGAATATGGGGTAACCACTGCACAGAATAACTCGACTTGTTCTTCTAGTTCTATCCTTCCTACGAACACTCGTCATACATCATCCCATCTCACATCCCACATCCCATATCCCACATCCCATATCCCACATCCCACATCCCATATCCCACATCCCATATCCCATATCCCACATCCCACCTCTCACAAGTCATCGTTTGTATAAAAAGAATGTGCAGGGCTGGGAATCAGCCTCAAAGACGCTCATGATCCTATGATTTAAACGCGCTGTGTCGTACATCCTGGAAATTTCCTGTTGGTGGAGTCACACGGGTGGCTTATACCACGGTTATGTCCAAGGTACCCAGGTACCCAGCGTCAGAAGATCTGTGCTGGTAGTGGGTCTCGATCGAAGAAGGCAAGAAGGCGTTTAGTTCTATGTTCTTCTCCTGCGGATGCAGAAGCTCATGGAATAATATACGAAGTAGTAATGCACAAAGGAAAGGAAAGCTCATATTGTATTAATATTCATCATCTATAAATGGGGGGTATCTTTTTATGTATGTATGACTCCCAACAAAACAAATCCATCCTGATAATCAATAATCATCAATCATCAATCATCCTCCTGTTTTCGCAAAACAAAACCAAAACATTAATAAATGGATATCTCCAGTACGCCGAATGCCCAAACCCCGATCTTTTAACGCGCCACAGAATTATTTTAATCCCCCAATCCCCCAAAAATGACGAAATTAGACCAAGGAGGAATTATCCTCTGGAAGGAGACACCACCGGTCTTCGCGATTCTTCGAAATCTTCGTAACTCGGAGGCAGTTCTGGTGCAGCAGATGTTCGTAAAACACTGTTGGCTACGAAAGCCTCGCTGGGAATCTCGATCACTCTCGGTCTCAAGTACTCATTTGCATCTGCGAGCTCGGCTGCAGCTTCGGCCGCCGTAAGAGGGACCGGTGCGGCCCTGTTGCCCTGTGTTGCAATCTGAACAGGAAGGCGTAACGAGACGGAAGAAGCGGGAATGCCTGCGCCTGGTGTGTGGATGGATAATGTAAGGTCGAGATTGTAGGTTCGAGATGCAATGCATGAGTGGAAGGAAGGTAGCCAAGTTTTGGAGGATGGTAAGTTAACTGGAACTAAGATCTTTGCTGTGTAGTAGATTTTGTCCTCGGTTTTCTTTGCCACCAAAACACTATCTGAGTATTCGGATGAGCTCGACGAGACGGTAGATCCTCGGCGACTATATGCAGGTTGCGGTAAATGCTTCTTCCATGATACCGTTTCAACACATCTCGATGAGAGAGATACGGAAGTATGATAGAGTTGTCTAAGTGCTTCATAGTTTTTGGCTAGGCTTGCCTTTGTGGGGAATGCTTTGGCTGGTTTGGCAGCAAAGAAAGTAATTGCCTTGATCTTGGTGACTAGACCACCAAGTCGTGGAGGTTGATAGCTGGCATCATGCGGATCAAATCGAAGCTCGACTGTTGCCATGGTACCAGCTACAGATGGGCTCTCGGGAGCAGGGAGGACAATGGCTCCAGTTTGAGATGATGAAACAGTTATTCTTCCTAGTTTCCCAGAAAACATTCCTTTCTTCAAAGACTTTGTTTTTGAAAGAACATAGTCGCCTTCATCGTCAGCACCAATGCTCATAGGAGGTGCTTCAGCTACCGCTGGTATCATTTGCAGCTTTCTCAATCCTTCTACAAGCGTGGTCGGCTTTGCTCCAGCCTCGCCATGCCTGAGCACTCTTACGTTGATGGAATATTGGATTTTGCTCATTTCTGGTGACAAGTCGTCCTGTATGGAAACCTCCCTGTCGCCCATGCTCGGTGGTAGCTGCAAGTGTGCCATATGAACATGCTCGGCATCACGTTCATGTGCGCATGCTGTGGGGAGAAGTTGCTGGGGAATAACAAAGTTGAATGGGAAGGTGTATGTTTTGCCAGCTTCGGCGATTCTCGGAGAAGGGTAATCGGATGCTCGAATTGGCATGACAAGCTTGAGGAATCTGTGAATGGCTCTGGTTTTACATGTAGTACTAGCAGGAGCAACAGTTTCGACACATGTTCGGGTAACACCTTCTAAAGTGATTTGAATTTCATCGAACTGAGCATCGTACGGAGCTGAGATTGAAGCGGTGCCGGAAAGTGCATCGAATGTTGTGTAGACCTTTCCATCATGGTGTTCATCTAGAAGTATTTCAACGCCTGTTCGTCGGGTTTGGTTGATCCTCTTCGCGTAGCTGGCAATTGTGCTGGAACTAGAAGTGGAAGAAGACATTTTGTCTGACGATGCGACGAAGCAGAAGGAAGACTGAAAATACAATTGACAAGAGAGAGATCGAGTAGCGATACAGGAGGAAGGGAAATAATTAAATAGATGTAATTGGATGTAGGTTCATGCGGGGAAATGTGCACCCCGAACTTCTAGGTGAAGAGGACAACAAGGACAAGGGGGACAAGACTTGGTGTTGATATTGATAAGTACCAAGATACAAGATATCGGGCGACAACGATGGGTAGGACGTAAAGCAAAGGGTAGAATGAAACGAGACAACTGGAAGAGCAGTTGAATTTCTATCGATAGAACATATAGTACAGATAGGAGGAGCATGACATAGCCTATATAATTACATAAGATACCTTTTCTAACTCAGTAACGTCAGAGTACTAGAAGCTGTAAGATGAGTCAAATGTTGTAAGATTCGCGCGCGCGCCCTTGATGACTGCCGGTGCATAAACATATACATAGCACGCACGCACGCAACAAACCTGGTCAGGTGTGGGTGTGTCAACAGGAAAAACCAACGAAGATCAGTTGTTGTCTGTGCGTGCAAAAGGCTTAAACAGCTAGACCGATGCATCACCAACATGGATCCGAAATGCGGAAAAGTGAGAACCAGTTCGAATGCAGTTGGAGGTGTACGGAGTTCGCAGAAGTGATTGGTTCCGTCAATGGATGTTTGGGATCCTTAGGACTAGATCCACGTCTGCGGTTAGCTTTTGGGGAGGGGGCAAGGGGGGTTGTACGCAAGCGAGGGACGTACTTACGCCCTTTGATTACATGATGCAATCCAACGAAGCCACCAAATAATTGGAGTCAGAAGTATGCAGATTGAAGATTGAGTACGTGGTTTCGACGGAATCGCATCAATGTATCCCAGCATGGCGAGTGAAGCTGATGACAAAAGGGACTGGATTATTCACCGCCAACCTGTGGTAAGGCTGTTTATCCTGGCTGCCTACGATGTTGGGTAGTTCTAGCATGCAACCACCTACACACGCAGGCAACCAAAGTGACCACCAAGTGACAATCAGGCATTGGTCTACGAAGTATCGAACCCAGACAACTAAACATCATGTTCTCGCCAGGTCATGAAAGGGGAGAGAAAAAACCCCTCCATGCATCAATCATCCCGTCCTGTATACCCATTCCACTCCCCATCATGCCATTGTCATCCCCATGCCCATGTCGTAGAAGTATTAATCGACTCCGTAACCCAGACCAGAACTAAAGCCCGAACCAAAGCCCGAACCAACGCCAGAACTACCAAGTTACAAAAGCACACTCCACTCGGCTCCATAGTCTCACTTCTCCAGCCTTTCCTCCAAAGGTATCCGTATCCCGTCGCATATGCACCCTTCCACCTTCCACCTCACCCCTACCCACCGGAATTTTATTTCAACATCGTGAAGACTTAACGCACACGGCCAGCTATGTGTCATGCTCTCTTAATACTGCTCATAGGGATTGTTCTTTCTCGCCATCCCCTGAGGTTGGGAAAATCTAGAGCGTCCACCGCACCTGTCTACTCCCCCTTTCCTCCATACTGTACTCGACTCGATAAGTTAACCGCCCCCAGAATCAAATGTCTAGTCATAAGAATCCATCCTCACCAGATCCTCAACTACAAAGCTAGCTAGCCAGCCGAAGCCTTGTGTTCAACATGTTGTCTTGCAACTAAAACCCCACAAATCGTAATCCATGTTTCACTAACCTTACACCACTCTACGAAGTAATAATACCTTACCATACAGAAGAAGCTTTTTTGCGCGCCCTTGTGTCGAGCTCCAAAACGAAATAAGTTCTGCTTACAAAACAAGATGTATTAAGTTAAATGTGACCAGCACAGCACACCGATGTCGGAGCGCGAGGAAAGAGTCATTCGGAAGTCCATATCCGGGACCGTCGAAGTCGAATTACCTTTTCGACAAGCGAACTCCGTACGGGGTCGGGATTGGCTATGCCGGCCATTCGAATTCCCATTGCCGGCGTTCGGTGTCACAACAATTAGGAACTTCTCATGCAGTCAACCTGCATCGTGGTGTGAACTTCTCAGGGTACACGGCAGCTTTATGACTCGACGGCATGCGATTGGGGTTTTCCATTGTTCTAGCTAACTTAATCTTACAACCCAGGGATCAAATCAAGAGCAGCTAGGATATCGTGTCGTGTGTATGTACAAAAAATCAAATGCTTTCCGGGATTAAATGTCCCGAATTTAATTCCACGCCGCATTTGAAGCAAAAGGATCTTTTACATTTAAATCCATCCTGCCCGCACTTTCTCATGGTACCTCCTGGGCTTTGTATCATTGTCGGACTCTCTGCAGGTTTTGTCAAACTCTCATTCTCCGAAGATCTCTTTCGATTTAGAGTTATGAAGTCAAGCAAAGGAGTTCTGGACCTCCTTGCTACACTCTGGGATGGTGTAATAGAGCCCCTTCCTGACTGGCTAGGAGTTGCGTAACCTGCAGCGTTATCATTAACATTTGGCGCGTGACTACGAGGGTACCTAGAATTACATACGGGTGGGCTGTTCCTGTTCGATGCCTTTGGTGGTGTCGCACAGAGAAGCCCGCCCTTTTCAGTCTCGGAAACTCTCCTCTCCGGCCGAGGCGTAGAAGAAGATTCGACTTGTGGTGAAGTCGATGGCACAACGAATTCGTCCTCAGCCCCTTGGGGTCTACCGCTCGTCCTTGCCTTGACTCTCGCGTCACATACGGGACCAATAGCGGGCGATAGTTGTTTTGATGAGGTATGGGCAACGAGATGTTCATTAGCATCACTCCTCTTTCGCTTCTTGCCTGTTTTATTTGGCAATCTCATGGTATTACTAGGCGAGGAACTTAGCTGAGCTGAAGAGACGCCATTCAGACTATCTTTTCTATGTGCTTTTGCCTTTGTTCGCGTTTCCAGGGCGCTAGTTGGCGATGTATCCGGGAGGTGTTTCACATCAAAGAGGTCGATTTTGTGATCTTTCGGCTTCTTACTAGATGAACCAGTAAGCTCATTTGTAGGATCTGCCACGTTCCGGCGCATAGGTTTTTGTAGCCGATGGGCGCTCGCAGAGGCAGATGGCGCCCATTCAGCCCCTAGTTCGTCAAGCTCTTCTAAGATGCTGGAAGGAGGAAGTGCGCGTTTTGCGGACTGAGGCTGGATGGTCACCGGTGCATCTTCTCTTGAGCCTCGTGTCTCTTCGCGTTTCACAGAAGTTGCTGACGCTGGACTCTTGCTCTTCTTTGTTTTTGGAAGTGAACAATTATAGAAACCATCGTCCGCACCAAGGCTCAATTCATCCAGATCATCTGAAGCCAATAATACTTTTGTTTGGCTAACACGTGATTTTGTCTGCTTACCTGAGCCGTCCTTCAGCTTGGTTGTTCTCGGCTTCCTTGGTCTCTTCTTGACCTCTGCTATGGGGGTATTAACAGGTAATGCCGCTAGAGTAGGTGGTATAGCTTCTTCATCTGAGAACTCATACAAAGGATTGACTGCGACTGGAGCAATTCTTTGCACTGCAGGAGCAATGGGTGTTGGTAGTTCTGGCTCGTCGTCTGCCTTTTCTAGACTTTCGTGACCAGATATTCCAAAATTCGAGCCATCATAGTCATTCCTCATGTGCCCGATATCAGAGAAGTCATACGCATGAGCGTCCCTAATCAAATCTTTGTGTAATCTCCTGTCAAGAGTTCTAATCGTGGCAACAGCATCAGACCAACTAACAACATCTGGTCCTTGCTGTCTAGGCTTAAGAACTCCAGCTGATCGTTGGAAGATTGGCCCAGAATGCGCGTTGTTCAAGTGGAACTCTGTGTCTAATTCTGCCTCCTCGTCAATACCACCAAAGACATGAGGCCGTGCAGACTCATTTCCTGTCCAGAGATGCCAGTATTTCGCGCGGTACCGATTCTTCCAGGTTCTACCACCATGTCGGGGGTTTTCGTCCGCAATTCGTTTCCAAAAGGTTTCTTTGCCAAATCGCATGCCTTGTTTTTGAGCTTCGGCAACTCTTGCAATAAGGAATTCATCGTCCTCAGCGGTGAAATTATTTCGTGACTTGGTTAAACTAATTTCTCCTTGGTTGTCACTATGGAGACTAGTTGAATCTTTGGATATATGCTTCCGACGCCCAGGTCCTTTAGGTAGGGCCCAGACAGATTCTGAGAGTTCCGGAGATGGAGTCCCTTCAATCTCTAATTGTGGGACGTAAGTTCTCAAAGTCGGTCGTTTACCTGCGGGTGCCAAAGGAATACTAGGAGCGCGCCAGGCTGGTTCGATGTGACTGTCATCCTGGACTTGCTGGCGTGCGATAATATTGACAATTTGGGGCGCGACGTCAGGTCCAAATGATTTGAGAAGCTCATTGTAAGAAGGAAACAAAGCCGCTTTACTGTCCGGACGTGGTTTGCCGGATTGCTGTACTTCGGTTTTGGATTCATGGCGAAAAGTTGGGACAGTTGTCGTAGTTGGTTCATCCACAAAAGGGCCAAGCCCTGAGTCCTCGCAACCACGCAAGATCATATCATCCTCCAACATATCACCATCGTTCAAATCTGCCGCATCCAGTATATCGTTCTGAGCGTCAACCTCGTCAACCTCGTCATCCTCGTCGCCAGAATTTCCCGTCAAGCTCTCAGTAAAGCTCTCGGTTGTGCTCTCTGGTTCAACCGTCAAGGCGCGCAGAAGATTTCCTCCAGCCCTTCTCTCTCCAGCGTCACGCTCATCCTGAATTTCTGCCAAGTGCCCATTATCCACTACAATCTCTCCGGTACGTAGGTCAATCTCATCTCCAACACCATCAAAGTCTTTGCCATACTTCTCGAAGATCGCTTCGAATGTAGATTTCAGCTTAAAATCAAGATGCGCCCTTTTCCGCTGCAGTTCCTCATCAGGATTATACCCAGAATCGTCTATTATAAAATCATTGTCGTCGGTGAAATCGTCCTCTTCGGTCGTGCTATAAGCTTCGCCATCGTCAGTTTCTGCGAACACTTTCTGTCGCTTTGCGGGTGATTCCATGGCAATGTATGATTGGCGTTTCTGCCAAATAAACTTATGGCGAATTTATAAAAGGCGACAATGCTATTCAGACTGCATTGTGGTTTAATAGACAAAAATAAGGGCATGAGTATAGAGTTCGAAACTGAGAATCGCGACTTCCCTCATTGCTTTCAACCCGCGTTGGGTTCGCGTAGATTGATTACATAAAATCCGATTTGCGATGATGCATAAAATATTATGAAATGGAATAAAAGGCTTATGCAAGTTCCATCATCATATCGGTACTGTACCTCAAACAGCTATACATTCTGCAGAGAGCGGACGAAATGTAGTAAACTAGAATTCGTCTTCAAGCTTTATATACTCGAAGATTACGCGACCTCCGACAAACTCACCATGCTAGGCACAGCCCTGGTATTTTATAGCGAATAGCTTTGGAGGCTTCGTGGATAACTGTCTAATCAAGCACAACATGTATTGTCAAAAGTGCCGCGCATCCTTGAAGCTTGATAGCTCCCTGGAGGACCTTAACCCCGCGGCTTTCGATTTACTGGTTGGTCCGTCTATCTTTTTGCGAAGCGGTATCATCTGTTGAAATTACTAACAGCCTGATCTCTAGGTGCTGCGTCTCAAAATCAGCCCAAGAACATTACACCTTCGCGACCAGCCTTCCCGCAAGAACGAAGGCAGCTCTATGATCGAGTTTCCAGAAATCCCGGGTCACCTACTTTCAGACGGACGCTGTCTGCACCACGTCGGTTTGATCATGGGTCATCCGATGCGCCCAGGGGTGGAATAAACAATCCGGCGATGTCCTTTGTTATGTTGACCGAATCGCAAGTCGTACCTCCATCAGTCGTCCAATCCCAAGACGATTCGAATCCAGACAAGCAGACTCAGGATGATGTGAATGGGGATAATGCGGATAACGAGGGGAAGGCGCTATCTCAGGAGATGGAAAGGGTGTCGAGGTTGTTTGAGGTTCTCACAGCACGGTCCGACATCGATCATCCCATTTGCGTTGAGT
Source organism: Clarireedia homoeocarpa (assembly GCA_001465935.1). Taxonomy (NCBI): domain Eukaryota; kingdom Fungi; phylum Ascomycota; class Leotiomycetes; order Helotiales; family Rutstroemiaceae; genus Clarireedia; species Clarireedia homoeocarpa. The sequence goes on along the minus strand of LNKV01000055.1, from coordinate 266,833 downwards.
GCACAGAGCTTCTAGTTGACGGACTGCAAAAGCGCCTAGATTCTGCGACTCGAGAGAGGGATGCATACGTTGGGTTTCTCAAGCAGGTCAACGCCGAAGTGCCTACTGAAGAGGAAGTTAAAGAAGCGAACGATCTTCTGGCGAAAGTCCGGGCGGACGAAGCTGCTGCGATTGAAGAGCTGAAGAAGATCGAAGCGGAGACTGCCGCGATAAACGAAGAAAATGCGCAACTTGAAGAAGAAGCTCGAGCGCTTGATATTGAGGAGCAGAAGTTCTGGAGCGACAGGAACGAGTTTGCAATGAAGCTCTCGGAATTTCAAAATATACGGGACAGCATAAATTTACAATACGACCATGATTCACAAATGTTAGAGAAGCTACAGAGAACGAACGTCTACAACGATACATTCTGCATAAGTCATGACGGCAAGTTCGGCACTATAAATGGACTCCGTCTAGGTCGGCTTTCGAGCGTGCCAGTTGACTGGCCAGAAATCAATGCAGCATGGGGTCACACACTCCTTCTACTTGCTACCGTAGCCGATCGACTTGGGTTCAAATTCGAAGGCTATGAACTTCAACCCATGGGCTCTACATCTCGCATCGTCCGCTACACCTACCCCTCTCCCTCCGCAAGTCGCTCAATTCCTCAACGGGACGCCATCACGCGACCTCCCAAAAAAACAGTTCTGGAACTTTACTCTTCTGGCGACATGCCTCTCGGACTAACGTTCATGCATCGCAAATTCGATGTGGCTATGGAAGCATTCCTAGAATGCCTACGCCAGCTGGGTGCATTTGTTGAGAAAGAATCTTCCAAGACCTCGGAGTCAGGCCGCGGTTTGAAACTACCATACAAAATCGAGGGGGAGAAGATAGGTGAAGTGAGTATCAAGTTGGGTATTGCGCAGGATGATGCCTGGAGTAAGGCATGCAAGTTCACTCTTACGTGCTGCAAGTTCCTGCTGGCACATGCAAGTAATGTTCACAATGCGAGAAGGAGTTCATAGAGAAATTATGAAATATGCAACGGCGCATAGGATGGCACAAGAAGCTAGGTTAAGCAAGGCGTTTTTGACTGTCAAATAGAGTTTTACATGCTGGATCTTTGGCATGAATTGTTGCTCGACACAACTAGATGCGAGGTTGTTGAATCTTTTCATTATAGCAACTTGTAGTTAGAAATAACAAATATGAAAGCTTTCTAAATGCCAAAGGATCGTGGTCATCTCAGTGTGTCTCGATGTCTAGTTGTGAGTCTGTAGTTGATGTGTGGATGCTATGGAGCATGCACATCTGATAACTTGCATTTATTGTATCTAAGGACAATTTGAATTCCAAGGAGAAATTTGCAAAGATAAAAGCTCATGATCATTTGCACCGTCTACTTAGCTAACATCAAATTTATCGAAGCTCACGCCTTTTTTCCCCCCGCAATTCTTCCCAACAAACGTTTCAAATATAATCCAAACCACCTCTCAACAAACTCGCCAACTCATCTCTCAACTCACTGACATCAGCGCCCACTCTCCCAGCTACCTCTCCTCTTCTCTGACTTCCCAGCTCCATCCACCTTGTCAAAAGACATCCATCGATAATTGTTCTCCCACCGACTATCCCTTCAGGAGCATCGCGATCGATTCTGTAGGCTCGAGGATTAAGTCCACATGGGTGATAGAGGGTGTTCGTGAGATGTGAGGCGAGAGTGCCGAGACGACGGTATTGGGATTCGGATAGGGGGGTGAGGAGAGATAGAGTGCCAGTTTGGGAGGTTAGGAGAAGAGATTGTGAGGGTGAGGGGGGCTCGGGGGCGGGAGAAGAGGAGTCGTTGGTGAATGGTGGAAGAGAGGGGATGGATGGTAGAAGAGTCATTGTAGTTGGGTGATGGGCGCCTAGAGAGAAAGTCGTACGGTGTAAGAGCAGGTGGCCTTGGAGGGATTTTGGATCTGGATGTTTGTTAGCTGACAAATCTAATATTGGTAGAAGGGCTGTGGGACATACGCTCAGGGTCATACTGCAAAATGTGCAGGTTTCCATCAGCATCGGCGGCCACGATGAAGAGGTCCTTCCCGTCTGGAAACAGATCCGCACAGAGGACCTCCATCTTTGTAGCACTTTTCCCAAAGAGCAACATCTTGTACGGCTCCTCGGTGTATCCGGCAAACCACACACCTTTGAGAGCATCTGCCATAACACATAGTCCAGTGCCAGGAAGCTCCTTGACGGAAGTTACATAACAATTCATATCCATAAACGCGACTGGCAGATTTGTGCCGTCTTCCTTAAGACCACGCACCATGCATTTCTGACCTTGAGCGACCAGCATGAAGCCCTGTGTGCCAATTTCACAGATACCAGTGACCGGACCACCAGCGCCACGAGTGATAGTTTCGAGAGCGATTTGCTTGAGCCTTTTGTTTGTTTCCGGTCGGCCGGGCTCAGGCACTACGGTAACTATATCGTAGACATAAAGACGCCCTGTCGTGGCTAAATCCTCGCCTTTCGTGATGGCCGTTCCAACAGCAATTAGTTGCTTGCGCTCGTTAGTGACTTCAGATACCACAAGATTCAGGGTCTTGACGCTCGTAATGAGTTCGCAGGAATCGAGCTCGATGGTATCGATAACAGACCAATTCTTCGGACTGATCAACTTGAGGTAACTCTGTTCAATTAATGGTTTGAATGAAATATCTTCGCGTTGCCAGTCTTTGCGGTGGTCATCATCTTTTGGCAACTCGAACTCCGTGAAAGTGCTAGTGCCTACAACATAGCACTCCATTGGTGGGTGGTACGCGACTGCGTGAACGTCCTCGCCTAGCTCAATCTTCCGCAATGCCATTCCAATCTCTGCAAATGTGTAGTCCGGCGGGAGCTGTGCTACTCGAGCTATTCCCTCTATGTCCGCGTATATGAAACCTCTATCGCAGCCTTCGGTATGAAAACTGCTCAGACTGCGAACACCTGTGCCTTGAAGACCAAGAACCTTGGGTAAAGTCTTTGAACTTTTGATGATAAAACTCGGTGATCCGCCAGGCATGAATACTACACTGTAGCCACCTAGATTAGCAACAGCGCGCATTGGTTTATCTCTGGTCTCTTGCGTATCATCAGCTTGCTCTTCAGCGGAGACATCTGGGCTCTGCGCTAGATGAGAGTTTTGTATCTTTAAAAATTGCAGTGTGGTGGAAGGATGCGCGGCAGATTTAGCAGGTATGTGGAAGGGTTCATATATTGTAAGGTCATCATTTGAAGGTCGTAGCTAGAAAAGTTAGCATGAATAAACATGGCGGGGACGTTTACTGACGATGAGGTATGGTGTCTTCGAAACCGAATCTCCTAGATCGGCAACAAGTATTTCGGTAAGGGTTTCACGAGCAGCAGATCTTCTAGCCGCATAGTCTGCTGAGAGCACAGGCGGCACGAAGCACAGTCCTTCTGCCACATACATTGGCTTAGAAAGATCGGGCAGTGCATAGATCTATAATCATTAGTTTTGTCAACAAGCAGTCTGTTAGGAAGTACAAACATGCAATGCACCACCCGCGCTCAGCAAGAACATCTTCACATTCTCACCAGTCTTCTCGGACGTAGCTTTGTCGAATGCGCCACTAAAATCATCATAAAGGCAACCTGCGAGCCATTTGGTGGACAGTAAATTATCATCAACTCGTTCTACTTCTTCAAGTTCGTTGTCGTCATCACACTGAGCAACAAAGATACTCGCATCATCTCTTAGAAGTAGGATAAAAGGATCAGCGAAACTTGCGCTAACAATCTTAGGCTCTGCTCCGGTATCATCGTCAAGCATTGGCAGAATTTGTGCAAGGCCAAGATCTAGACCAATAGCACATCGTTAGCTATGGCTCTAGTTCGCGTTCGCATGAATAAGACATGTTGCAAGGGAAGGTATTATGAAGGCACGATTGTGACTTTGTAGTAATTCGCTTTCATTGATGCTATAGGATATGATATAACACCAGATAGTGCCCCGGGCAGCGAGTATACATGACCGTAGATTGTAAAACTTCCAAAATCTCTTCCATCCCATCCATCCGTTTTATCGTGCACTCCAAGAGGGACAGGATATCCAAGAAAAGGGATGTACTTACCACCATCATAGCTTCTGAGTTCAGACTTCAAGACTTGAATGACACGCATGCCGTTCCCTAATGTTCCTGCTTCGATCGTGGATCCAGCGGCCGGCTCAAATTCGGTTCCTGTAAGAGCCTCAAATCCAGCGGACGTCAGTGCATAAACGGCAGATTCTTCCGCTACATTTGATGATGCCTTGGAAACAATCATCAGCCTGTCATATTGGGCATCAGCGCCATAGTCCCCGCTAGCGGCTGTCTTTTCTTTATTAACCAATAAGCCTTTGGGCGTTGGTCTTTTGGCGCTCATCGTCCAGATACCACGGGCCTCTGGAAATTCAAACCGGCCTATCACTTTAGGTTGTATATTCTGATTGATTAATGCTAAAGAGCCGCCTCTTTCCCGACCAACAGAGGCAACGAGCTGTAGATCACTGGTGACAGCGCTGGAGTTGAGTTCTTCGTCACCACTAGCGCCTATGACATTTTTGCCAAATGTTATATCGTTTATTGGAGCTATGTTGATCATAGAATCATGTATACGGAAGGTATAATCTCCAGCTTTGCTGTTTGGAGCCGTACCATTTCCTACGGTCTGTGTAATAGCTGGACCATCACCATACAGATCGTCATCATCGTCATCATCAAGGTCTTCTTCATCAAGGATAGTTTCATCGACTTCTACTGAAGTATCAAGCTTCGATTTTCGACGTGAGACCTGGCTAGACTTACGAGTCCACCCCAAGACAAGAGAATCAGATATTTCGCTACCGATAAATAGAGTCGATTGACTGAGCGAGCTCACACAGGAGGCGGCTGCTGTCAATATTGTACCACCCGAGTCAGGAGTGACACAGCGGACGCTTAATCCGGAGACTGATCTTCCATCCATACGGAAACTTAAAATAGCAAGATCGCCACTATGTAATACAATCAGCTTTTCGCCATTCTCTATTGAAAGCTGTGCAATTTTGCATCCTTCGAGGCGCATCTCGAGGTCAGATTGATCTAGAAGGCTGAATGAAGTACACTGCTTTGCAAAAATATTCACTCCCACGCCGTTGGCTTTTCCAGCTTGATCGATGTGTATCAACTCATTAGCGCCCACTAAAAGAGCTCCGCCAACGGGTGGCGCGAGGGGAACAATGGCGAAAAGATCGTAAGGTAGACCGGTAACAGAGAGGATAGGAGTCGAAGCCCTTTGGTGTAAATCTAATGTGAAGACCATATAAGACAGGTGGTCCTTTCTTTCTTGCAGTAAAGCGCCAGATGGAGATAATGTAGATGAGAGAATGCCAAAAGTTGGCTCTCGATACTCATACAGGAACGCAAGATGTATTGGATATATGAGACTTTGATCGAGCGTTGGTAGGCATAACACGAATGAGGATCCATATGGGGTTTCAAGTTGTCCATTCTCGCCCGCCGCCTTCTGCGTTACTTTGCTAGCTGGCCGGGGGCCATCGAGCTCCTCGTCCCAATCGTCCATGTTGACATCTTCGTCCTGCTTGAAGGGGAGAATTGCAAGATTCCGAGCTCCAAATTTCAGTGCAGCACATCTGCTACCAGGGTCGACTGAAACATAGTTGACACAGTTTCCGAGGCTCGGGGCCCATGGGCTTCCTTGAAGTTCATCTTGCTCGTAAAAATGAATCGAGATTGTCGATATGCCAGGTCGTTCTGGGTCCCATTCCACCAAACTGAGTTTTGCGTCCTTGAACCCGACAAGAAGAGCTTCACCCCCTGTTTTTGAACCCATGATTTTGACTCTTACTAGAGAGGTAACCGTTCCAGATAAGGTATACTCCGCTACGAGCACCAATTTTGTCGTTTGCGCCAATTCTGACCGTTGCAGAACGGAGTCCACACCGAGGAAGGATGCCTCCAATCCATCTTCGTCATGAAATCGGTGGTCAGCAATCGTGATGTCTTGCTCTAGTTTGGAATCTTTCGCCGAAGTTGTGGTCAAATCAACAGTAGTTGTTTTGAAGGTAAAGACTTGAAGTAGAGATGCCTTTGCGACAACGAGGTTCTTAGAATCTGCAGACAAAAAGGGAAGGCTTAAAGAATGTGTGACAGCTGTAGGAGGTGTCAGCTCCGTGTAGCATTGCATTATGTTAGTAAATAGGGTGTTAAAACCATAACTCTTGAAAGCGCAAGATAGTAAATCAGTTTCTTTGAAGTTGTTGATACTTGAACTGGAAGCGCAGCAGAGGAGCACAAACAAAGGTTCGCGTTTAGCTCAAGGCTCAATTCTTAGCGTCGGGTACTTCTATCGCCGTGTGGAATTTAGGACTTTAAGCTGCACGCAACCAACTCGAAAGCTCCAGCCAACTGGAAAGCTTCAACCAATCCCCACCAGAACATTGAAACCCCCTCGAGCGCCCCCCTACGTCAGTTCTATGTTTGTCGCGTGCTAGAGCTCTAGCTTGCTCAACTTCATACCGTCTTGTATCAGACCCGATTCAAGGCATAAGCAAGAGTCGTCAGATATACTAGAGAAGCGGTAGTTCTTCACTCTCCTCTCTTGTTCTACATCTTACGCAGGATGAAAGAGGACTGCTTTTTCACAGCGACGACATAATATATACGAACATCAATACTTACATACCAGAGAGGTACGAATTGAATCATTCCCGTGTTGCTTCTACCAATGGCCATGTTCCAGACGCATCTGCGAAGGCTGGACCTCTTCCTAAAATCAATACACAATGATATGAGGCACAACACAGAATAGCTAACTCTAATACACAGTCGTTCCGCATCATTCCATCGCAAATCAAGAAGAACGAATAGATAGGGTCGAGATAAATTATTCAAGTCGCCAACATGGCGCTCATACAAACAGCCTTCATCTGGGTCGCATATGCCGTGGCTCTAGGAATTGTTGCTCTCATAGCAGCCATTTTCACCTATACATATCAGACACCTCGCGATCGGTCTGCGCTGGTTTCTACCGTTACAATCATCACCTTGACGTCTCTTTTGGCGACGGTCCTCCTCCTGCCCGTCGATATTGCTCTTATTAGCTCAACAACGTCAACTAAGCTTGGCGCAAAGAAGGATTGGGCGACCCCTGAGACAGTTCATAATATCTTACTGACTTTAAAAATTGTGTATTATACGCTATACAGTTTGGATGCTGTTCTTTGTCTCCTCGTGGTACCATTTACATATTTCCTCTACGAAGAATACGATGAGGTTGAGACAGAGGAAGGACTCCAAACATTCAGTCAGAGATTCTTCGGAGCTCTTAAGTATACATTGATCTTTGTCGCCCTTGTAGTCATTTTGTTCCTCGTTGGATTCTTCGTTCCTGTTGCCAAGAATCGTGGGGATCATATGGACCTTGACTACTTCAAACGGCTCCTGGCAGAGAACCACGGTGAGCGAGCCTTGACCTTCGCTCTTGGGCTCTTGATATCTTTAGGCACAATACTATACGTTCTATACACCTCTGCTGGTTTGGCATTACTGCCCATTTCCTTCATCAAGTCTGCGCCTTCGATCAGCGCACCACAACTCTCAGAGACAACTGCATCAGCCTTGGAACAAAACAGAGAACGTCAACGCCAGCTCGAAGCAAGAAATTCGGGACGAAATGAGGGTATGTCGGCCAAAGATCAGCGAGAATTGGAGAGTTTGATTCGTGAAGAACGTACCCTTGTTCGACGGGAACGTCTGGCAGCGGAAGCTCGGGGGGAGGGCAAAAGCTTCATTGTCAAAACATGGACCAAAATCTGCGCTGTTGTCAGACCTCTGAAATTAATCGGTGGCCTGTTTCTTCTGGTTCTGGCCCTCATCATTTGGGTATCTATGCTCATCACAGGTATTGATAAGGCGAAGAACTCAATCTGCAAGCAGCATTGCGGCTATATCTTAGGAAGGTGCGATAATTCATTCCGTGATTCGCCGTGTCCTGGCTAACGTCTCTATTGTAGCATCAATGTGTTCCAGCCTATTAATTGGATTTTTGTTAAATCCTCTATCGTCTTCCCCATCGACTACGTTTTGATGGCACTTTTGGTGCTATTCTTTTTCAGCAGTTCGGTCACTGGTCTTGCTACTATCGGCATCAGATTCTTATGGGTGAAGCTTTTCGAGATCCGAAAAGGTCACACTTCTCCCCAGGCGCTTCTCATGGCGACTGTCATGTTGACGTTGATCATGCTTGCCATCAATTACGCCGTCGCTATGATTGTCGCACCTCAATATGCAATCTATGGCGCCCAGACCTTCTGCACCAATCCACCCAGACATCCTGGAGAACAGCCAGACTGCAGCAAGCACCCTGAATTGGTCAAGGCCTGTAGCGAATTATCATCTGGTAAAGGGGCTGAAAACGTCTGCACCCCAAGTGCTGTGTCCACATTCCTCAACAGGGTCACTGTGAACTTCCCATTCTTCGGCGCCCTAGCCTTTTGGGCACAGTTCGCATTCCTTGCAGTGTTTTTGATTGTCTTCGTCACTTCGCTCTTTAGAACTCCGAAGCTCAACCTCAACGAGCTCGATGAAGATGCCGAGGCTGATGAAGAGGAAGGTCTCCTCGCTAGTACTGGCAGAAGATTCGGTGCAACCTGGCAAGATATCCGTGGGAAACCCAAGACACAGAGTACTGGCGCTGCTGGCCGTGGTATTCGCGGTGATGACGATCATGCGGATGACTAGGCAACGCTTTCAATGCTGCACCTAACCTCTCTGAATTTACTTTTCCTTTTTGTACTTAGGATTGTATTTGGATTCGGATGGTAGTCATTGGAAAACAGCATGGAGTTTGATTTCTGCGATGGAAAATGGTTTTTTGTACAGTACACGAGGGTTTGGTGTTTGTTGTTTGTCTTCACGTATGGAAAAGGCCTTATCACAGCAAATGGTTTCTGCTAAGTATTTGAACGAGCGAAATTGAACATGGCATTGGAAGTACATGGTGGGAGTGGTGGGTTCCTTGTTACTATATAATCGTCTTTAAGCAGTGTTGAAATACTACCGCATACAGTCTACTTCTACTTCGGTACTTCGGCATGCAGTGATTTGTATATTGCCAAACGTGCTATCATTCTCCTCGGCTTCTAGTCTAATAACATGAAGTGAAGCGCGGCCGGATTTCTGAACCTCTGGCAGCACTATGTACGATCTTTCATGTTCACTTAGCCGCTATACATTCACTACCTGCAAATCAACTAGGCTTCTGATACTTCTTCCACTGATGTCTCTTAAACTCATACCCCGCATCCGGTCCCATATGTCCCTCTTTCCAACACCTCGCACAGTACAAATCTCCGTCACAGCCCGCACACTCCACCGTCGCATCGTCCTGACATATAATGCACCAAGCATCGATTTCGTCATCGGTATATTTCTTCAATCTCGCGGCCGCAGATTGGGTAACAGGTTTTGCAGTCGGTGCCGAGGGTAGGCCGAGTGGATTCGCACTCGATGACGACGAGCCAAGACCTTGCAGAGCTGCGAGACGAGCGGTTATGTCGTTTTCAAAGTCGAGGGATTTGCGGCTGGGGACGGCGGGTTGGGGGAGAGAATCGGGGAGTTTGGAGGGCACAGAGGGGAGTGTAATGGAGGGGTCGTCGTCGTCGTCGTCTTCCTTTGTTGGGTTGGTTCCGGAGGTTTGAGCTTCTTCTTCCGTGGCATGCTCGTCATCTGCGTTCTCTGATTCATCTCTTTCCAGCTTCACCTCGTCCAACAACTTCGTAACAATGTCTTGCACCTCACGTGATTCTGTTTCCAGGTCTTGATGATCGTTTCTTTCCTTTTCATCAGATTCGTCGTCGATTTGGAACACTGACATGTCAAGCCCACTTGTCAGAATGTTAGTGGCATCGTGCTTCCTTTGCTCCTGATGATTTTCCGAGGATGGTTCGGGGCCTGTATCCTTGTTTCGTAAAGCATCCTTGGCTTCATTCATAAGTTTCTCGACATCATCTGGATCGTCCGGATTAAGCCACTCAGCACCTGGTCCGATTTCTGCCAAGAGCTCGTCGAGGGTTCTATCGTCGCTTTCATTGATAGATTCGAAAAAAGGATCTATGTCATCCTTAAGGGCCAGGCTCTGGGTTTCATCAGCCAGCCGGGAATGGGATTTTTGGTTTGATGGCGCTGTTGGCGTAGAGGACTTTGAAAGTGCCCCATTCCGAAGGCTACGCAACCTCTCAGATAGGCCTATCTCCGGAATCTCTTCTCGTCGAGAGACGTTGAGTAAAGGATTCCTAGAATATTTCAGCAAGTGACGTATTGCGCTAATCGATCAGAGCTTACGGCGTCGCACCGAGGCTTATATTTGTTTTCTTCAAAGCATTAAGACGGCTAAGCAGATCTTGATCATAATTGGGAGGATCACTCATTGTAGGTTAAGGGTACAATATAAAACATGATGGAGAAGTTATGTGGAACAAGCTAAGATTTATTTGTCTGTTCAAATGATTGAGGCTGAAATTCAGCCTCGTTTCGATTGCAAGCCCACCATTCGTTTTTGTGCCTAAAAGATGACGATACCTCAGCACCTTCAGTAGCAGAAGCCTGGTCCGATCTTTCAGTGTATTCCTTCGCCCGAGACATCAACGAGCTTCTTTTTCGCTAGAATCCTATATGAGCAAATCAGGTAAGCACAAGTCTGGCAAGCTGGTTTTGACAATTTTGAAATGTTTGGTGATTTTCAGAACGGGTTTCGTATCTCAATATGCTCTCTGTTATATGTGAGGCATTCGACGAGCTGGGATTATCAGGCCTCATGGCCTTTTGTCATCATAAAATGTAGGTGCTAGGGGGGGAAAAAGTAACACGTACCAAGCCCCGTTTGCCATCATGGTATGGAACGAATCTTCCCGCCGGAGATTTTCAAGCACCATCGCCATCAGCTAGGCCATGCCTATTGCTTTCGTAATGAATAGAGCTAAGTAAGGAAGTCAGCATATTTAGAAGTTTAAATTGTAACCTCGAATTATGATACATCGACCTTGTTCAGAGAGAAGATTATGTTTCATCAAGACCAGCTCATGAACACAAAAGCACATCTCAGCAAGCCAAGAGAGCTAAAGTGTCACAACCAGTTCCGACTAAGGATGACGATACAAAGGTTTTCATCATTCTATCAAAAGAAAGGGGTGGAAGGAAGAGGTACTAACCACCTGTTGGCAAACCCGGCTGACAATGTTCAATACTGAAGCCATAACTCAAGGGTCATCATAAGAGATCTTTCTCCTCTGAGGCGCCGATGTCGAGCTTTGATTGCCGAGACCACCTTCATCATCGTAAGCCAAGGTGCCAATAGACTGCTCGACTTTGTCCCAAGTTCTCTTCCGCAAATCTGGTTTCACATTCTGTTTGAACCACCCTTTCTCCCGGGCTTCTTGTGCTTTTCTGGCTTTTCTATTGTTCTTGTTCAAGTTCTTCTTGGAATTCGGTCGCACAGGTCCGATAGGCTCAGCATAAGAGAACTCTTCTATAACCTCTCCGGCGTCTGCCTTATTGTTTGGCACATCTTCAATTTTGTGTGTATTGTGATCGGCATCAGTATCTGCATGTCTACGCTTCCGTAGTAATGCTTGAATTTCCGAGTGTCGAAAGATTGCTATTTGTTCGTCTGTCAGGGTCCTCTTTACGCCATCGCTGTAGTATCCAAGGCCATCATCTTCTTCGACAGGCTCCGCATTTTCATTCGCGGCAGGACCCAAGAAGTTTGCAGCAAAATGTGCTGAGGGATGGTGGGAAAAGTGAGCAGTGTAGAAATTCAGCAGATCATTCTGCGGACTGTTAGAGGACATCATAAATAAAAAAGAAGATGACGGAACTTACTTGTGTTATTTCTGGCGCCGACATGACTAGCTTGCCAGAGGATATGCTGAGTTTACATTGTGCTTGATGTTGATTGTTAGATTTTACAGCTGCAAGGAAACCGAATTTTGTAGCTCACTATACGGTAGCCTAGAAGTACTGCTGTACCTATACACGAGCGAGCATAGCGCGACGCGACTGGATCGTGAACGATAAGTTGGACAAATGATAATCAAAGAGTATAAAATATAGATATCACTGTTCTTTAGTTATAAAGTATTATCCTAATAACCCATAAAAAGTTGACGCTGCACACGGGGATATCAAATATAAGCAGCTGCCTGACGAGACCAAGGGAGATCCGAACCTCGCCTGTTAAGTAAGATATCTGTCTGCAGCTCCAGTAGTCTAGATTATAGGGACAGCGAGCTTTATTCTCATTTCTTAGTATACTGGCTATGCCATATCTTGAACGATGCAGCTCGATGAGCACAAGCCATAAAAGCAAATGGGTATCATAGTAATAACATATACCGGAGGATCCTGTGCGCCCACTCCCTCAACAAAACCATGAAATACTGCTTTCTCCCTCATTGATAGCTTCTATCAAACACTTTCGTAGAAATACATAAGATCCTATAACGTAGTCAAGATCTAGTGCATGCGTGCTCACTCAAACAACTTAAGAGCAGTTTTGAGTGCTTCTACAACTTGAACATCTAGCATACACTGTTAGTAAGCCTATAGGTGGTGATTAAGATTCGACCTACAATGTTTTTTCTTGTCTCTCAGCTTGTCTTCAGAAAGCTGCACGTATCGTTCTCTCGTCTTAAGACTATATGACGATTTGTTAGGTGCGCATCCTTTCACGTGGACGGAGAACACATACCGTTTCCAAGCCCTGTCATTATCACGCTCTGAAGAAGACTCGGCCCATATTTGAAAGGCCTGATGCGATTAGTTTGGATGCTCAGAATGGCCGGGTCTGAAGGGCTCACCTCAGTAAGGTAGTGAAACTCTTCGAGTAAACCATCCTCTTTATCACTTGCAGCTCGTATGGCGATCTCATAGCGTTGCTCGAACTCTTTCCAATTGAAGAGAGGTAGTTCAGCCTTGGGATCACCAGGCTCAAACTCCGGCGTCGCCCCAGGAAATTCGAGCTCACTCTCTTCGTCAATGGCTGATATGCTGTGGGTTTTATGGTCGGCGTGGGGTGTATGTGATTCTTTGAGAGGCGAGGTTTGGGAAGATTGGGTGGCAGGAACTTGAATACCGGAGCCCGAAAGTCGAGGAGTTCGAGATCTCTGCGGCAACTTTGAGAGCGGAGTTGGAGTTGAAGTCATATTTGCTTTACTTGCAGATCTCTCGGCCAGCTTGTCATGCACAATGGCCATAATCGGCCGTCGTGGCGTTTTGGGTGGGGATTGGAAGGGTGTTGAAGACATGGAGACAGTTGAGCAAAATCGACTAATTAGGCACCACGCAAAACTACTACGAGATAGACAGGAATATTAATTGGCTGCACAGTTTGGGTGAATCTGTATATCAAAAGGATCAATGATCTAGATATGTTTTGTGAATTATCCAAAAATGAGTGAGAACGCGAGTATGTAGTTGTTTATTTTGCTACAATTGCGACAACTTATGCTCCATTTTAAATCTGGAGCCGCCGCAGCACAGTCCCGTTCCCTCGCGCCACCGCGCCGGACACGAAAAGAGTACCAAATCACGTGACGATAAGATATGATCTGACGGTCAAGATAATGGGAGATAAGACTAGAACGGTGGACATGAACGGTCGGTCGCATCTATGCAGTCGTTACCTATAGACATATTATCCAGTTCTATGCTGCACTACCATCCTCTCTCATTCTGACTTGGCCTTGCGAAAATATATTTAGGCATCATGCTATCTTGAGCCATAGACAGATTCAGAACCTTCCACAGGGTTTACATTATGTATTGCCTCCACAAATCGCATTCCAGATCTAGACTTCACTCTTTGTCGACATTGAAACTTTCAACTTCCGTCTTCACTTCCTCCACACCAGGATAATCTGACAGCGACTGTATTGCTGCAAGACATGCAGTGCGATATATGTTTCCGGACGGGCGGGCATAAACTTCCTTTTCTCTGTCCAACGGATGCGCGCAATCAGCTTTACGAGGCTCGAGTCAAAACCGCTGGAATTCTTCTTGAGAAAGACGCTCTCGATCGCCAGTTGAGCGCACTATTCCCATCAACCTCAGGGACACCAGGGCAACATAGTCAGCCAACTACGGCTCTTGCGCGATCCAACGTTTCCGAGATCCATGCTGAGCGAGAACGAGTCATCGAAAGAACCAACCAAATCATTGCTCACGCAGACGAGCTGCGAGCAAAAGTTGAAGAGGCGAAAAGGGAACGGGACCGGAAGAAAGCCGCAATTGAACGGAGGAGGTCAGAACTTGCAGCTGTATCTAGCGGGGCAGAAGTTCGCAGAGCGAAACAGATACAAGAAGTTGAGAGCTCTACCCTTAGAACGAAATACCGGTGGAACCAGGCATACAGTCTCATTGGAGGTTCGAGAACATATCTTTGCTATGAGGCCGCAAAACTATATGGATTGCAACGAGTCAAACGGATTACTGGAGGGGAAGACTATAAGATAGGGGGCATAAATATTGTAGATCTCAGGTCAATGAATTGTAGGTATGCTTATCGCAAGATCAACATCTGCTAACATTCTACAGCTGCGAGCGCTGCTCAGATCTCGACATCGCTCTCTCATGTTACTCACGTCTTAATGCTGGCGACACATTATTTAGCTATTCGACTACCTGCAGAGATCATCTTACCACATCGAGACTATCCTCTACCCACTATCTTTGCCCTTTCTTCGTCATATACACACGCGGATGTGCCATTTCCAGCGAGCATTTTAAATTCATCCAGCAGCAGCCCTTCTGCTTCTCGTCATGCCGAGCACTCGAATCAGCCACGACCTCGGCCATTGTGGATTTCCAAGCCTCTCCCTATATTGGCACACGAAGACCCTGCGGTGTACGCGCACTTCATCGAAGGGGTAGTTCTTCTAGCATACAACATAGCATGGCTTTGCAAAAGTCAAGGAATACCCGTGGGACCAGCAGGAGAAAGCAGTTCCTTCGAAGATGTATGCAATATAGGAAAAAACTTGTGGAAGCTCTTGATTGGGGACAAGCCAAGACTGCAGCCTACTCCACGTCCTGTATCTCTACAAACCGGTACAACAAAGAGGCTTGATCGTGATGGAAATCTTGAAGAAGGAGAAGAGCCAAAGTCGGACCGTCCCATACTCGGCTGGGCAAGTCACGGATCCGCATATTCGTTCCTCGGAAGCGCCGAAGGCACAGAATTCATACGTGGATTCAAGCTGCCTCGTCCTACTCACCTCGCTGACCGACTAAAATCTAGACTTACGAGTGAGATTGCAAACGCGGAGTGGGAGATGTTAGACCAGGACTCTTGGGCTATAGAGGAAGAGGTGGTTGACGATGGAGTTGTTGTCGGTGCACGAAGAGAAGCCAACGCAATGGGAGCCAAAAACAATAGAGACCATAATGCTGGAGTGCAGAGTTTCATGAGCATGAGAACAGTAATGGATGCTGTGGAGATGGTTGGAGGCGATGGCCTAGGAATTTCACCAAGATTTGATGGCAAATCCGAAGGTCAAGAACAACCAAGAGATAGAAAGCCTGGGACAAGTGGGTGGACGAAATTAAAACCCAGGGTTTAATATCTACTATTGGAGATACTATCCATCCACTATTGCAGGTACCATCGACGGCCATCCTCCGGCATATAGGTCTCCTTATGAAATTCCTCCTCCGGCATAGCACTCAGTTCATTGAATTGCGATTTCGAGAATACATTACATCAGATGTTTAACTATTGTTCGTGTACTGTGTAACTCTACCTTGGGTTTAGGAATAGGGATATTAGCTGGTTAGAATTGTTTTTTTTTTTTTGGTACTTTAGAATGTCATCATATGCGCACAAGTGCATTTTCATATCACCTGTCTTACACCCACCCACCTATACATACATCATTGAACACTTTGTGCTTGGTTAAACAAATATACGTCTGGTTGTATGATCTGCCGGCATGGCGTCCGTCTCTCATGTTATGTTCACGAACTCACGCGCGTCGAACTGGATTTGGTAACCACCTGGAGAGACACGTATAGAATCACGAGGGACAGCTCGGCTGTATAGGTTTCCAACCGCATTGGCGCCGACATCATGCATACATACTACCAGTCAGGCACATAACAGAGGGGTAGATGTTGTACCTAGGTGATGGATGGATGGCTAAAGCGTACATGATGCTTGAAGTGCTGCCCAAGTCGTCCAAGCCGAAAGCATTATTAGTAGGAACCACCTCATGTTCAAGCGCAGGGAACCCGAAGTTGAGGTCCAGTGCATAGTACATAGTGCATAGTGCATAATGCATGTACAGTAAATAAGAACATTATTTGTGATATCTCTCACTCCGCCCAAGACTAGCAAGATCAGTATAATAAGTGTGTGCATCGTATTTTACGAGGAGCGGTGGATACAAGTAGACTTAGAACTAACCATCGCGGGACTCGTAATCAAGCATAGCCATGACGAATAGCATTCGCTGGCGAGCTGAGCCTCGAAGAACTAAATTACGCCCACCCGTTGTAAGAAAGGTTTCCAACGCACAACGTTATACGCAACATGCCGAGCTTAGTAGATAACATAACGTAGAAATTTACGCAAAGAAGAACCCAGGACTTTTCCATCTCACGAACCAGCGACAGCGCGGCAGCTTTCGTAAGTGGTAAGTGGAGTTATACGCTTCTAAGATTATGCTATTGGTCACCACGCATGAACTACGGATAGGATTCGATATTCCGGGATAAGAAACAAGACATTTGTTTTGGCAATTTAGAAGCCATCGGTCCAGTCAAGATTTTGCTTTGGTTGATGAAAATGAATTGCCACTTCGCAATTTGGGAGGTCTCTCGGCGAAACTGTAGAATTATCGCTGTATTCTACTCATTCCAAAGTGTCGCGAACCATAGTACTGTACTGTAAAGTTAACAGATGACGACCCTCTCTCTACTCGGCGCAGTAGCCTGGATTCGGAAGTTCGAAACAATCCAATCTCGACGACTTTCCTCATTGAACAGTATTGGGTGGTCGGTGCGAGAATGGAGAGTGTTAAGCTGTCGTACTCTTCTCGTGGTGTATAGTAGGGACAGAGGAGCGCAGCACACGCACACGCACACGCTCACGCTCACTCACGCACGGGTCTGCGGTCGTTCGTCCGTAGGTAAAACAAGAAGGAGTTTATCCATCGGGACAAGGAAAACCCCCTTGCGGTCGCTAGAACGTCCAGGCACAAGTTGATGAAACGAGCAAATAAAATCTTTGCAAAAAAAACCGTTCGGAAGGGAAAGAAAAGAAAATATGAGTAGTTACTGGGAAAACGGTTTGGTCGAGTCATATCAGAGTTCTTGTGGCAGGAATTTGAGCATTTTTTGCACTCGCACAGGAAACATGACGTTGTGAAACTCTTCTGCATAAAGTGGCATTATGGAGCACAAATGCTCAATGATCATAGGGTAAGACAAAAAGGATAATTCGTGAAGATCGCTAGGCGATGTAGGCATTCTAGAACTGCGACACGCAAACCTTGTCCGGTTCCTCATTTCTCCTAGGGATTCTAAGTGGCCAAAACGGGTGAGTTACGGTTGGATCTGGAAAATGTTTCTCCAAATCAGATTGGCTTCTTTTGCTTATCCCTCCTTGCCGGATCAGCATGGTACATCAACCTGGGTGATAAGTCTTGCTCAACAAGGCAGGATGGACACACAGTAATCACCGCACATATTGTGCTAATGTAATAGGAATAATAACATCAGAAGACAGACGAGTATGATTCTGGTTGCTAGATCGGCACTTAGGGCGTAAATGACGTTTGATGAATGGAAAGTTCAGATACCGCATTCAGGAACGCTGTGATTGACTGACCGTCGAGGGTGGTAACTGGCGTAGCCCCAATCGACTACTCGGAAACGAGTTCTGGACATCACGTCGTTTTGCGTACCGCCATAGTCCCAGGACGGGATGAATCCTGAGGAGGAGATGAGGTCCCCAAACATGGCCAAACAAACACCGCACCGACAATTCACCGACCAAATCTGGACCGACATTTGGTTATTTGGTTGACAGCTTTGCTTGACACCTCTGGTTGTTGATCGCTTTTGGAGTTGACTGAATGCAAGCGTGGATGCCGTGGCATCTTCCCCTGGCGTAGCGGGCAGAACGATGAAGTTGCGACCAATCAAAAGCGCCTCCCCCCTTTTTCACGGAACTTACTTCAGGAACGCGTTTTAAGTGGATCACTAGAATCCCCTGGCATTGCTTGGGCTCATCTCAAATCCTTCTCCCCTGTTCTTAATAGCTAAAGAAAGTCGGGACCTCCCAATGACTTAGCCGGTCTTAGTCGTAGCCATAGGAGCCCATGTCCAGTGCCCACATAACCTTCGTTGGATGGAACCACACCACCCCAGAAAAGTGATCGACGCAATTTAAGATGACCTTGATCATGTCGCCCTTCCGCTCTTTCTCTTCGAAGTTTCTTTCTCTTTTTCTTCATCGCATTCAAGCTGGTTGCCCGTTGACTTCACTCCTTCAGTTCGACACACTCCTTTGTCTTGAGCTCATCATCGCTCTCACACTCATTTGCAAACACGGCTTCCTAAGTACGATCAAACTCCTTAACATATCACGAACACACAATTAGCAACACGCAAATACCCCATCTGATTTTCGAAAATGCGTTACTCAACCACCGCAGTTGTTTTGGCCGCAATGGCCGTTGGTGAAGCCGTCGCTGGCCCAACTCATATTCACAAACATCGACACCTTCATGAGAAGAAATCGTAAGTGCATCAAATGTCGGTAGAGGATATAAATATGATGGCTAACAGTGATTCTAGTCCTGATGTCGACTGGAAGGCTTTGGACTGGGAGGATATGGGTATTGACTGGTCATCGGCATACGCAAAGGGACAAGCCTCGAAGACTTCCGCCGCTGCAGTTGTTGCCGATGCAACAAGTGCTCCAGCAAGCTCCGCGGCCTCCGTCACTAGTAGCGTGGTTGCTGCTGCTAGCACCGCTGCCTCAAGCGCTGCCGCCGCTGTTACCTCATCCGGGTCTCTCACCGGCGACATCACCGGCGACATCATCGGCGAAATCGAAGGTCTTTTTAATAAATTGGTCGGATGCTCCAACGCTAGAAAGGAATTTGGTGAGATCGTCGCTGCCTCTGGGGTCACTGGTGATTTCTACCGCGGGAACTTTGGAAGCCCATACGGAGCCAATGTCATCAAGATTTCCTCCAAAGCTAGTTACGCATACACTGCCGAGTTCATAAACACCCAATCCAAGTCCATCACCGTCAACATCTGGAACAAGGTGGGCCCTGATCTACAGGATCTGTCCGGATCTGCACTTGCTCCTAAGAACACCACTCTCACCTTTGTCCTCGCTGCTGGTGCTTCGCAAATCGTCGCCTTCCAAGAGAACTCTCAAGTCGCTTGGGCCGAGGCTTGCAGTGAAACAGCGGCATCTGGTGCCTATGCCACCACTTGGGGTGAGGCCAACTTCGTTAAGACTGGTTCTGGATACGACATGTCTGCCATCATGAACGCTAACGGCAACGACTATAACATGAGCATCAGCAGTGCCGAAGCCCCCCAATGCACCAGCGACCCAACTCAGAACTACTGGTTGACCGACACCCAACCCATTGGCAACAGTGATGGAAGTTGCTTCATCGCCCAGAGCACTGCTACCTTGAAGGTTGTCATGGGTGGAAAGATGTAAAGATTGTCGGATGGAATGGATAGGGCGTTGTTTTTCGGTGCGAGAAAAAAATATACATTCTTGGTAAATAGTAGTGTAATTTGAGCCTTTTTAAACTACGAGATTCGTCAAAACCAATTTGTCTGAGGAATGTGTGACTTTGTGAGACCACGGTGATAGTTTACTGTGGCTATCAATTCAGGTGTATGAAATGAGATCTCACTTTGCGTTGTATATTTCCGTAATTGTCATTTTCATGCACCTTATATTCAGATAGATGATTTATCGCAATTACCCTACTGTCGCCGTGTTTCTGAATTGCGGCATTCCGTGTCGTTTGAGTATGGCCTTCTCAATCACTGACAGATCGCTCGGTGTTATAATCTTGCGTCACCATATAGGCTTGTCTGGTGGTCTGTATCCCAGTGTCGTCAATATCCTTTCAATTACGTGCATGAGTGAAGCGGGCAGAGTGTATCGCAATTGAACGGATCATTCAGATCTCCCACCTGCAATGCCTGAGATCTCTGAGTATACGTCGGAAATCAGATAGAAGTTGGGCGTACAATCGGTTGGGTACAAGAAGTTGATTGAGTTGCGGGAGACACAAGTGACGGCAACTTTGTGTTGTGTAGACGTGTGTACAGGTACAGTCCTGAACGAGAAAGCAAAGAAGATTTGGTATCAGGTGAGAAAAGCAGATGCTAGACACATTCACTTCCACTTCCACTTCCACTTCCACTTCCACTTCCACTTCCACTTCCACTTCCACTTCCACTTTTACAGAACTGGAAGCTGCTACTCGACAGGATGCACCTTCTCTTCAATTCTCCCCGCTCTGTCTCAATGCTTGCTCTCTTCTTCTCCTCTCCTCTTCGACACCAGATGTGTATCTTTCTTCGCTCCCTGCTGCATTTCCTCACCTGAACATCTTTTTCACGACGCCTCAAATGACCTAGGTACCCTTTCTTCTCTGCATTCTCCTCGCTCAAGTCTCACGTCTACCTAAGTCATTCACCTGCACGACACAGAGACAATAGAATATAGTCTCCTCACCTTCGTTCTATTGGCGGGTTTTTGGTTCTCGCGCTGCTGCTACGAAAATATCGAAAATCCACAACAATTCCGACTCTCGCCATCTAAATTGCTCCATACTCACAAGCTGCCATTAAAAAAGCTCAGCTATGCATCACAACGTCCTGGCAGTTGTCATTGGCCTGTTCACCATGGTCATATTTGTGAGTGCCTGTGCCGAAATCTCTGGAAACCAATATTGCAACCCCGTCGAGGGCATCCAATATGACAATGTGGGCGCCGCAGGGAGCTATAACCAGATCATATACATGCCTCCTGATGGACAATGCAAATCTAGACTGAGGCCCTTTAGTGGGCCAATCTCTCCGCTGGATGAAGAAGTTTCGGTCCATTTCCGAGGCAAGTTTTATCATCTCTTGCCCTACCGAAATCTCTTCAATGTATAGACGATGGCAATCCAAGGCACCTAATTTCCAGCCTAGCTAATGAGAGATACAGGGCCTTTGCAGCTAAAACAATTTGCTGCCTATACTCCAGGGAATGCGAGGAGAGCAAAACGCGATGGCTCAAGTACCCGCCGCCGACGACAACACACTCGAGCGCCCGGCAGCCTCCCCAAAAACCATAATCAGCGAGATGAGGTTTATGCCATTATTGGTGGGCAGGTTGTCTCTTGGGACACTCATATGACAGCTTCCATGCTCCAACCTGATGTGAATCCTACTACACAGGTCGTCACAGCAACGATCGATGGTCAAATTCAAACTTGGCTGAACAACTGGTTTGGCAGCACGCCTACTCCAGTTGCAGCTTCAGATTCAACCACGCTAGCTTTACACACTACTGCAGTACCAAAAAGTAGTAGTACGCCCCTACGCCTCATGCATCGCTCTGTGCTAATGAATGCAAAAAGCCGCCCTGTCGTCAGCAGTTCCCACTACAAGTTCGTCGGCTCCAGATAAGACGAGTAATCTAGAATTCACTTCTTCGGATTCGTTCAGTAGGATCGGATACTACAATTCAGTCCAGCAAATACTCGACAATCTTGTGTTTCTCGGGAATCAGTATGTAACCACAATTATTTTAACTTTTTCCCACAGCTCATTGGAAAATGGCTGTTCCCATAACATATCTTCAAAATATCTTCTCCATGCATCGTTTGCTCTTCTAACAGTCCGGTAGTGGCGGGCAGGGATCGGGTGTCTGGGACAAGACGTATGGCAGCTCGCTTTCGTACGCAGATAGCACTGGCACAGGCGCGGCAGCTTCACCCCAAGTCCTCGCTGGTGCTACCCTGCCATCTGATGCGGAAGTTATGATCATGCTTGCTGAAGAATGCAAGTCCGGAAGCTGCGGTTATGTTCGACCTGGGTCGGTTGCTTATCGTATGCAGTGAGCCTTCAAGTTCCATAAGTTTGACTGACGCGTTTCAGATGGATTCAACGGAGCGGACAAAGTATTCCTTATCGAGTTTGGGATGCCACACGATGACTCTGTTGGTTTCAATAGCGATATGCCATCTATTTGGCTCTTGAATGCACAGATTCCTCGCACACTTCAATATGGCAATCCAGAATGCTCATGCTGGGTGTCGGGATGTGGAGAATTTGACGTTGCAGAATCACTTAACGCGGGCTCGGATTTATTGAAGTCAGCCATTCATACCAATCATCCAGGGGGTGACCCGAATTACTTCAAGCGACCGACGTCCGGTACGAGCAAACTCGCTGTTATCTTCAGCTCAGAATCCTCGAGCATCCGCCTGCAGGTGCTGCCCGCTGATTACGAATTTCCCACTACTCTGACCAGTGATGCCATTAAAAGCTTAATCAGGATGAGCTCAAGCAAGGCCTTTTCGAGATTTACCATTGCCTGAAGAATTGTCTTCGCTTTATTACAAGTTGCGCGAATCGATTCTTCAGCAGCGCGGCGAGAATAGTGGGATCTATTTTCCGAGCAGAGACATATTTCCTAAAAGGTTGTGTGTCCTAAACTCCATTCTAGAGTATTTTCTGTGGTTAGTACGCAATACCAGTATATAGTGTAACAGAATGCAGATACTCTTACCATTCCACAAGATGATGACTCATTGAGCACACTTCCCATGGTCATTGTATAAAAGGTAATACGAAACGACATTTGAGTATTTTTTAGATTCGAATGCATGGCAACAGTTATCACTACTGCATTTCCTCTCCTCCACTTTGATGTTTTTCTCTTGCAATGCTGTGAAGGCTTCCTTAGCAACTTACAGTGTACTAGTTGGGCTCCAGGGTAGTGCCATTTTCAATCTAGACGTATCTTTAGTATACCTCTTGATACAACGCAAGTAGTACAAGATGTATAAATCACGGTATTTTCTGAACGAGCACTCAATACACGAGGACTAACATGAGACGAATCAACTGTGGTGCTTATGCGCCTGCAACTTCGCCTCGGAGCATTGGTGGGTGAAGAGCGAGTCGAGTGACAGGACCAACAGCAACAGCATAAAATTACATGGAATTAGAAATGCCGCTAGAACAAAATGTAGGTAGGCACGTGGAAATGTTGCGGCTTGGAGCACTTGCCAGCAGAAAGAAGATGGCCTTGGAATGGAATCTTCCTTATGAGCGTACTGGGTGGGGATTTTCTCCCTCTCGTCTGTCCCTCTAAGGAATCGTTATGCTGTCACCCAGAACGCTCATGAAGAGTGATTTGGTTGTGATACTGGAAGATTAATGGCTAGTAGTAAATCATCATCTTTTAGTGAATATACGATATATGAAGGTAGTAAGTAGTTCGGGGGGAGCTTTGAACGACTTTGAGTTCTTGATATGGCACACACCACAGGTATTCGTAGCCTGTCTCGCCTGGCCCTTTTTCTTTCCCTTCAAGTCTCTCCGGGGACAAACAGAAGCTTAAGAAATGTGCGCGCTGACACCACCAGAGCCCGTCGAGTTCACTTGGAAGATTGATTGTATTTAGCACGTGACCGTCGGTCCAGCACCGTAAACAATGACAACCTTGACATTCCTGACCGGATAGCTCTACTCTCGGTGGCAGCATGGGATAGAAATAGAAATGTTTGATTGCATCTTTGCTAGAACTCTCCTTGTGCCAATTAGTCGTTTCCGATTTGTTCCATTTGCTGTCTACCATATGGAAGAGAAAGAAAAGGTAAGAGTTTCTTTTCTGCACAAGAAGCGAGGTACAGTACCATTTGCCCAGTCGGAGGAGGTGGTTCCATGCAGGGCGGCAAGGCAACAGAGCAAGGGCGTTTTTGCGCCACATCGACACCCACACTGCATCGACACCAAATTCGCCTCTCATGTTTCCATTTCCCTGGGAGCATGTATGTGTACCTGCCTGTGTCTATCATTTCTACCGCGAACTCTCGAAAGCTTTACCTTGGGCTTGATCTTGATCTTGACCTTGACCTTGACTTTGACTTTGACTTTGACCTTTGCCTTTGCCTTGACCTTTCCCATTAGAACTAGCCCTCCCGCGCCTGGAGGCATTCTACGGGTATTCGCCGACTCGAGTACTCCACGACTGCTACGCCAGTATCGCCGATGCCGATGGCCACCACGACGTACGTAGCATAGCGCAGACTGGAGCGTGGCAGTGGGAGGGAGTGGTAGATTGGTAGATTGCGCGATATGAGTAGACGAGATATGAGTAGACGAGATATGGATAGACGAGATATGGGTAGATCTCTTTCACTTCCACCCCCTCCGCGTTTCTCTGCTTCTTCCTTCCGTCTGGACTCTTTTTCTACGGTGGCCCATTGATTCGTTTCCCACACAACCACCATCCACCACCATGCACCATCCACCGTCCACCATCCACCACCCACCATCCACCATCCACACATCTACCCACTTGGCACAACCATCGAACTAATCCACATCGATATTCTGTCCCCATCAATCATCGTTAACGCTTCCTTTTCCTCACCATTCTCACGCACATCCTCGAGCACCCGGCCGACTGTCTACGCGCACTATACACACACATATACACACATATACACACATATACACACATATACACACCACGCATTCCGTGCTGCACCTGCTCATCCGCTCATCCTCACAATCTCACCACGCTCACTACGCTCCCTGCCTTGCCAGCTTGCCAACTAGAAATTTTAGTCCCATCTGGACCCCCTCGCTCATCCGCCCGCGCTCATCTGCACTCGCTCATCTTTGCTGATCCTCGCTCATCCTCGCTCGTCCAAATATTTCTGTCCCAAATCCCCAAACCCCAAAACCCCAAACCCCAAACCCAAACCACAAAACCACCCCAAACTCCATACTTATATCCCCATACACCATTTTCCATCTTTGCCCTTCCGCCCAAGATTCTTCTACACTTCTACACTTCTACACTTCTACCATTCTACCCTTCTACCATTCTACCCTTCTACCATTCTACCCTTCTACCATTCTACCATTCTACCATTCTACTATATCTACCATTCTACCATTCTACCATTCTACTATATCTACCTACTAGTACATCCTTCGGCAGTAGTCTTCTCCCACTCGCCTTCTGCTTCATTCCCTCATTCCCTCATTACTGCTTTGTACCAAAAGATTTCCCCGTCTTTCGGCCAAACCAGACCCGAATTACCTACCCTGCCCGACACTTTGTCAGCTTTCACTTTCCCAAGGATTCATAAATCTTCCTGTTCTCATACCCAGCATTCTATACTAGCCTCGCCTCGTTCTAATCTACAGCAACTGTCGCCTGGCCCCGTCCTCCCCATTTACAACCATCGCAGTTCTTACGCTATTTGAGAAAACACTTTCTGGCCGCTTAAGTTTAAATTTGCTGTACACGACATCATTTAGAACATCCATCTAACTACATATTTCTCCCATGGGTGGAAGCTGTGAGAAAATCGTTCGATAGCCTCGTATATAGCGCTTCTCGCATTCCGTTCTCGCGGGAAGCGCTCGCAATCCACTCAAAACCCCAAAACCCACCACAGTCTTCCAACATCCGAGAGCAAAATTCATCCCCCGTGGCGCCATCGTCATGACTAAAGACAGCACGGCTGATGCCAACGGCGACGGCTCACACAGCAACCTTTTATCGCGAGAGAATGGGCTTACAGAAAGTGCATCTGCGCAACCTAGTCAAACCGGCCCTTCAGCGGCGGCTGGTTCGCGCTCAACCCAATCGACCAGCGCGCCTACGAAAGCATCAGATGCGGAAGTATCAGCAGTGCGCGACGCCGAATCTCAGCCCATGACCGCCACCAATTCAACCGCCTCAAATAAATCTTCAAAGGATGTTGGAGTTAGCAGCTCAGGTGGTGCAGCCTACGGCACTCGATCGCGCAACAGGAATGGTACGGCGAGACCGAATTACGCGGAAGATAAGGAAATGGATGTGGATATTGAGATAGCAGCTGCAATGAAAGAAGGACGAAAGGGCGCCCGAACGAAGGATTTCAGCGTATCAAATCCACCGGACACTGGGAAGTCGATAGCTGCCACGAAACAAAACGGTGCTCCCGAGACAGAACCGCCCGCCCCTCCGCAGAACAATAACAAAGAGCAGATTCCCGGCACCTCCACTTTCTCCGCTAATCCAACTACCGCGCCCAACCAGCCCTCAAAGAAACGAAAGGCACCTGGGCAGTCAGCGACAGTCGCGGCACAGCCTTCGCCTCAGAATCCTCCTCAAAATGGCGTGTCTGCGCCTGCAGCAACTCGAACGACTACCAGCACCTCAATGATAGGAGGATTTCGTGAATCCAATATGTTGAGCTTCGACAATTGTGGGGGGCGCTTGCGGGACAAGAAGCTTGTGGCTGACGATGGAACGGTTTTTGAAGTCAATGGTCAGTATATCAATATGCCTATGAGGTTTAACAGCAGAAGAAGAATAATGTCCCCCCCATTCACCCTCTTGAATTCTAACATATTTACAGATCACGTGTATCTTGTGTGCGAACCTCCAGGGGAGCCGTACTACCTTGGTCGAATCATGGAGTTTCTACATGTCAACAACGATCCTAAACAACGCATCGATGCCCTACGGTTGAACTGGTACTATCGACCAAAGGACATTGGACGTAAAGTTAATGATACTCGTCAAGTCTTCGCATCCATGCATTCAGATATCAGCCCCTTGACAGCATTGCGCGGAAAATGTCAAATCAAGCATAAAGCCGAGGTCGAGAAGCTGGAGGAGCTGAGGAAAACGAAAGACAGTTTCTGGTACGAAAAACTTTACGATCGCTACATTGTCCGCTTCTACGATGTTATTCCTGTTTTTCAGGTCATTAATGTCCCAGTACAAGTGAAGAAAGTGTTGGATGAGCGCTGGAAATACATTATCGTGGAGCAAGGTCGCGGTAAGGAATTAACAAGCGCTGTAAAGTCCTGTAAACGATGTAGTAAATACTGCGCAAGGTGAGTTACTCTCCATTATGTAGTTCAGGGTCATACTGACAGTGCTGAAGTAATGACTCTGTTGATTGCGCGGTTTGTCAAAACACCTATCACATGAGTTGTGTCAATCCACCCTTGTTGAAAAAACCGTCACGTGGTTTCGCGTGGGCTTGTGGTCCCTGCAGCAAAGCTCAGGAGAAGAAACTTGAGGCTCGAAACACTCCCAACATGACGGATATGACCATCGATGCTGACGATGATGAATTGAACGATGACGATGACGATTTTCCTGCAGCAATAGGTGATGCGCTGGAAACAAATGGCAACACCCCATCAGGCTCCCAAGATCCCAAACTATCTATCCATCCGGGCACAGCGGAACAGGTTCACCAAGCAAGCTTGTGGCTCTTCCGTTACCTTGGTATACATTGCAAGGTAGAAGATGCCTTGGATTACGATGACCGTATATACCCCAGGGCTAGTTCTCGGCTCGGTACACGTCACCAAGCCAATGTGCCAGCGTGGCCTGGCAGACCGGTCGAATATGTTAAAGCTGTAGATATCAAAAAGAGATATGTCAAGGGCGGCGCCGGCCGCAAAGACTCAAAATTGTCCAAAGAGACCATCGCTGCACTAGAAGCCGACAAACTCGAGCGAGAAAAACGACCACCCTGGGTGATGGACGAGCCGAATGGATACACTCATCGCGGTGAGGATCTACCGAACGACGATCCGAACAATACCGCAATATTACAATTTAAAATACTGGATGTGGGTGAGCGATCGACGGAACCAGAAAGGGGGACGGACGATAATGTGTCGCCTATGGATATTCCTGCTTATGAGAAATTGATCGATGATTACATGAATCGTGCGAAGAAAATGGCAAAACCCTTGGGACTGCCCGAATTTTCAACAAACTTACTTGACATAGCTTTGCAACTTCTATATTCCAATGATTTTGCTGCCGATAAAGCGCTCGAGGAACTTTCCAAGGTTGACAGAAAGGTGTTCAAGGAACCCGAACTCAGTACCGCCGAGCTTAAAAAGTTCGAAGATGGCGTTACGAAATTTGGATCAGAGTGGTACAGCATCAAAAAACATGTCAAGACCATGAGTGCAGCTGATGTGGTGCGGTTCTACTATACATGGAAAAAGACTGAGCGAGGCAAACACATCTGGGGTAACTATCATGGTCGTAAGGGCAAAAAGGAGGCCAAAAGGATCGAAGCCAGCTTAGGCAAACTACAGGATGATGTTGCTGATGATAATGATGATTCGGCCTTTGACAATGAAAAGGCGGACGAAAAGAAGAGAGGTTTCCAGTGTAAATTCTGCGCTACACGAAGTTCTAGACAATGGAGGAGAGCCCCCAACACTCCAGCTGGGACTACGGTACCGGAGAACTCGAACAGCAAGGGCGCTGCGAAAGACAAGGGCGTTCAATTGGTACTGGCTTTGTGTAGGAGATGTGCTGAGTTATGGCGTCGGTATGCGATACAATGGGAAGATATTGATGACGTTGCCAAGAAGGTCGCGACTTCCGGTGGTCGAGCCTCGAAGCGAAAGATTGACGAAGAACTGCTGAAAGAGCTAGTGGCTGTCAATGAAGTCTTTAGCCAGGCGGAATCGGTTCCAACCACAGCGCCCCTATCGACAAACAGCACTCCAGCGCCAGGATCATCCGCTGCACCTACAGGACCAGAGCCACCGAGGAAGAAAGTAAAGGCAGCTCCAGAAAAGGAGAGCTCCGAGGCGATACCTGATAATAATAGCAACGTGCCCGTTGTACAGCCGAAGAAGAAACCAATAGTCGAAAAGCCTGTACCCCCTCCACCACCTCCGCCAGAACCTCCCAAAGCCAAGACTTTACCTTGCGCGGTGTGCGGTCAACTAGAACCACTGGGTGATCAACATCTAGCCTGTAAAGAATGCCGAATGGCAGTACACCGAAACTGTTATGGCGTTGTTGATAATCGAAGTCCGAGCAAATGGACCTGCGACATGTGTCAAAATGACAAAAATCCCCAAGTCTCAATTGTAAGTTTGCGCTTTCATCGCCGTCTTTTTACTGTGTGTGCTAATCATTATAGCAATATAAATGCATGCTTTGTCCAGTGGAACACACCGAGCAAGATTTTGTCGAGCCGCCTAGGTTATCGCACAAGAAGAAGTCTGAAAAGGAGCGTGAGCGTGATCGCCTCGAGAGAGAACAAGCACAAAGTGCCGCCGACTACTTCCGGAAGAAACAAGAGGAGGGTAACAAGCCCCTTGATCCTCGCGAACCCTTGAAACGCACAGCCAACAACAATTGGGTACACGTTACGTGTGCAGTATTTACTCCCGAAGTAAAGTTCGGCAACGCCAAAGCTCTCGAGCCATCTGAAGGTATTCCATCTATACCTTCTGCTAGATATGACGAGATATGTAAAGCATGCAAAAAGCAAGGTGGCGCTTGTGTCTACTGTCACAATTGCAGAGCTCCAGGTAAGACTATGTTCAAATGTGTCAGGCCAAAACTTACTAACAAATAACAGTACATGTCGAATGTGCACATCAGAATGGTTTCGTCTTGGGATTTGATATTACACCGGTCAAAGGATCACGTAGGGACCAAACCAACGTTGTGAGCATCAGTGGCGAGAGTGGTAGTATGTCTGCGGCAATCTGGTGCAAGGAGCATGTGCCTACGAAAACAATAGTCCATCAAATGCACGATATCGTTGATGACACCGGTCTCAATGCGCTACAACTCTATGTACAAAACTTCAAGCAGGCTGACTTGGCTCTGACCGGGACAGTTCGAAAAGCCACTCTGGTTAATCAGTCTACAAAGGCAGTCAATCCGGTTTCAGTAGGCGGCGTGCTTCCGAATCGCAGGACCTCCACGACTGGGACTTCGGCTGGTATAAATGCCAACAGGCGTGCATCTCTGACGATTGTTAAGGCTGAAGAAGATTCTCCAGCTAATGGATCATCTTCTGCTGGAGAGCTAGAAAGAAAGTGCATCACATGTGATGTTGATGTCAGTCCGAAATGGTGGCCCATCATCACAGCCACCGCTGGCAGTCCTAACGGCCCACTTGATGCTGTCTCGGATCGCAATCAATCCAGATCCGATAGCCCTCACGTTACCAACGGTACTCAGTCCAATGGTCCAACAGCCGAACGTCCTGGTGGCCATATTGCGCTAGCAGCTGCAGCCCTGCATCAAAACACCCAATCTCCTGTAACTTCTACCACAGAATTTCAATGTCATCAATGTCACTGGAAGAAAATTCGGAAGGAGCCAACTCCGCTCCCACCTCCACCCCCGGCCGAGCGGGAACCTTCTAGACCCCCACCTACTCTTCCTCCGCCTACTACTGCGCCAGTTATTGCCAGCATTAGTCAACCAGAGCCGGAGCTCAATCACCCACCACATCAATTCCCATGGCCGCCGCCCCCTCCATCGTATCCGCCTGCTCCTTCTTATAGTACATGGTCAAGACAATCTCCAGTACCCGCAAACGTACCATCGATTCACCATATCAATGGTAATCATTCACCTCGCATTACTGGGTCTGCTCAACAGCTCGGGCATCCACCCCATACTCGTCCGTCTGTTCCGGGCTTGCAACCTTCACCTCATCAAAATGGACGTATCCCTCCAATGGCAAACGGCTATCCACCTTCGCCACATAGAAGTGTGGGCCCTCCACCTGCTCATCTGCCCAATGGAGTCTATGTATCATATGCTGCGACTAGACCTCCACCTCAGCATTTGACTAACGGCGGGCCGCCGCCACGGGCACCCGAACATCCATTTTCACAGAGCAGTGCACCAATGCA
The DNA here is from genome assembly GCA_001465935.1 of Clarireedia homoeocarpa. Classification (NCBI taxonomy): domain Eukaryota; kingdom Fungi; phylum Ascomycota; class Leotiomycetes; order Helotiales; family Rutstroemiaceae; genus Clarireedia; species Clarireedia homoeocarpa. The sequence goes on along the minus strand of LNKV01000055.1, from coordinate 235,838 downwards.
CCATCGTCCATATGGCACACCTCATGGAAGCCCGCATGTGACTCGAGAGCCACTTCGCGAAAATGGACCTCCACAGAGCAATGGCGTACGACCGAATGACACGCGCGTAAATGGCGGAGCGAGCGCGAGTCCGTCTTTGCGGAATCTACTGTCCTAATCATAAAGTGTAAGGCTGGAGTAATTTTTGTTTCATATTCTTCGTTCGCATCACGCTCATGTATTGTACGGTGGATTATTGTTCAGGTTGAGGAGTCGATTTTTGGTGGGTCATACATACTCTTTAAGAGCGCGGCGTTCATGGATAATCAGATGTAAAATAGACCCTGGAGACACTTTGATATGGGAATCTAGACTTGGTCAATGGGACAGACATGGGATCCGGAGAAAAGCAAGGGAAAATACCATGTTGATTTTACCGCTTCTAGTACGAGATTACATCTATTGCAATCTCTTTACCACGACTGCTGTGCCACTCTACATCCGCCTACGTCCCCTGTTATTGAAGGTGCCGTTTGTGTGCCATTCTGCTCTGCTACTTTGATGACGGCAAAAACTTGACCTCGGCTTTTGGAAGTTCCACGAGGCCTTTCAGCTTGCCATCTATCTCTCCTGAGTGAGAACTTTCGTCATGCCCGATAGCCAACCTGGAAAATTAAGTTTTTCATTATGGTGGAGATTCATAAGCAATTTTTAGTATATATATATATATACCTGTGATGCATTACACACCATCTGAATGAATGAATGTCTTTGCTCCTTGGATGTGAAGTTTCTTTATTCCACAGCTGCCAATAAAGGTAGGTGAGTGTGAGTGTGTATTCGTATTAGTTAGTTAGCTACTCCAACTCAAATCAACTCTGCTGACTTTTCTGTCAAGTACATACAGTTCCTATCGACGCTTCCGCTGCGTAAAACTTAAGGCTGCCTACCGATGACGAACAATATCAAGACCATTTCCACCGCGTACCACAAGGCTGGCTGGCCGAGATGTATGTGGGAATACTCCGCTCAGGCAATACAATACGATACCTCTTTGTCCAACGAGGCCCAAAGCCACCATATATGCATGGCATCATAAATGGCAACTAACTTGTGGGGAGGACGGACCGATCAGCAAGTTGTGCGACTACAGTACATCAAGGAGCATGCATGCATGGTGACTGACTCTGCACCAGAAATCAAAGTCAGTCAGTTGTATCAGATGGATGTTCTACGTACAGTATTACTTATGCCCACGACTGCTGTTGTCGTGGCCGATATGGGGAGTGATGTTTTTGGGACGGATTATACGGATATCCTGACGCTGATGGCAAGTGGTTGGTTGATCAGTGAGCGCTAAGGATATTCCCATGCGTATGAAAAGTAGAGATGGATAAGTTATCGTTGAGAAATTAATTTAGCGATACAGTACTGTACAGTACAGTACAGCTAGAGGGAATTTTGATTGAAGAACTCGAAATGGTAATTGTCGCATGTTCGCATGACTAGCTAGCTAGACAATATAAATCAGTGTTTTTGGCAGGCCATTTGCCGTAGGGCCAACTAACTCTCTGCGTCTTGTTTTTCTGCAAATTTTGGTACTGTACTGTACTGTACCTTCAGGGAGGGCTTCGTTCAACCAAGGTGGTGAAGTGAGTGTCTGTAAAATATATATGTCCGAGAGTGTATCGACATAATATAATGCCAAATAATATTCTGCCCTGCTTTCCGTGAATTTGTTCTACACCAATGTCTGTCTGTCGCATAGAGAATCGAATCTGCAAGTGAATACGGTTGGTTGCCTATATTCAATATTATATTTCGAGAGATATTGCATGCCAGGCGAGACGCAGTTCTACTGATGCGTGGAAGGCGTGCCGCCAGGTAGATAGATACTGAGCTGCAGAAACAAATTGCGCAGCAAGTAAGCTCTTCCCCTCAACGCAACCTCAGACGCATAGCAGCTGTCATATTGCCTCCAGCACTGTCATCTCTGTTTATGAGTTTCGTGATCAGCTCCTCTCTGTGTACTACTAACTCACTGGAGTCATTCTGCAATTGCAATATAGTTGGTTGTTCAATTGTGCAGGAGATCCATTTCAACGCAAGTCTACATGTATTGCCCATATATATATATTTGAAAATCTAATCTTCTCGGGCATTATTGCCAATTCGTTTCTCAAAACCGTTCAAGGTGCCTAGGATCTATTCTCCTCCATGAAAAAATACCGATGCTTTAGCCAGTCTATTTTCCTCTACATGTTTCACTTACCATGAAGAATAAATGACTAGAATCTAAAGGACCCCATGCGGGCAGTGAACTGTGGTGAATTCTACAGAATCAGCAGGTGTTTGCTTTGATGTCTCGAGGTCAGGGAAGACAACATCTTGTGTGATGACATTATTTGTCATGCGAGTTATGCGAGCCACCAAGGTGAAGTTCTTATTATGCCTATGGAGATGGGTCCGTATAGCGGTAATTAGGGTTCTTCAGACATTGTGAGGAGAAACAATTGAGCACGATACGTTCTAGGATAAACTATATGTAGAGAATACAAACTACTACCTAATATGTATACTGATATTTATCAGTGATTTTAAAATCATTAATGCTCACAATGATGCTTGATTGCAATCAAAGTTTACCAAAAGACTACGCCTGTTCAAGTATGACGAAATTTGTATGATATACAAAGATCATAATTGCCGGTATGGTAAGCTAACGGTTTTTAGTTGTAGGGAAATGATAGAAGGCTAATGACTAGACTTCACTTGATACATACTTTGTGTTACTACCGCACAAACATAGATTAAACTATGCACAACGGAGTATATTATGCATATTGATTATACAACCAATATAACCTGGCTCTTCGCATCTTGCTTCATGCTGTAAAATAAGGGGCTAGAATCCCATGACAAGCATTGGTTAGATTTCGTAGGTGCACTATGAATAGCGTTTCATGTACAGGAATAGTTCATAGCGAACAAGAATGCAAGAATATGCATAAGCATAGGATTGACCGCGCTACTCAAAAAGCCAACGGTCACCCTTCTTACTCCTCCAACATAACCTTGAAAATTTCAGCACAGGTATTCTTGGGTGCAGCAAGCTCGAGAACCTCCCTGCTGGTCGTAGATGCGGTGGCTTTCCCCTCCCATGAAGTTAACAGAGCGTATTTTAGAGACAGAATGAGATCCTTTGCTTGGGGGGTCGCCGCGGCCCACTCTTCAATGAATGTCACATCCTTGTAGCTCACATTTTCGACTTGCGTCCCAATGTATTGCTCAACTAGCTCCACGACCTGTTTTCCAGTGATATCTTCCGGTCCATTCAATACATACTTGGCCTTGTGGTGAGAAGCAGTGTCTTTTTGCATCAGGAGCTGGGCTGCAAAGACTCCTATTTCGTTGGGATCAATGACACCAACAGGTGCGTCCTCCGACGCGATTAATCTGAGCGTAGATTGCTTCCCGGTCTTGCGATACTCCTTGACCAATGCTACAGCTGAACCGAGCAAGAATTGAGTAAAGAGGTTTGGCTGTAGCGAACTCCAATGCAAATCTTTGAATTCTGCCGAGCTCAGCATGGCCTCGATTGCCCAGTGCTGACGTGCGTAATAGGCGCCACAGTCCGGTTTCACATTGGTAGCGGTGGTTGAGATGCGGACAACGTATTTCACACCTGCTCTGAGAGCGGCCAGATGGAATTGCGATTCTTCGGCAAATGAGTTTGGCTCAGTGTGTGGCGCAATGAAGGCTCTGACAACCTCGTGCTCACGAAGCCAGTCAGCAGTGATTCCGACCCAATTCTTCTCTACTACCTCGACACCAGGGAGCTTGGCAAGCTTTTGTGCCGCCGAACTGCTGGAGGAACGCGTGAGTGCAAGAAGGCGATGACTAGAGATGGTGCTGTTGGTGTCTAGCGACTTCGACAGGGTTTCAACGACAGCTCGGCCTGTGTTGCCAGTTGCGCCAACAATAAGAATAGTAGGAGCCATGATTGATATTAAAGTACAGAGACGATATTGAAGAGAAAGAAGAGTAGTGTGCGATGAGACGATGTTGTGTGATTATTGATTTTGGTACCTCTTTTGTATCAGCGAGTGACAATATTTATTATACAACTGTGGGTGGAGAGCCATGATATAAATCAAGGATGGAACAATCGCCATTCTTGTTTGACATTACCAATCACCAGTAGTGCTACTTATTGGCTTTAATTAATGACGTTCATTTACCCCGCCGAATCGGAACAGAGTTCCCAGGAGTCAATGGCAGCATTGGTGACTTGATGCTTCTACCAAACACCAGCAAACTAAAATGAAAACTTGTTCGGAGATTCGGCCGAATGGACCTGGAAGCTCAGGAAGTTATTCTGGTCACGTGCCGTTTACTTGGTACTATTCAGCCGACGCAAATTACTATCCAGCCGACGACCCCACATATGTACCGAATATCGTAGGTGCACAAACAACTTTACTGTAGTTTACCTATACAATTTTCGTGCAAAAATATTATCTGGTACATCAAAGTAAAGATCCTTAAGATACTAATTGTGAATAGTCCAATATAAGCAGCGACTGAATAAGAGCTTGATATATTTGATAAAGAACAAGCAGATATAAAGATTGAGAGACAGTTGATCGACGGTATTGAGGTATTCAGTCAAGATACTGATAGAGATATTAGAAACAGATTAGAAGCTTTTGATCAATTTTTTGATTTTTAGTACTACGCAATTAGCTATCTGAATTTTATAATTTTTAGTTGAAAATGACATTTCATAACATGTAAGTTATATGACATTAAATTGTATAGGTAAGCTATAGTAAAATTGTGTATCTCCTATGTTTGCTACAATAATATGGGGTCGTCGGCTGGATAGTAATTTGCATCGGTTGAATAGTAAAATCCTTTATATATAATTGTCTAGCGGTTTTACAACAATTAACTATCTACCCCGAGGCCGAAATTAACTATCTCAAGCAAGCAAAGATTTCAGCTTATACTTCAATGCCTTGCCGTTATGACTCTTTGGTATCTCTTCAATGAACATGATATTTTTCCGTAGCCAATGTGGCTCGCTCATCGCTAGTTCAATCTCTTTGTTGATGTTTGCTTTGAGAGTCTTTTCGTCAACTTCAGCCATGACTTTCTGAGATCGAACTATGAAAGCAAATGGACGTTCACCGGCATCATCGTCAGCAGCCGCAATTACCGCCACTTCTTCAACCGCGGGGTGAGACAGCAACTGTGCCTCAATTTCCACTGGGGCAACTTGCAAGCCCTAAGGATGAAATTGTCAGCAAAATCTTCACGTTGCTAATCTTTAGGAAGAAATTTTCTTTACATTGACTTTCATAATATCCTTCTTTCTGTCGACTATAAAGAGGTGCTCAATTCCGTTGAGATCTTTCTTGAATGTAGCTACGTCACCTGTGCGTAACCATCCTTCCGGGTCAAATGTTCTTTTATTGGCTTCTTCGTCTCCAAGATATCCTAGCATTATACTCGGAGAGCGGAGGAGAAGCTCGCCAGATTGACCATGAGAGCTAATGTCAGATTCGTCTTCCGCGACTAGTCGGGCTTGAACCATAGGGAACAAACACCCATCGGACCCGAGAAAGACGTTGTGGGCACTCGTGAATGAGATAATCACACCGGTTTCGGTGAGTCCTAACAGCCATTAGCCACTATTTGTGCTTGAAGTTAATCTACCGCGTGTTGCGGGTCTGAGTTTTACCATATCCAGGGAGGATCTGCCAAGAAGGCTGGACCTTCTTGAACGCACCAGCCATTCGTGGACCAAATGCCGCCGATCCAGTGACAACCGACTTCACAGAAGAAACATCGTACATATCGAACAAGAACGAATTATTTGTTAATGCTGCTATGATAGTCGGAACCTAAAAAGTTAATACCCTGTTCTAAGATCAACGAGAAATAGGGCTCAGGAAAAGGAAATAACAATACCAAATATAATCTCTCAATTTTATAAGTCGAAATCGAAGCCAACATTTTCTGCATATCGAATCTAGAATGAAGAACCGTGCAGTCACCACGCCAGGCTATCAAATGACCAATGATAAGACCATAGCTATGACTCAATGGAAGGATACCAAGGACAGTTTCCGTGCGTCCCTTTTTGTAGAAGTTCTCGAAGGTTGCTGCTTGCAGGACATTGGAGATGACGTTCAAGTGGGTGAGTTGGGCTAGTTTCTAAGTGCAAAAGATCTATCAGTTACCGCTATCGACTGTGGTGGTATGCACACGAACCTGTTTTCCTGACGTTCCGCTGGTGGGGCATAAGTATGCTACTAATTTTCCACCTTGACCAGGCTGCAGAACTACCGGTGGAAGCTCGCTAGACCTTGGGGATTCAGAAATCATCTGTGACACTGTTTTGTATTTCTGAACGTGGACCTCTTCTTGTGCTTGTTTGGGAAAGTCTAAGAGAAAAATTCGTAGGAATCTGTTCTTCGAAACCTCCTCGCATGTGGAAAGAAGAGGTTTACAGGTGAAAATCACCTTGCAATTTGCTACGTGTGAGTGCGCTTCAATTTCTGCTGCTGTGCTGGTCGAGTGAAGAAGAAGACATATTCCACCAAGTCGATGGATAGCCCAACAGAGGATTAGAAAATCAATCTGCATCTAGAGTCAGTCTCAAAAGGGCTCCAGTTCCAAAGTAATCACAACCTCACCGTATTGTAACTGTAAATGCCAACAACTTTATCCCAAGGTGAACCTTTATTTGGTTCCCAGCCCAATTCCTTACCAAGACATTTCGAGAGTGCCGTAACGCGGTCTCGAATTTCTCTCATGTTGTATTGAATTCCAGACAGGGCATCAATCATCGTGGGCTTCTCATCGGACCAGTTGTAGAGATCATGGTTTCGTTGAGAAATGAAATCACCTACCAGAGTCGAGTCTGGGAGTGGAGAAGCAATCTCAGGAACCCATGGTGGAGTGACGAACACCATCTTTGCCGTATCGAATAGAAAATTTTTGATTAAGGAATTGGTGCAACGGGAGGCAGTTAAAAAGTTTCGTCCTTAAGGCGTACAATTCTAGTTGTCGGCGTCAACTCCGCTAATTTTGCGGTATATAGACAGATCTTTTCGAGACGTACGGCTTGAAGTCTTTGAGTCTTACAGTGTCCAAAAATCAAGTAAAAGGAGAAGTAGGAAAGTGAAAAGGTGAACACCCAATGCGTTTCTCCAGAAACCCTCCCCTTCCCCGAGTCTTTCGAAGACATGAAACACCCACCGTTTAAGTTCGGCATCACCTATGGGGCCTTGATGGGGGTTACAAAACGTTATGCGCCGTTCTATGAGAACCCACGGATTCAGACGCCCTTTTGCCAATTCTCAGGCCAGTGGGACCCTGTCGTAACTGTGGAAATGGTGGACGCCGTCAATCGGGCACATATTGGTGGTGATAGATCGCTCAAGGTTGTGCATCCGGGTGCGCACGCTGTCTGTACTGAGAGGAAATACCTCGATACTGTGGTCGATTTCATTAATGGTGTAGAAAGTTACTCTATGCCACTACCTTCAGAGCTGGAATCTCAAGAGCTACTTATCGAACATGAAATTTTAGAATTAGCTTCATCGGGATCTGTTACATCGGAGAGGAGTATTCCTCCTTCAATGAAATTATTATCCATCAATTCTACCCCGCCATCATCGGACGACCTTCTTTTTGAAGCAAAGCATACGAAACGAAGGAATATGGCAAGAAAAGTGAAAGGCAGAAGAAAATCCTCGCTGAACAGAATTCACATAAACCCTCTATATTCTCACGGTCGAAGCCGAAGCCGAAGCCGAAGCGACGACTCTTCTTCCGACTTAACGGCCATTGATACGTTGTCGATGGACGGTGAGCCAAACAAGAGAAACTTTCACGAACAACGACAGCGGTTAAGCGATGCTTTGGATATATTCTTGACGGAATGGAAGCAGATAGAAGAGTTGCAAGGGTTCCCGCCGTCGCTTCTTGATACCCAAGAGATGGCTGCGAGGATTTTGAGGATGAATATGTTATAACTTGGTTTGAGGCGAATCTAGAGGTCGGTCAATATATAGCGAAGACGTTTTGTATTGTATTCAGTTGATAGGAAATTTACTGTGTTCGGCTTAGTTGAGAGATTATCCTGCCCTGGTGTAATTCTTTATGTGTGAATACAAGTCAAGCTGTGAAGGACACCATAACCAAAAAAAGAGGAAGTTGTCAGGCTTACCGTTTCTAACAATCAAATTTCTTTTCATTAATTCATGACGAAATGATAGATTATATATGTAAGAGTCTATGAAATAGATATTCTAGTGTTCAATGGAGTAGCACACGTCTGGAAAAAGTAAACAATGGGGGTCAGTCGTTTGGTATGATGTTCAGGGAAGCAAAGCAAATACTTTCCCCAGCAGTGTGATTGATCTAGATAATTTCGATTGCCTCATTTATTTGCGCTAATCTTTCTTCAGAGGCATGAAAGTTTCTTGTATGCCATCCTTAGAAACAATCATCATCTGTATCCCATCGCCAACCTCGATATGTCGCTCGGTAGCAACATCAAACGCATCCTTAATCACACTGACCACATCCTCTCTCGATAATACTTCACGAGGTCTTTCCTGCAACTCCGCACCTTTTCCATCTCCAGGAACATACTGGTTCTTAAACTGCACTGCACTATCCAAAAACGGTATCATCAAGCTCGCACCCGAGCCCGCTCCTCGACATGTGTACCTATCATAGCAACCAACCGGGTCATAACTGTACAAAGCTCCCTTTCCATCCTGATCGATCCCGCCCAAGATAGCTTGCAACTGGTAAGGAAAGAATCGTTTGTCGTAGAGGAGTGTTGATAGTCGATGTGCACAAGCTTCAACGGTAATGGACTTCCCGTGCTTGAACTTGTACATCTTGGCGACAGTGTTGAGGCGCTCGGCAAGTTGTTTACCATCGGCACCGAATCCTACCACAGAAAGGGCGATTCGCTCATCATCGCCAATTCGGAATACTTTATTTTCAACACGAGAATTAATAGAGTAGCCGCTTGTGGAGCGGGTGTCTCCTGCGATGACGACGAAGTCGTCGCTGCTGATACCTAAGATAGAGCCGCCATTGTCTGCATAGCTATGAACGGTAGTTAGCACCGGCTTCCCAAAATACCCGAGAAATAATGCCTACGGATAGAAAGAATGTTGTTTTGCCCCGGATATTTCCGAAGATACAATTGTCGGAGCTCCAACAGGAGAAGAATAGCTCATAATGATAGCAGAGGTTAAAAAGACGCGATTTTGTTTTACAAGAATAATTTGCCACGTTACGAGTAAATTGTAAGATGCAGGACTGAAAGTGACTTTCGAAGTCCCTTTGGAATATCTTTCAATCCTCGGCTTTTTCCTTGCATTTCGCGTGATTACGAGATCCCTGTTGCTGACTGCGTTTTACCCCTTCGTGTTATGCAAAGCAGAGTAATCTCTGACCTACTGATTATCCTTGGTGGATTTCCTTCGTTGGTTTCCTTGGTGGATTCCTTAGTGGGGTTCTGTTTCGCAGCGCTGGATGGTGATACCGTAAGAATGGGACTGCACATTATCCAAAATGTACTGTGCATATCTACTGGATCTCTCGTTAGAAAGTATGCTCCCCCAGATTCTGTTGCGGCTACTATCGGCGGACAGTAGCTGTAAATCCGGTCACTTTATCGTTCTCATTTTCAATTTCTTGCGCTTCAAATGACGAAGTCATCACAGCTTCAGAGCTCTAAGACTGCAGAGAAAGCGGTCCTCGCAAGAGTGATTGCCGATGTTGCACAGCAGTGTAAAGTCCAGTCAAGCCAAATCGAAGATTTGTACCCATGTACACCGTTGCAGCATGCTCTATTTGTACTCTCGTCAACTTCGGATGGAGCGTACATTGCCCAGCATATATTCAAGTTACCGGAGCATGTTGATAGGGAGCGGATGAAGAAAGCCTGGAACACGGTTATTCTTCGTAATGCAATCTTTCGTACAAGACTCGTTGCATTAGATAGTCGAGTGCTGCAGGTTGTATTGAAAGATTGGCTACCTGAATGGAGGACTTTCATGGACCGCGCGAGGTATTTGGAGAGTGATAGGGAACAAACTATCGACTTTGGTGAGCCGATGATACGCCTCGCCATTTCTAAGACACATCTGGTCTGGACTGCTCATCACAGCATTTATGATGGCTATTCTGTGGAGCTCATGCTAGCAGATATCGCAACGGTTTACAGAGAAGGTAATTTGTCTGTCCGTCCACCCTTCAGAAACTTTGTCAAGTACGCTCAAGTTGCAAATGACAACAGCCGGTCCAAATATTTCTGGGAAACTAAGCTGTCAGCTCCCGCTAAAGATGTGTTGTCGTTTCCACCTGTCCACCTCGACAGCACCCGACGGCCCCGGCCTGATAGTAGCATTGAACACGATACAACGCCTCTTATTACCGGCCCATCCGGAGTCACCATGGCAACTCTCGTTCAAGCAGCCTGGGCGCTCGTTCTATCAAGTCAGCTTGGCTCTTCGACCATATCTTACGGCACAACTCTAAACGGACGGAATGCAGATCTTGCGGGGATTGATAAAATTATAGGTCCTACACTTTCTACGGTTCCCGTCTGTTTTAAGATAGACTACGAACAATCCATATCCCAGTACTTGCAGAACACACAAAAGCTACTCACTCAGATGATTCCGCAAATTCACGTGGGAATCCAAACCATCAAGGAGATTAATCAAGACACTGCAAGAGCTTGTGAATTTCAAAATCTTCTAGCGGTGCACTTCGTAGGAGAAGAGAACAGCCGACCTACATACGAGGATTTGATGGAACGCGACTACGGATCTGTCAGCACCGACTTCCTCAGCTATGCTCTTACCATACAGTGCTACTTAACCAACAGTGGCCGGATGCGGGCTTCTGCATCCTTCGATAGCACACTAATCAATTCTTCACGGACCCAGAGACTTCTATTTCAGCTTGAGCATATTATCCGCCAGCTTGGCTCGAGTCACCCTTCGAAATCTCTGAGGGAGGTCAATCTTATTAGTCCTCAAGATATCAAACAAATCGAGTTGTGGAATATGAAACCGGAAAGACCTGACGGGTTCTCTCTAGACGAGATCAACAGACAATTTTCAGTTAGACCAGATTCCATAGCGATATGTGCGTGGGATGGAGAAGTCTCTTACTCAAAACTGGATGACTTATCTTCTAGACTGGCATCTTATTTGATCTCCGAGCATGCTATTGGCCCAGAAGTAATTGTGCCGGTGTGTTTCGAAAAATCTCTCTGGATGACCGTGGCAGTGGTGGCAGTGATGAAAACAGGTGCAGCGTTCACATTGCTTGATACGGCTCATCCTCAAAAACGTCTAGAAACTATAATTGAACTCACGAAAGCGAAAACCGTTCTAGTTTCGAAGGCTTGCCGCAACAAATTCACCCAAACGGCTACCAAGGAAGTGGTTGTCGATAATGCTGCATTTGAGTTGAACGGTTTGTTCACTTCATTTACAGCACCAACCTCAAATCCTCGCTCCACATGCTCAGAGTGGCTCTCACTTAAAAATGCCATGTATGTCGTATTCACATCCGGATCAACCGGTCAACCAAAAGGCGTCGTTATAACTTTCGGATCGTACTACGCTGGTGCCCTTGCTCATATTTCTTCTTACGAACTAGGACCCGAATCAAGAGTTTTAAATTTTGGAGCACCTGCATTTGACCTTTGTATCGTGGAGATCGTCTCGACTCTTATGGCAGGCGGCTGCATCTGTGTGCCCTCTGAAATTGATAGATTCGGAGGCATCGCAAATGCTATACAGTCGATGAATGTTAACGTCGCGTCATTGACGCCAGCCTTTGCTAGACAGATATCTCCTGACGATGTACCTAACCTGAAAAAACTTGCTCTGGTTGGGGAAGAGCTACCCAAAGATCAACGAGACGTCTGGGTGGATAAACTGTGCCTGCTGAATGCTTATGGACCTGCTGAATGCTCGGTTATCAGTACAATTAACAAAAGGATGTCGAAATCCACCGTCTCGGCCAATATTGGTCCCATTATCCTAGGTTCTGGATGGATCACCGATCCTGATGATCAGGATAGACTAGTGCCAATAGGTGCTACAGGAGAATTGCTTATCGAGGGGCCTCTTCTTGGTCGAGGATACCTCAATGCACCCGAAAAGACTGCAGAAAACTTCGTCAAAAATGCGCTTCGGACTGTAGATCCAACCGGGGCAGAAAGACTATTTTACAAAACTGGTGACTTGGTCAGATACGATGTAGACGGTAGTTTGATCTTCGAAGGACGCAAAGATACACAAGTCAAGATTCGTGGCCAGCGTGTTGAGATCGGTGAGGTCGAATACCATGTTCGAAAAATGTTTGTCCACGCCTCCGAAGTAGCAGTAGAGCTCTCAAAACATGATAATGTAGTGGAGCTCATCGCCTTCATCTTTTGTGACGGATTATGGGATACAACACAAGAACCACAGAGATTGTTACCTCAGCTCTCTCATCCTAACATTCGGAATGTATCGGATATTAAATCACGCCTGAAAGAAGGATTGCCTCATCATATGGTGCCCAATCGCTACCTTTTGGTCCCGAAACTTGCCACACTGCCCTCCGGTAAAATCGATCGTAAGTTCTTGCGACAAGAGATTCTTAATTCCAGTGGATCTTACTTCCAGCTTCAAGAGAACGAAAAGGAGCTATCGTTAATTGACCCTGAGAACACAGTTGCTCTGGAATTGAGCAAAAAGATTTTGCAGCTTCATGAAGCTCGAAATACAAGCGGTGCAGCGGATCTCCGCGGAAGGGACCTGAATATAGCAGAGCTCGGTTTGGATTCTATTCAGCTTATCAATATTTTAACCTTCATCAGAAAAGAGTATGACATCAAACTGTCCGTTGCAGTTTTGTATGACGAGAAACTCTCGATATCTGAGCTAGCGAAAATAGTATCCGAACACCAAACGGGAATCACAGCTCATAATGTGGAGCAAGTGGTCGACCTTGCAAAACAAATCCAGGATCTGTATGATGATTTCCTCAAGCGATCCCAGAATCCTGCAAACCCAGGAAAGACGGTTTTTCTCACAGGTGCAACAGGCTATCTTGGTTCGGAAATACTCCGTCAATTACTCAATGACCCCTCAATCAAGAAGGTGATTGTTCATGTACGCGCTTCAAACGCAGCAAGCGCACTAGATCGCATTTCTCATGCGGCATCACTTGGGCAATGGTGGTCCCCTTCGTATGCTGCACGCATCGAATGTTGGCCTGGGGACCTTGCAGCACCTAAGCTAGGACTTTTACCAACACAGTGGAGTATTCTGACGGGATATTGTCACCCTAATGACCGAATAGACTCCATCATTCACAATGGAGCGCTTGTGCAATGGCAAGCTCCATATTCCGCACTCAAGGCAGCCAACGTTGATTCGACGTTAGAATTGCTTTCTGCTGTTCATCAATGGTCTATACCAGGAAGTTTCACCTATGTTTCCGGAGGAGCGGAAAGAGCGCTCGATATGGACTGGGCCCTCTTTACCGCTCAGCTACAGCATACAACTGGCTACAATCAGACAAAATTCGTTTCTGAAGAGCTTACTAGGCGATTTGCTAGTAGTCAGTCTGTTCATAACATATCGATAGTACGTCCAGGTCTAATAATAGGCACCGAGAAAGAAGGTGTTCCCAATACGGACGACTTCTTGTGGAAGTTAGTCCAAGCATGTCTGGTTCTCGGCGGGTACCCGGCCGAGAACCAGAACTTCTGGCTCAGTGTTGCAGACGTCAATGAAGTTGCAACTTCGGTCATTTTCTCCAATCTGAGGCCAGAAGCTAGCACCCCAAAAACATGGTATATCGATACCGGCGTAGTAGTAGGTGACTTCTGGGCCGTCGTCAATGAGGAGTTGAACCAGAGTCTTAAACCATTAAGTGGTGTGGACTGGGTCCGATCCATTCACAATATTGTCTCAAATGCTGATGAGAACCACACATTCCACCCTCTCATCGCTATGTTCGAAGGGGAGAGCTTCAGCCTTGGAAGTCCTATGTCGACAGAGGCGACAAGTGATACCAGGATTTATCCAGCGTTGCGAAAGAATCTAAGGACATTGATCAGCACAGGCTACCTGTTCACCCATGAGCAATGTAAGGATGAAAAAACTGCCTCTAGCCCGATTATCGAGCGTAAAGCTATGTTTGGTCGATCTGGGATTGTGACTGTTCGACCGGGTCAAATTATGAAAGTCTAATCTAAGACCAGAAGTCTTCCTCGCTTCTTCTATATAGATGCTACTGTAGCCTTACTCTAAGATGTGGTCCGGCGTCTAAAAAGTGAATGTTAGAATTCTTTTCTATGCCTTTTGCAAGTTTTAGAGGCCTTTTGGTGGTGCTAGAAATTTCTGGGTATATGGCATTTGTGGGTTGTGTTTGAATATGAAACTGCTGGAGTTCGGATTATGGCATGTAGTACACTTGAAAATATAAAATCATTTCTTTTGTAAATTGGGCAGTTTAATCAGGTTTTTATTTCGAGTCAAAAATATTTATAAATTTTTTTAAAAAAAATTAAAAACATCCATGCGCGCAGTATTCCAGGAGAGCTGCCCCCAAGGTGGCGATGCAGCATATAATATCATACATAGGTAAGCCACTGCGCGGGCATATGAGGGCGGAAGGGACGCGTACTGTATCTGAAAACTCACGAAAATTCGTGCTTTTCGGCGTCGGTGTCCTCCCTGCTCTTATATGGCCCTTTTTAATATCACTATATCATCAATAGCATATACTCTCTTCTCTTTTAATTTTACTGCTTGAGCTAGAAGCCACTTCATTTGATTCTAAAATTGCCGGAATTCATCTAAAAATACTATAAAACAAATGAAACACTTCAAATAGATTATAAATGTTTACACACATATCCCCCAGCCCTACCATGTACCTATATCTACAATCCAATTGCCTCTTTCCACAATTCAAACGGCTCTGACTCCACCTCCTCAATCAGTTCCATCTCTTCACCACTCTTACGGCCCTCAAGCACACCCGCCAATTCCGCTAATCGCGGATAATTAAAAATATCCGCCACAGTCAAACGAAGCTTTGTACTACGCGCCGCAGCCACAATTCGCATCGCAGTAACAGAATCACCACCAATTTGGAAGAAGTTATCCCGTGTACCCACTTCAACGTCCTTGCCTAGAACTTGACCCCAAAGTTCCACGAGCTGCCGTTCAATATCTGTGGATGGAGCAGTTTTTATTTGTGTAGGAGCATAGCTTAATAACTTGCTTGTTTCAATGCTGTTGATGAGGGTTTGTACCGCTTTGCGATCGAGTTTTCCGGAGGGATTGAGAGCAAGCTGGGATACGGGGAGAAAGATGTTGGGAACCATGTATGCCGGGAGAACTTCAAGTAGCTCTGTTCGAAGATGATTGAACTCTTCACGAAGCTCATCGGTGGAAGGCAGGAGGAAATCGTTAGCGACATCATTCGCCGTCGGAACAACATGATGTCGACTGCCATTTGCCAGCTCGATAACTGCAACAAGTATTTGCTTGTCTCTTTCCCCCTTGTTAGCAACTAATACTGCCACAAGTCCAGCATCTGGTTGTTTCTTGGAAACCCAAAATTCGATTTCGCCAATCTCAACTCGTTGGCCCCGAAGCTTAACTTGTGTGTCTCGGCGACTGAGATATGTGAAGGAGCCGTCTTCATTTTGCCGAGCTAAATCCCCACTACGATAGAAACGACAGCCAGGTTTTAGTCCTAGTTCTGTATTTAAGCTGAATTTTGGATCTGTAATGAAAGATGCTGCAGTTTTCTCATCATCCTTCAGATATCCTCGAGCAAGCTGAGGTCCTTCAATTAAAAGCTCGCCCGGTACTCCAATAGGACATAATTGGTCTGGATTCGTTGGCTGAGTCACCCAAACTCGAGTCCCCATTGCGTATCCAATATTGAGTGCTTGCCCTGGGTCCATAATTTGTCCGCTGCAAGTGGAGTTAATCGAGCACTCCGATGGACCATACAAATTGAGCACTCTGACATGCTTATACCATGTCTCCACAACTTCTTTTTGCGCAGCTTCGCCAACCAGAGCCAATGTCCTTAAAGTTGGTACTTCAGATGGTGTGATTAATCGTGCAACTGTGGGAGTCAAAGTCACAAAATTAACGCCCGCAGATCGCATTGCGGCAGCTAGGTTATTCATACGATCATCTTCCGAGGAGATACATACCGTTCCACCCCAGGCGAGTGTCGTGAAGCAGTCTTGAATCGCAACATCAAAGGTATGAGCAGCGAATTGAAAAACGCGACTACCAGGGCCCAAACCACAAGCCTGCCCATAGGTCCGTATGCTAGTAGCGAGGGCTTTGTGCTCTAGCACTACACCTTTAGGTATTCCGGTACTACCAGACGTAAATATAACCCAGGCGGCGTTGTCGGATGTCACATTTGTACTTGGAGGTTGGCTCTTGGGCTGAAGAGAGTCCAGTAGCGCTGAGTTAACCTCGATAAGTTCCCCGGACAAGCCTCTTAAACGTTCTGCTTGTGCTTGATCAACAAGTATAATGCGAGCGCCAGTGTCGCTCATGATGCCGTCAATGCGTGTTGTCGGATGATTGACACCAAGAGGTACAACCGCTGCTCCAGTTTGTAGAATAGCTAGCATTGACACTACCGCCCACTTCGATTTATCCATGCAGAGTCCAATCATTGTCTCAGGACCTACACCAAAATCCAATTGGAGTAGATAATGGCTAAGCGTGGCGGCATGTGCAACTAGTTCAGCATAATTCAAGTCCCCATCCCATGCATACACTGCTAAAGCATCGGGTTGAAGCTTGGCCATATCTGCTACCTGTTGATGTATGCAAATTTTGACAGGAGACGGTAATATCTTATTCCATTCCTTTATTTGCTGGATATCTTTGGAGCTCACATATTCTATTTCGTCCACTCTGCGATTGGTTTTTGCGGAGTCGGAGAGCTGTTCTGTCACAAAGGCGAGCTGCTCTAGCATGCGCTCAACTTGGGCTGTCGGAATAACAATTTCATCAAAGCGAACATCCACAGTCATGGAATCCGAGCCGAGAAAACACTCGATATTCAGGCCATAACTATCAAATTCTTCCATTTCGATTTGCTCTGACTGCATTCCTGAGATTCCTGTTGAGACCTCACTCTCAGCAGCCTGCTGTATAACAAAGAGATTTCCCAGATTAAGAGGAGTCTCCTGATCTAGAAGAAGTTTTTTGATACGCTGTAAACCAGTATGTTGATGTGCGATCATTTTAATTCGCTGCTGTTGAATGGTTTCTAGAAAGTCTCCTGTGCTCATTGCACCATCGATGTGGATACGTAAAGGTGCTGTTGTGAATGTGGGCGCCGGGAGGTTGGCTATTTCAGATACTGGAGCATCACGTCCGGATAATGCAACAACGAAAACTGGGTCGCTGGTACCGGTGTGCTGGGCTAGAACGAGTGCCCAAGCGGCACGAAGTACATCAGACATTATTACACCATTGCGATCATGCTTATTTAGATCGAAACGTTTCTCAACCCGCTGTCGTGGACGCGGGTGGTAGTTGGCGCTTGGTAGTGCAGGGAAGTCTGCTACTACGTCACCCTGGAGCTGAGCTTGCCAGTAATTTTTCGTAGCCTCTTGGTCCTCCTCTGCAAGATATCGGATGAATCTCGTGTAAGGAATAAAACGAGGCACAGTGTTATGATGGTAGATTTCAGCCACCTGTTTTAGCATCAAGTTCATACTCCAACCGTCATAGGTGCTGTGGTGTGAATTCCAAACAAAGAACCGCTTGCCAGAAGCTTCCTCGACGAGGCCAAACTCATTCAAAGGCATTCCTGGCGCCATACTAGTACCGCAGCTTTCCTTGATGTAGCTCTCTAGAGACGAATCATGCCTCCACTGAAATTTATCTCGAATGACAACTTGTAAGGAAGTGCTCTGTGATTTGAACAAGATACGAGTGCGAAGTATTGGTGCTGATACAGCTAATCTCTGCCACGCTGCCTGGAAGCGTTCTATATCTATCGTGTCTGCAAGCGAGAACACTTGACGGCTGATATAGGCAGTCGGCTGTCTTGCTGTCATGGCAATTAAACCTTCTTGTAACGGCGTGCATGGATAAACGTCTTCAATCTGGTTTGCTCCCACACCACATTGCAAAGCTACATGGTCTAACTGTTCTTTGATTTCCCATGGCTCCTTTTCGGACACTTCTCTCCATAAACTGAAGGGAATTGCATCTAGCAGCTCCGGCTGAATACCCGAGTCACGGGATCTAGTATCCAGCAGTTGTGCAAGCTCGGATAGTCGTGGATGTTGGAGAATGTCCGCCACCGATAACTGTACTGGAAGCTGACTTTCGCGTGCAGCTGCCACAATACGAATTGCCGCAACAGAATCGCCTCCTATTTGGAGGAAATGATCATCCGCACCAACATTGTCCTTCCTTATGCCTAAAACCTGGCTCCAAAGTGTTTGTAACTGGCGTTCCGTATCTGTTGAAACAGCGGCTTTCTTAGTTGTCGAGTACTGGTACAAATAACTTGTATCAATAGACTCTATCAATTGCCTCAGCGCCCTCCTATCGAGTTTGTTTGATGGATTCAGAGGCATTTTGAGAATAGGTATGTACAAGCTTGGTACCATGTATGCAGGAAGCACTTCGAATAGGGAAGTGCGGAGCTCATCGAATGTTTTACGAAGCTCTTGGGTCGGTGCCAAAAGCCCATTATCTGTGATATTTCCGTTGCAGTGAACATTATCGTGGCTGAATTCGATTACTGCAGCTAAGCCAATCTGCTCATGCTTCTGCCCTTGATTAGTGACCAACACGGCCACCATTCGTGTGTTATTGAGAAAGCTGGTAACCCAATGCTCAATCTCGCCGATTTCGACTCTCTGGCCACGGATCTTGACTTGTGTATCGCGGCGTCCTAGATGTGTAAGGGAGCCATTTTCATTCTGTCGTACCAAGTCGCCTGTACGATAGAACCGCAGATCTGCTGGAAGTCCTAAATCTGTCGCAAATGATGGATTCGTGATAAAACTGGCTTCAGTCTTCTTAGAGTCATTTAGATACCCTCGAGCAAGTAGGGGTCCATCAATTAACAGTTCCCCTGGAACCCCGATTGGGCATAACCGGTTTGGATTTGTCAACTCAGTAACCCATAGTCGAGTAGCTATAGGGAAACCCACGATCGATGCCTCAGCTGGGTCACTGACGGAATAACAAGTGGAAATGATTGCGCATTCGGATGGACCGTAAGAGTTGATGACTGTTGCTTGACTCGCCCACCTTTCAACGAGTTGCGGGTCTAGCGGCTCGCCTCCAACGACAGCAGTCTTGATTAGGGGAGTGCTCGCAGGATCCAAAAGTCTCATCACTGTAGGAGTCAAGTTAACGTAATTGACTTCCAGGTCAACTAAGGATTTCGTCAAATTGTTCATTCTACTTTCCTCAGAAAACACGCACACACAGCCGCCGTGATGTAGAGTGGTAAAAATATCAGAAATGCTAACATCAAACGTATAGGCTGCAAACTGTGCAGAGCGTGTTTCGCGGTTCACCCCAAATGCAGACCCATGAGCCTTTACACTTGTAGACAATGATTTATGCTCAAGCAAGACTCCTTTAGGCGTTCCTGTACTGCCAGATGTGAAGATCACCCAAGCTACATTGTCAGGAGTGACCGTAGTGCTTGGAGTGGATGTGTTGGACGGTAATGATGCTAGCAGTGATTCGTTGATTTCAAGTAGCAGCGGTTCATGATCGAGATTAGCGAGACGTTTTCCATGAGTTCCATCGACCAAGATTAGGTTGGCCTTCGTGTCGCTTAAAATCGTGTCAATTCGAGTCAGAGGATGTGTATTTCCAAGCGGAACTACTACCCCACCAGCCTGAAGGATGGCAAGCATACTAACTATAGCCCACTTAGATTTATCCATACACAAGCCGACCATTGATTCGGGAACAACAC
Organism: Clarireedia homoeocarpa; assembly: GCA_001465935.1. NCBI lineage: Eukaryota > Fungi > Ascomycota > Leotiomycetes > Helotiales > Rutstroemiaceae > Clarireedia > Clarireedia homoeocarpa. Next base: position 215,798 of record LNKV01000055.1, on the reverse strand, counting down.
CAAGTTCCACAAGGTGGTGGGCAAGTTTTGCAGCCGTGGCAGTGAGTTCGCTATATGTCAAGTTGCCATCCCACGCGCATATAGCTAGAGCATCCGCTTGTTCTTTTGCAATCTCTTCAATCTTCTCATGAAGGCAGTATTGCATTGCGCTTGGAAACTCCTGATTCCAATGTTGTAATCTGGTTTTGTCTTCAGTACCTAGAAGCGAGATTTCTGAGCTTGCTCCAGATGGCGTCTGAAGTACTGCAAGAATAGCTTGCTTGAAGGTCTTGAGAACAACTTTAGCATTTCCGGGACTCATTCTCGATCTCCAATAGTCCAGGTCAATCATCAATGCGTTGGGGTGCGCTTCAATGCCGAGCGCAATGTCATACTATGCGGAATCATTAGTGACATGCCGGAAATTTGTTAGGTCTCGCAACTTACATCTGTTGGATTCGATTTCTCAAGGATAGACACATGAAATGCAGATTGTGTGGGAGCTCTCATATCCAGCGCTCTTTGAAACGACATCGTTGTGTTACCAAGTTGCCTTGCAGATTTTTGGCTTTCAGAATCTGGTCTGTAAGGTTGTGATAAAGCCTCGAAAGAGTCTCGGGAAATCTGTCTCAGCATACTTTCGACTGTAGTAGCACCATCGAATTTCAAGTTGCAAATTAATGTTTCCACAAACGGTCCAATAGCATCATGAAGTCCCTCTATATTTGCTGATCTTCCTGAAGTCACATAAGAAAAAGCAACATGGTCTCCAATGAATGACCGTAGCACAAGCCCCCAAGCCAATTGGCAGACGTTTGACAAGGTCACCCCGTACTGGCTACAAAATCCAGAGAGGAATCCGTCATCAAATTCCAGCCTCTCTTGTAAAGTATCGAAATTTGACATTGTTTCGTGGCCTCGGTCCATTGGGAGGAAGGTGGGTTGTACATCCGAGAGGTATTTCGACCAAAAGTCACGAGACGGATCAATTGACGATTGACTCTGATATTTGACAAATTCGTCGTATCGGAGTGCCGTAGTTGAGAAATGCACACCTCGATATGCCGCAGAGAGATCTCGGAGAATTACATCAGTTGATTGACCATCAATGAGGGCATGTGAGATCTCCAATTTCATATATACTTCATCGGTGCCTGCCTGTGCAAGATGAGCACGGTGTGGGACTATGAAAGGCTCAAAGATGACGGGTTCATAGGAGCTAAACTTTGCTCGCATCGAATTTTTCCATTCATAGAACTCTATAGATGGCTCAAATTCATCTAAAACCGCTTGATCAAAGTGGCCAGGTCGGATGGAACTTCCAAAGAAAACTGTTCGAAGAATAGGATGTCTTTTTACCACCTCTCGCCACGCCGAAGCAATTTGCCGAGCACTAATTGGAAGACCCAGAGGATAACTAGTGAATTTGAGGACAAAACAACACTGATATATCGATGGGTTCGTAGATTGACTGATCAACAACCCCTCTTGTAAAGGCGAGCAGGGAAATACTGACTGGATTTTGTGTCTTCCAGAGGATAAAATCTGCTTTGAAGCGGATTCGTCAAGACCTTCCAGAGCTTGTTCTTGAAACGCTGGTAGGAGAAAATCCTTAACCTCCACACTCCCATGGCTGTTTCGTAGTCGCCTCATAATTCCAGAAATTGATGCTTTAAAGACGTGTACAAAATCATCGAGATCGTAACTTTCGTGCCATTTAGTATTCCCGAGAAAAGTAAGCTCTGTTGCGTTTCTCGTAGGCAATAATGATACTGAGAGGATAGGCGAATCGTTTTGCCTGAGCACAGAGAGCCTAGAATCTGAAACCATAGCCAAACTGGATATTTCTGACTCTCTGGAGATGATGAAATGGTTTTTAAGCCGACGGGTGTCAAGAACTACGGTATGCCTGGCTAACTCTGAGGGTGGTGTTAATGGAGCTGAGTGTGGTCGCAATGCTACTCCATCTTCCAAATGTTTAGAACGAGCACTGCCGAAATTTTTCATTTTTTCAAGCAGCTGAACATCATCCTCAGACGGGAAAAGACGTGTGTGAAGTTGTGAGAGTGAATCAAAACAGCCAATAGTATCCTGATTGTCCTCCGGCTCAAATTTTGGTCTCCCGTCGTAGATGTCGCAGAAAACAATGTCTTCAATGCCATTTGCTGTAATGGTAGAGGCTGCAAAAGCTAGTGCGGAGTGAATTAAGTCCGCCGACATAGGCCGATTCTCACCATACAGGTCAAAGAGAAGTGCTGTGTCTGCCTCGTTAATTATCAGGTTCTTCGCTCCACCAATTTCTAGCCTGGAAGTTATTCTGGATATTTCGGCATTGGGGAGTTTGTCATAATTAACGTGGCAGCCATCCTCAAATGACTGTACGCTCGTAGCTGGACTTTCTCCATCCGGAATTTCCATCAATGGCCATTCATGAAAATAATGGGTATGGGGAACCAGTGTCAAACCATCATCTATTTGAGGTTTCAGTTCTGTAATAAGTATATCCCAGGATTTTGAATCCATAACTGCACTGTGAGCTGCAAGTGCGAGCATACGAAATCCCGAGTCCACCTCAAAAAGAATCGCACCAAAAACAGGCGCTTGCGAACGGGTAAGTCGCCTCCTCAACTTTAACACCGAGCGAACAATTTCCTCATCCGAATCCACCGCATGTATTTCCAGAGTAAAGCTCTTAGATGTGGTTGCCAATGCTTTAAGCGTCCAATGGCCTTCAACTTGAGCCAATCTAGCAGACAGTATGGGGTGTCGCTCGACAAGGCTCGCCAAAGCGGTTTGAAGGTCATCATGCCGTATAGTGGAATTGAGACGGAAGACTCGAGCCTCGGTATTCCCGGTTTCCGCATACAGTTGATGCAATATCGGTAACCTACGTTCTGTGTTGGTCTTTTCATCATCTCGAATCTCTTTTGATTCAACAACCAATTCCGGCGATTGGTTGTAAGCTCTTTCGGATAGCTCCGTGATACTTTTTGTGTCGATCATATCGGAAACGCTGAGGGTGATGCCTTTAGCTTTACATCGTGCCATCATTTTAATAGCAGTGATTGAATCGCCACCTAAAGAGAGAAAGGACCGGCTCCTATCAAGGTCTTCGGGATCAACGTGGAGGACATCGGCAGTGATGTTCGAGAGTATAGCCTCGACATAATCACGACCGGAAGAATGGCTGATTTGGCGGTCGTGGCGAAGGTTGGGATCATCGACCAGTGGTTCGGTCATGGTAGGCATGAAAGAGCAAGAGCGGTTTTGATCAAGTCTTTTGCACTTCCACGTCTAGACATAAACATTCGTAGGTCTGTTTTTCAAAACATCATTCAAATTAGAGTTCGACTGAAGAATACTAAGATATTCCTCCGGCCAAGAACAATGACCTTGGCCTTTTCAAATGGATTCCCAATTTTCCAGCGCAGGTCCAAGCAAAGCACCAAGGACAAACGAAGGAAATGTGGCGCGCTTCGCATCCTCATTGATGGTGCTGACGAGATTCACCACTCGTAATCCTAAGTTAGTAGGCATTATGCATAGTACGTGGTACTATATCATTTTGTCATGGGAATTATCCGGGGGAGGCGTGAATCCAGCATCACCATAGATGTGAAGTAAGAACAGGTAGAGTGACAATAGTAAAACCCTTGGGTGAACATAGAAGGACGGATGGAGATCTACTGTATTAGGCCCAATTGGGAGTTAGTCATTTCAGGGTCGTATCTCGCGCATGCTAACCGTTTAAGGTGCCCTTGCAACATCACACATGCAGTCAGCCCTGAAAATCGCCTATTGTTCATCGGATCCTAACACCGACCACTCGAAATTGAGTAAACTCTGGATTTGTCAATTCATTTTGTCAAGATTCGGTCTGAATGCGAAACTGAACATCGCAAGTCACCAGTTCCAAGGTAAGCATATCGTGAGCATAGACTAATACGAGTGCAGACGTGACGAGTCAGCAAAGCGAAGGATATACTTACCATACATACCCCTTGCCGGGCGCACTAAGGAACGAAACTAAGGATAACTCCCAAGGAAAGAGAGACCAAGGAATGCGTGCTACTTCCGTTGGCGCGCAGCCCCTGGCCGTCAGCAAAGCTTACCGAGATATTTGCGTGGGGAGCAAGTGTAGCTCAACCCAGTGCCTGAGGCTTAAGCCTAAACACCAGGCAATCGGAACTACGCATAGTCGGAGAGGCAGCACAACCCACGTAAGCCTCTCTCGCAGAACATTGTTCAAATCGCCAATTTCATTGAACCCTCAATAAATATGCGTTAAAATTATCTTCAGCCTTCAACGCAAATCTACATGACTTGATTGAGATCTACATATAGCATCGCCCTTCTACCCGCGCTCCTTACCCTAACACTTCCCCTCTTGATTGGTGCGAAAACACCTGAATCATGTCATCAGCAACTGAGAGCGCGCTGATAGATATGCCTTCGAATCTAGCAATGAATGAAAAGGAAGTCAAGGGCAACAGCTCAGAGAATGGTAACAATACAGAAGCCAGTAACGAAGCGAAACTTAAAGATGAAGATGAGGAAGTTGTCTACCCAGGCCATCTAAAGTTTGGCTTGCTGTTTGCTTCTCTATGTGTGGCGGTGTTTCAAGTTGTATTGGTGAGTATTATTCCGTGTGGCTGGAATGAAATAAACACTTTCCGAAATGGATGTTGACAATTTTGATTGATGTGGATAGGACGAGGTCGTCGTTGCGACAGTAAGTCTAAATTCAAGGACGTCTGCACTTTCGTGACTAAAAGCACTTTAAAGGCACTTCCCACAATTACAGATGAGTTCAATTCATTGGCCGATATTGGATGGTAAGAATTTTTCATCATTTCTTCAATATACCATTCATCGTTGCTAACAATTGAATCTGCTAGGTATGGATCGGCATATTTATTTACAGTGTGTAAAAACCTAGGCATCACAGAAGGTCTCCTTAAGCTCTCCACTAAGCTAACCTTGGTGTACAGGATTGCACTTCCCAGCTCCTCTTCGGCAAACTCTACTCGATGCTCTCTGTAAAGCTGATTTTTCTCTCTGCCCTTGCTGTCCTTGAGCTTGGGTCTATCATTTGTGCTTTGGCACCAAACTCGATTGGATTTATCTTGTCAGTTCTACCAAACCTGTTTCATTCCATAAAATCAATACTGATTTATCCCCAGTGGACGTGTCATTGCAGGAATTGGTGCTGGTGGGATTCTTTCTGGAGTACTAACGATAATGTCACATTCGCTACCTCGCGCGAAGCTCGCCCCTTTCAATGGTATCCTTGGTGCAATCTCTGGTGTTTCTTTTCTCTGTGGCCCACTTGTTGGTGGTGCAATTATTGCTAAGACAACTTGGCGATGGTAAGCCTCTTTTCTCGGCGCAGAAAGATCAACAATATCTAATTGTCACCAGGATCTTCTGGATGAATCCAATCATGTCCGTCCCAACTTTCCTTGCAACAATATTCATGGTGCATTTAAAACCACCCAAGAAATCCCACTGGAGAGAGAATGTAGCGAAACTAGATCTCCCATCATTCGCGATATTCTTGGCTTCAATCGTCTGTCTATTGATTGCTTTGCAATGGGGAGGCTCGACGTACGCCTGGAAAAATGCCCGTATCATCGTACTACTTATCCTCTTCGGGTTACTCTTAGGTGTCTTTATATTCATGCAGATTCGCAAAAAGAACACAGGTCTTGTGCCCCTTAGAATAGTCACCCGTAGGAGCATTTTTTTCGGCATGATGTACTCATTCTGTACTTCAGGTGCGGGGTTCATACTACAGTATTGGGTAAGCTATTTATTCTTCTCTCTCTTCCTACATCACATCTAACATTCAACCCCAGCTTCCAATCTGGCTCCAGGCAGTCCGAAATTTCTCGGTCATAAAAGCAGCCGTCAATCTTCTCCCCATCATTATCTCCGCCATTGTATTCAACATCATTTCTGGAGTGCTAGTCCCAGTTATAGGCTACTATGTGCCCTCCATGATCTTCGCCACCATTTCTATGTCCGTCGGTATGGGCATTCTCACTACCCTCAAATATGATTCCCCGATTAGGCTTATCCTAGGCTATCAAGTACCCGCTGGCGTCGGCATTGGTGTTGCGCTTCAGCAGACCGTCCTCGCGGCGCAGACTATCTTGGATATCGATGATGTATCCATCGGGGTTTCATTGATGGTTCTGGCGCAGACTCTGGGAGGCACGATCGCGCTATCTGCAGCAAACACAATTTTCACAGTATCTCTCACATCAAGCGTGTCATCATCAATACCTCAATTGGATCAAAGTAAGGTTCTTAATACCGGTGCAATTGATTTAAGAAATTCGGTGCCATCAGAGTATGTCAATATATTGCTAGCACTCTACAGCAAGGCTGTAACACACGCACTATATCTTTCTCTCGCCCTTGCGACTTTCTCGGTAATTGGAATTACAGGCATGGAGTGGGTGCATGTCAGTCCGCCAGAAGATGCCAAGAAAGCCGTGCAGACAGAATCTGCGGATACGATGACTTTGGGCAGTATAGAGAGGCTGGCAGACCAACCGGAATCGCGAACGTAGCTCTGAGTGGTACGGAAAAGAGCCTGTGAATTCTTTTGAAACACAGTTAAAATCTGAATGGAGAGATCAGAAAAATACCTGGGGCTCTACCAGCAAGATCTTGGCGTTGATTATTGTAGGATAAGCAGCCAGATGAGGGTTATTCCACCTTGGAAGGCGACGCCATGAACACTAGAATTTACTAGGTGGTTCTAGAAAGCTCTGGGAGTTTTGCATGTTGTATATAAAAGTTCGCTAATACATGTTTTCAAGCAAATCAGGTATTGCAGGCACATGGTTCATAAAGTTGATTTTGTTCTGAAATAAAAATGTAACCATTTTCATTTCCTATAAAAAGGGCCAAGAAATTCAGCTAATATAGCGCTGTTGCTCTGCGAATTCTTTTACCCAATCATGTGGGTTAGATTCGACAGTTCTAAGGTGTTCTAGATTCTGCTTCACAAGGTGACAGAAGATGGCCCAATTTGAGGCATCGATATACTTGAAAATACTATGTATATTCTTTTTTTTTAACTCGGTATGTTGAATCAGAATATAGATATTGAATCTGGTTGGGATCGCTGCCGCCCGCCAACGAGTTATACCCTCTTAAATCGAAGGATTCCTTCCGGTGCAGCACTCCAGCTTCGCCAAATATCAAATAGTTTTCATGTAGCGAGGATGCATGAAACACGGTGAGAGACAAGTCCTGATTTCTGCACTCCCACGAATCGACGTGCGGCGCTCCTATATTTCTTAGCACTCCGACTTGTTCAGAGTTTGGCGCAGCAAGTACTGTCTAGAACTTTATCCCGAACAAGACGTCATCTAAACATTTGCTCGTCTTCTGATGCATATTTCGCGCCGTGGATCGTGTGAAACTTCGTCCGCAGACCTCACACGGAAAAGTTTTGGAACGCCGCGCCTTCTCCCGAATATGCCGCCTGTAATTACCGATGGACGAGAATGTGCGTCCATCGCAGCCGTGGTCGAAACATCGGATTGGTTCTGGAATCGGGACTGGGTATGTGGCTGGTATGTGAGATAGTGGATCGAAGATGGGATCTGGGCATAGAGATAGTGGTGTAGAAATGGAGCAGGTGGTGCTAGCTGTTGTTATGCTTGGCGAGGAGCTCGATGTTAGGCTTGGTGAGAAGTTTGATGAAGGAGTAGTGATATCATCCACGGTGAATAAAGAGTATTGCGCAGGAGGGATATCTGCAGAATATGATAGCGTAGAAAACCTCGTTGTTGGATAGTTTTCATGTGAAGAAATAGAATAGAATGTATTGATGGGATAGTAATTAGAATTGAAAGCTTTCGGTGCTAGACCTTTTCCTCTGGCGGCGGAGTAATTTTCTTGAATTGTGGTTGTTTTCTGGTTCTGCAGAGAAGTTTGTTTACAGATGCATTCAGGACGAGATGGCCCCACCTGACTTTCTCCTGGACCTGTTTCCATCCAGATTAAATTGGGATCAAAGACCGGCTCGCATAAGGTTTCGAGGGGGTGCTCGTGCGATAGAGCAGTTCTCGAGGGCATCTTGAATACGAAGGAGACATCTACTTTGGACTACTCGAAAAGCTGTAAGTTGTGGAAAGATGCTCTCAATCATATATGCATTTGTTATTGTGGGTATTGAATACACCAGTAGAACAGTGGCGCACCCTTTAGAGGTCGATGCTGCAAGGAATCTGTCTTCTCCATGGTAGTATTGTTCCTTATACAGCCATATGTATGTAATAATGCATTTGCCTAAGTGTTTAGCCTCACGTTTGTGTAGTTCAATATAGTTACTGTAAGATTCAATCTTACCGCTAGGGCAAGCATCCTTCCAGCTAGTCGTGATTCCACGTGACGCCCATGCTACCCGCACATTAATAATAAAAAAGAACCCAGGGGGGGGGAGCCTGTGTATCAGACTGAGTTCATTCTCGGACAGCATGATAAGTTCACCGAAGAATTTTCCTGGCGTTACATCTTTTCTATTGATTGAATGAAACGTTGAGAAATGGCGGTCAAACTTGGACAGGTAGTTTTGGAGCCTACGAATCTTGCTAAGGAGGATTTGTTTTGCAAGTATTGATTCAAGCTTCCACCAGATGTTAAAGCCATCATATAAGCTGACCTTCATAGCCTGACCTAATAAGATGACTGGCTATTGTTTCCACGTGTCTTGGGATTTTCTCAAGGTCCCCTAGTGTGGAACGTGGGACCAAAACCTCATGACAGAAGTGTGATTGGTCCTAGAAGGCTTCAAGGTACTCTCCCCTCCCAAGAATAATTGTTATTTGGTGGGTCAGACAAGGAATGTTACCAGGATACAGACAAGGGCTTTTAACTACTCAAAATCGATAGTTTTTGTATAACGGGTATATCGGAATCAAGACTTTTTATTATTTTTCAAGTTTATTATTTATAAAAAGAATTTAGTTAAATTTAAAGTTATTTAAAGATTTTAATATCTAATAAGTCTTTTTTAAATATTAATTATTATTTAATAATATTAATATTATAAATTAAATAAATATTTAATATAAAAATTAAAGATTATATTTTAAACTACTTTAATAATAAATTTTAATTATTTTAAAAATATTTTTATATTTAATTTTTTATTTAATTTTAAATATATTTAATAAAATTGTAATTAAAAGAATATCTCGATTAAATAATATTTAAAATATTTTTTAATTTTAAATTAGTTTATATATTAATATTTTTATAATAATTAATATTATTTTATATTTATATTTAATTATAATTTAGATAATTTTATATTTAATTTTAAATTAAATTTAAAATAAATTAATTATATTTAAAACTCTTTATAATTTTTTATTATTAATAATTATATTATAAAATATTTAAATAGATTATTTAAAATATTTATAATTAATATAAAAAATATAAAATTATTTAAAATTATTAAATTTAATTATAATATATAATTTTATATATTAATTTTCTATTATTTATATTTTATTATTAAATATTTAATAAAAATTAATTATTTAATTTATATTTTTAAATTATTAAAATAATTTTTTCTTTTAATTATTTTTTATTTATATTTTATTCTTTTGAATATTATCTTTATAATTTATATATTATAATTCTATTTATTATTATTTAATTTTAAATTAAATATAATATAAAGAATATATTTTTAAAATATTTAATAATAAAAAAATAAATTATATAATTATATTTTTAAATATATTTATAAAAATAATTAAATAATTAGTTTATTATATAAATTTATTTTATTTTAAATCTTTTTTAAATATAATTAAATTAGATAATTTTAAAAATCTTTTTTTAAATATATAAAATATTTCTAATAATAATATATTTAATTTTATAATAATTAGTTTAATAAAAAAAGTTATTTAATTAAAAAGAATAATATAAATAAACTTTTATAAAATAAAAGTAATATTTAATAATTATATTTAAAAAATATATCTTTAAAATTATACTTTTTATTCTACTATTTTTATTATAAATTAAAATTAAATCACCTGATTCTAAAGTATTTTAAAATAAAATCCTTCGATTTTAAATAGTTAAACCCCCCTGTTATATCCCTGGTCACTTCAGTGGCAAAATCCACTTTTTAACAATTATTCTTGGGAGGGGAGAGTAGTTGAAGTAGCAATGATTTCTGCTTAAATAGAGCCTAATCAGTATTGTAAACAAATCATCAGCATAGCGTATCTTACCGAATAGAGTGATCGGACCCAAAATATAGGGTCCAGTCCTATTCTTGTACCATATATGGCTGAAACAAACGACGAGATGGGCTCTCAGGATGTAAAAATCCGCTGTGCCCTGTATCATGTAAACTCGTATGAGTACTGCGGGTCTCATTCATCGTTCATAGAGGAGAATAATCAGTATCTCCGATTGTTTACGTAGAGGACCCATCCCAATATGTGAGAAATATACACGGGGATATACAGCAGTGACACTATGTGGGTCACGAACCATTCAGAGGCCTTATCAGTGCGTATGATGTAAGATTAGGGAAACAAGGTCACCTACCAGGATACTTACCAGGATTGATCTTGCCTGGTTTTCTGTGCCGTATTGCTGTGCTCAGCAAATAACAAGCCTTCAGGTCGTAAATCAGAGTCTTGGCGGAAGTCCAAATCGCGTGATTAATCCTCCAATGATTACATTACATCACATTTGATTATATGGACTAAATTGTCACGATATTGCCTGATTTCTCAGGTATGAACTCCCCGTTGGGGACAGGCCTTGAGAATGACTTAGAGTACATGTGACTCCAGCACGTGACTCACGTGATCTCTTCCTATATATAAATCTTCGGATTTTTAAAATCTTTTTAACTTTTTAATTATAAATTCTAAAGTTATTTAATATTTTAAGTTAATAATTTTAAAGTTTTATTATTTAATTATATCTTTTTATTATTTAATTATAAATTCTATATTTTAATATTATATATTAAAAATATATAATATTATTATATATTATTTATATAATTTTAATATATAATAAATAATATAATTAATAATTTTTAAAAAAAAATAACTTTTATTAAAATAGTTAACCGCGATCTTAAAGTAAAGTATAAAAATCGTAATTAATTTCAAGAAATAGCTTAGAACTCTTACTATACTTTTATTTCTCTATCTACCTCTTGATTATAAACCTCTTTATTATCGAAGATCTGCCTCTCAATCAATATATCTGCCTTATTATTATTAAACTTGTTATAACTAATTATAATATACTTATTTTCAATTGAACAACAAAATTGTGTGGTAACTACATAGAAAATAAATAAACCTCCGAAAATCGGTACAAAGTGGGGGGGGCCCGTGGATGGATAGTAAAAAGGCGCGGATGATTATTAGTAAAACCCTAAAATTATTGTAGTGGGGTTGAGGCCACACCGGATTTTTTGGTTTATCCGTTCCGGGGTCCTCCTATAATTAGCTGCAGCTTAGCTACTCTCAATCGATATCCTCCTTCTTTCTTACCTTCTCTCTTCCTAGTACGCAGCTAGAGTAGTATGTTGACTGTGTACTTCGACGACACATTCCTATCCCCTTTACATTATTTTAATTTTTTCCCTCTCAATAAAAATTCCCCCCCCCCCTCCTCGAAAAAAAAAACCCCCCAACACAATAATGGCAGACTTAGAGAAAAACACCAACGGAATAATAGCAGACTTAGAGTCTCTGTGTTTGAGTAATACCCAGGTGAGAAGGAAGAGACTTCTAAGTATAAAGTATACACTTACGAGTTATTTTATAGGAAACCAAGGAAATTACAGAATCAACTACATTGATTGCTAAACTACAGCCACAATCACTGTCATGGCGGCGGCGGCAGTTCCGCTGGTGGAAGGAGCAGCTTCAACCAGCCCTAATCGCACGGTGGCAGTAAGCAAGCACCTTCCTTCTTCTTTCCTCCCTCCTATTATTTCCCCTACTCCTTCCCTCTATTACAACTTTCCTTACCCTCTCGATCTTTCCTTTTCCCTCTACCTAGAGGGTATAACTGCCTACTTTTCCCTCTCGTTTCCATTTTCTTTTCTCTTCCCTTAACAACCACCCTACTACGATCACCAAAAACCAAGACCGCTATTATAATAATGAGCATTTCCGATCACATGTTAGCCCACTCAGGGTGGGGGATGACAATTGCATCCCTCATTTTAGGAGTATTATCTCCTCTATGGTCTTTTGTTTTTCTCTGGGGTTTTCAGCAGATAAAGAGATGCTGCGGGTAATTATTTGTTAATACTTCCGATTACTATTACTAACCCTTTACTTTTATAGGTTCACAACCCAAACCGAAGTAGAAAGAGCAAGGGAAGAGTGGGAGAGGGAGAGGGGGGAGAGGGAGAGGATG
>LNKV01000055.1:0-203167 GCA_001465935.1 Clarireedia homoeocarpa | reverse complement strand
GGAGGGAAGAGAGGGGAAGGTGGGCGGAGGAGAGGGGAAGGTGGGCGGAGGAGCGAAGGAGGGGGGGGGGAGTAGTATCTCTTAGAAGTCATCATAGTTAATGTCTAGGGGGATCAGTTCAAATGCAAGGGGGTGTTGGTTTTAGTGGGTAAAAGTGCGTTGTTTCTCTCCCGAGCTTAGCGATATCCCTCTCGAGTAGACCATGAGAGGACTTTTGACGAGACAGTGTGGCAAAATTGTATTTTCTTTCATTATACAGGTGAGAGCTCAGCAATGAAAATACTACCAACCTGTAAGTGTTCCATCCACGCCTTGGATGTGATAAAAACTATATTTGGGGGGCTCCTTTTCAATAAAAAAAAAGTAGACTTTCATATATCTCAACTTTGAAAGAGAAATAAACCACCGGATAAACAACGGCCCTCGATAAAAGACACAATGCAGCGTGCTCATCTCAACACAAAACAATGTCCTGTGCCTTGTAATGAGAGTCTCCCTTCTCCCATACCTCCATGATTTCTCCATTCATAATCCCATGGATATAGCTTTCTCCAATCATAGTATAATAATTTCCACATGGCCTGAGAACAACGGGGAAGTTGCATCCATACAAGATCGCCACCACGTCGTTGTCTTGAACCTCTTCCGGGGCGAGCCCAAGATGACCTTCACTGGTTGCTATCATCTTGCGACCGATCGTTGCGATCACAACTATCAACATGGCCCAAAAGTTTTCTTAGGCTAGCTTGTCTGTCTGCGAATTCTGGAATACTGGGAAAAATTGCTGGAATCGATGACCGAATATAGAAAATTGGGCGTTTTTCTGTCGAAATTGATCGAAGGTCTTCCATGAAAGGTTCTTGGTAATAAACTGCATTTCTGCTGACGAATTTATTGATTGAAAGCTGTCCTTGTCAGTCCAGCATATATCAAGAACAGTGGCGCGAGAATCAATTGAAGGATGATCCATAACCAAAGTTCTGCTGAGTGCATCACGCAGTCCTTCTCCGTAACAATGCAGTGTCTCTCCATGAAAATAGCTCGTCGCACTGGGGTATGTAGAATCTTCAGATTGAGAAAGGCTTGTGCCTGTAACCGTATCTACTATAATACCTCTTGCATGAAGACGCCTCCCAGCTATGGACCACCGTGCAGCCCGCGAACCACTCGCTCTTCGGTCCTTCAAACACTTCACATGATTACGGGAAATTTTGGACGTCCAGTCAGGGACACAAGATGGTATTGAAGTATTCGGCTTGTAAGAACACCACGATAATATAGAATCAAGCCTTTTCGACTCCTCCAATAATCTTTGAACAAATTCTGTGTAGACGTCTTCCACGAAATTAGAATTTGCATAGTTCGGGGCTATGTTGGTTGATAAATAGCTTGGTAGTAAACCCAGGATGCCATAAATCTTATCCCTTGCATCTTTTGCGTTGGCTTTTCGACTGAGATCGAGTAGAGTGTCGATTCCAGCTTTCCCCACACACTTTTCTTTGATTTGGAGTAAACTGTGGATATAATAAATAATAGGCCAAATACTTCTATATATAGGTGATGTGACGACTCGTACCAATTGCACCTGAGTCGTACACGTAGTTAGCTTGAGTCATGCACTTCAATAAGGGTATCGCTAAGGTTGGCCCTGGGGGTCTGCTGGTTCTATATAAGGCCTCTTCTTCTTACTGTAAATAGGCTTGGTTCTGTAGTTCAATATTCTAAGGTCATTCAACACTTTTATTAGTGGTTTCGTCACATTTATCACTTTATCAAAACTAAATCAACTATTATTATTGTAATATAGCTGCAACACCTTGCCCAGCGGGTGTAACATTTGTAACTCTACTCCCTTTCATATAACAAAGCCCATTCCTTGACATATCGGGAAGATACCGCATCACCCAAGTAACACCTAAGCACAGCCCATTTTCTGTAACCGCTGTAGTGCTCTTGCTGTATGTTGTACATATATCCAAACAATCATGTAATGTTCCTGTGAGAACACCTTTATATAGGTCTTTTCCTGGCGTTATATCCGTATTGCAAAGTATTAGATATGTATCGTTAGTGGACGATACAGAAGATGTAGCAGTTGTACCATTCGATAAGGGACAACCAGCAACGTCTACGGTTACAATCTGAGTAGCTGTGGATGTAACTGTGACTGTTTGTATGCTATTTAATGCGGCAGTTGGAGTTGGAGCTGGAGTTGGACTGAGAGCTGAATTTCCAGTTGGAGTGAGAATTGGAGAATTAACTTCCGCGCAGCTAGAAATTGAATTAGTATCTGAATCAATACACGTTTGGCTCGGAAGCATACCTCGACGTTAGATCATTATTATTCTTCCGACTCGAATGAACGCCCGCGGCAATTCCACCACCTAGCCCCCCTCCAATCAAAAATGCCAAACATGCAATTACCAACCAAAGTAATGATATTGTACCACCACCTTTCCGTTCAGCCGTTTTTTGAGAATCGTTGTCCTTATACTGTACTGGAATATCATATCCAACCCGAGGCGAAGCAACTTCCTTATTTGTATTATCTTCAGCAATCTGCAATCCATCATTGCCGTAACGAGAATCCGGATTATGCTCCAAACTAGAATATATTTGTACGTTCGACATATTTGCATATATAATCGGGGAACTCGAACAGAATGAAAGAACGTAAGAAAAGAAGAAAAGGATATCTCAATATAAAAGACTATTTCTGATGTTATATAGTTTGAAAGGATTCTTTACAATTCGGTTTCTTGACTGAATATCATTTAAAATTTCGTGCCGTCCTTCCGGCACGGCTGCTCATAGTAACCCTAATTGATGATTTAATATGTGTAATTGGGGGTTGAAACTCATAAGAGATGGCAAATAAATATTTAGATTGCAGTAAAGGGATTTCGGTTTAAAATTATTGGGGGAGGCGTTGGAGCGGACAGGATTCTCTTCATATAACCTGAGGTGCTGTATGACTTGAAAAACTGCAGTCTTGTGTAAGAAAAGGTAGTATTACCAGGTTCTGTACATATCCATTAGGCGCACTAATCGGCTGTGGTAACATACAAGCGACAACATCAACCTATTGTTTAAAAGGAGTAATCGCCAAGCTCTCATCGAAACAATGCTTACGACCCTACAGCCAGTGCTGTCCGCCGTCGTGTTACGTCTGCGATAAATAATAGGCCAAATGCTTCTATACATAGGTGATGGCGATTTTTTTTTTTTTTTTTTTTTCAATTTCTAGATTGGGAGCAACCAGATAATCGATGGCTTCAATGTTCTTTTCGAAGAACTCACATGTGTGTAGAAGCATACTCCGAGATATTTGACGTTGACCAGATAAAAATAAAGTCATATTATGGTTCATGGCTAGCTCTTGCACAATCCATAATCGACGTCAGTAATTCCGGTCGAAGAAACTTAGTAGGGGCTCCCAGGGTAGCGCTAAAAATTCTCGTATTCGAGGTGTCTGGGACTCTTTCCAGTGCTCGCCAAAGTCAACAATATGTCAATATCATCCTTTTCATCTAAGCTGGATCTGGATATAGATGCTATAAAGTCGATTGCTTTCCCGCTGTCGTGAGCCCCCTCTCCTAGCCATACGATGACCGCAAACGCTTTGGTATATATGACGTTCATTGATTTGACATGTTTATTTCTTTCTTCAATGTTGTCTTGGTTAATACAAAGCGCATCCACCCAAAACTTCATTCCTGTTACTGAATCAGGAAGTGCGCGTAATTTTCGAAGAAGCGCCTCCAGGTTCTCAGGCACTTGGAACAGTGTCTCATCAACGTATATTTCCTTCTCCCGGATATCTGATTCCCAGCAATATGAGATCGCTTCGTAATCCCCCCAGTTGAACCGTGGAATCAAAGTAAATGTGCAACTTTCGCCTGGGCACTGGATAGTAATACACGGCTCCCTCACAGTCTCTGATCGCGAAGGTACCGGATATGCATATGAATCGATACCAATAGCCTTCATCGTCCCATCCCAGTCCTGGACCGCAACTTTCGGATTATCATGCTCAAGTTCCCAGCGCCACACAGGCAACTCTAAATTAGGAGTAGACGTAGATGAGGAACTGCTCTTAGCTGAGACTTCTAGCCATCTTCTGGATTCAGAGTCAGATGAATCGTTGCTTCCCTGTAAGAATTGGCTGAAATCAGGCGTCAAATCATCCAAAAAAACATACTTAAGCTTGCAATGAACAAGACCAGAACCCACAGCTGGTTGGTCAATAGATTCCAGCATCCGCACCTCCTTCCTGGAGTGATCGAGCTCCCGATAGAAGGCCATGTCGTCAGCTGCACCCTCTTACCGGCATGTGGTCCAATATCAGTGGAGGAATGCTAGAGAATCAGAGATATTAAACGGATAAGATAAATAGTGAACTACACGCCAGAAGAGCGACATGACACGAATGAAATAGGTGAGTGGTTATCGCATAAAAGTTACACCGGATTGGGAGATTATATCGTAGCTGATTACCGTTGTCGATTATCGTTGCAGCGTTGTTGAAGGGCCATCCTAAAAATCCGAGCTACCGTCATGCTTTCATTGTCCAGCAGTCTTTTGAATATCACGGCCGCCTGTTATCTCTCACAAATTCTGTAGCTGGAGACGAATCTGATAGAGACAACGAGGTTCATCCAATTTTCTGCCTCGCAGTCCACGTGTATCGCAATAGTGGTGTCCAACCATCTGCCTCATCTATTCGTAAAAACCCGCATATTTTCTTCATTGGTCATCAACTCCAAATCTTCAACAAATATTTGAGATGTGTATGTTTACAGTATATATGAAACGGCATGAATTGATTAGGAGTGCTCTTTATCGCGAAATTTTCTCCGCGATCCACGTCAATTGTCCTGGGCGCGAGTGGGGTTCATCCCCCGCAACAGCAATTCCTCTAAATTTATGCATATACATAGGCCCTAGACTTTCACAGATGCTAGGGACTAGTTATTGGGAGTGCTAAAATAAGTTGTTGTCACGTAATTCTTCATACATTCTAGTGCGAGACTTGTGCAGCTACGTAGTTAGTGACCTTGCTAGGACGATACAAAACAATGAACGAGCCTCTATTCTTGAATGACATGGCCTAGCTCACTCAGAACTTGAAGTTTTCGTTGTAGCCCGGCGCAGGCTCCAATGGATTGCGAAAAAACAGTTACCGGGCAGTTCCTTGAAGCGCGTGCCATATTTAAAACCATTTACTGTTCTCGTGTATGCCTATGATATCTCCGCTACTCAACATGCCGTTGATCTCAACTTACCCCCCTTCTCATTAATATCGACGACATACTATACCATACCATACCATACCATACCAAACCAAACCAAACCAACCAACGTCTAATCCTAAACAATTTCCTTGTCTTGAACAACATCTATACTAGTACTAACGCCATGGGTCTTCTCCTCCTCACTATCAACCCAAGCTTCATCCTCGAATTTATACAAATTCGGTTCCGGTTCATTACGTCTCCTGAGAATATACCTCCGCGCCCACCATGGTAGTTGTTGGGTAAATTGAAACTTCGCATGAGTTCTAGTAGGCACAGCAAATACGTAATCCAATTCCTCTAGCGTCCTCTGCTTGGTTTCCGGAAGGAAGGAGAAGATAAGTGCAAATGCTACCAAATTCAATCCGGCGTAAAATCCAAACACCCCTTGCGGTTTCATAGCAGCGAGCATGCGGGGTAATGTAAGGGAAAGAACAGCAGCCCAAAAGTTGTTCGTAGCGACAGCCCAAGACATACCGATCTCACGATGAGACAAGGGGAAAACTTCAGCTGAGTAGGTGAAGGGAACTGGTCCCTCCCCAGGCGAGTAGGCGATGTCGAAAAGGTAAATGAAAAATGCTACCATGCCGATATGAGCTTTCGACTCCGTGGGAATAAAGTAACATAATCCAGCAGCCAGGAGGGTCCAAAACATTTGTGGGAATGTAAAAAGTAACAATGCTCGTCGTCCAAAAGTATCAATAGTCCATACAGCAGGCCAAGCGGCGATGAAATTGATAGCACCGAAACCAAATGATGCTAATAAAGCCCCGACATTGGTTGCTCCTGCATTTTTGAAAATTGTAGAGGAATAGAAAGCGATAATGTTGACTAAATGATGTTAGAGATGGCTGTCCGTGGACCTTAGAGAATATCGACTTACTTCCGCACATCTGTTGACCAATCATGACAATACCAGAAGCTTGTGTAGCACGTCTCAATCTAGGAACAGTGAACAATTCCAGAAATCTTGTGAACATGTTCCCATTCTTAGCAAGCCCGGACTGCTCAAGAAGTAACTTCTCATACTCTAGCTGCGCATGAATCGAGTAGAGATCCCGAGCTGCCTGAAGTGGGGAGTTCCTTAGTCGAAGCAAAGATCGATATGCTTTCGCAACTCTTCCCTTACTTAACAGCCAACGCGGCGATTCTGGACAAAACCAAATACCGAGGACAAGGGGGACCGCTGGTACAAAGGCGGATCCAAACTGTAATCTCCATGCCATCTTTCCCGAGTGTACGAACACTAAGTTGGCGCATGTACCAAGGAAGATACCAAATGCGGTCCATACTTGCCAAGACATCACCAGGCCTCCACGTATGATAGCAGGTGAGTTCTCCGCAGAGAAGACAGGAACGGTGACTTCCTTCAAACCCATACCGATACCCAGCAGGACACGACATGCCATAAGCTGGCCATATGTTTGTGAACCAGCCATCCCTAGAGGTGCGAGGACACTAAATATGGCAGCGATGAAGATTGTTCCGCGACGACCGATTAGATGGTTGATAGGATCGGAAATCCATGCGGCGCTGGGAAGAATTAAGTCAGTAAGTAGTCTGCCTACTAATGACTGAACTTGGATTTAGAGCTCGTGAAATTCCAACATCTCCATCTCTCGCACTGGAAAAAAAAAAAAGAAAAACATTAATGTGCACCTACAATATACAGATGGCCATGTATGGCATAGCATTTACTGCCCCAATAATCCAAGCATTTCTTGAACAGCTCCCCTCTGCTTCGCATCTCGGTCCGCTATCTGGAATACCCAAGGCTTCACCGAAAGTAAGATTTGCTCCATTTGAACCTATACCCAAAATTAGTTGTTGGAATTTGCAGCTCCAGTCGTGCAGTAAAAATGTCAGAATGGGTGGAGATCGCCAACCGCCAACCACCCACTGATGGAATGAAGTATTTCAAGATGAAGGATCATTGAAGACGCATACCTGTTTGGTCCCACTATTTGGAAATGTCAAAACTTCATTCAAAAAGAGGTATGCAGAGCGATTACTTACACCTTGGATAGCCGCAGCGATGGAGTTCAAAATAATGGTAAAGTACAGAACTCTAGGGTGCTTCCATCTTCTTGTGGTTTCTTCGGAAAGAATTAGACGATCTTCATCATCAAGTTCGCGAATCTTATCTGCATGATGAGGACTTTGAGAGACAAGAGCCCCTTTGATCAAAATGGGAAGAATATCGATGATCTCGTGGGCAGTCGCAAACTCTTCGACCTCACGAATAAGTTGTTCCTTCGGAATACCAGCAAGAGGGTTACGAATTCTAAATTAAAGTCAATTGAGAAATGACTAGAACAATGAAAATAACCTACTCTCCAATAACATTGTCTTTCAGATGAGTCAAATCCTTTTTGCCTTCGTGATGATGGCTGGCGCCAACAATGGAATCTTTTCGCTTCTCATCGACGGGCGGGAGGTCAGGATTTGGCGCAATTGGATTCGCTGCTCTAGATGCGACAGAAGTTAGTGATAGTCTTACAAACAAAAGATGCGTATTAAGCGCTTACCCATGATAATGAGGATCAGACTCGGCCATGTTGGTTTGTATTCCGTTTTTTCGTTACAAGTAAGTGATGTGCAAGCTCCTCATAGAAGTTGTGCTTGGAAAGTTCAATTGAGCGGGGTGTATCGCCTTAATAGACCACCTGCAAGTCGCCTGGGCGTTTTTAGTCCACCGACTTCGACTCACCGACGGCCAAACTTCTAACCCTTATGGGATAACCTAGGAGAGATTTGCACGGGAAGGAGTGATTATTCGGCGATGCCGTTGCATTTCGTGCCGCGATTGCACTTGTGGTGTCGATGTATGATGGATAAACAGCAGGCAAAGAGCTACCCCGCATCCAGATCCATGGGCTGAGGCTTGCCCAGACTTTTCGCACTGCGATGTGAATGATAAAAACCAGCGGTATGTAGGTTGGCGATTGATTTTCATTGGCTGTACTTGCAGGATGTGTCATGTTGGTGGCTGGACGAGAAAAATATTATCATTTCCGGTGAGAGATCACACCACCATAAAACGTGATTGATTGCATCTCAGCTTTATCTTGCATCGAGATCACCCTGTTGCTGCACACAATACGAATCTTGGATTCATGAGTAGCGCAAATGGGAGACGGACGACTGAAAACAATACTAGTCAGTTGTATGACTATACGGCAGATAAAGGCAGAGGCAGAGAAATGACGGAGCAGTGACTACTTTCGTAATGCAGCAGAGAATAAAATATAGCGAGCGGATCGTATCATCGCGAGAGTTGAATCCCAGGCCTCAACTTCTCAATTTCCAAGTCGGTCTGGCCTCGAACTTTCGAGCCTTGATCGCTGTGTTATGAGCGCTGTGTCACATTTAAGAGTGAAAGTGTCTTGCGGAAGCAGCAGAAGCAGCAGAAGCAGCACAAGCAGCACAAGCAGCAGAAGTAGCACAAGCAGCACAAGCAGCAGGCTTTGCGAATCCTACATGGCCCTGGCCATCTGGTTCTCGAGCATGGAAACAACCGTCCCACGTGAAGATATAGGAAGAATCTTGAGGACTGTACAGGATAACTTAACTTAGCGAAGATGTGTTCTGCAAGAAACTCCTCGAAAAGGAATTCAAAAGCCCAAACAGTCACCCCCCCACCCCCGCGCTCGTGATTGTCTTTCACGTGATAGGTGTGAACTCCCAAATACCAAATACCTGGTTATCTCCGGCGATTCCGTTAGGGAAACGTATGGCCTTACGAATCAAGTTTTTCGACATCTCGCGCATCTGCATCTTCATCCTTTCGTGCTCATTACCCCTCTCCTGATTGGTGATCTCCAGACCCGTCTCAATACTCAATGCCACAGCGCCCGCCGCAAATTCATCTATTCCTTGCATGTACCCATGAACACGCGGAGAGACAACGTCATCCAATGCTTCAGATTCTTCCCAACTGAAGTTAGAAAGACAAGGCTTGTTTTGCACTTGTAGCTCACTGTGGTCAAAGTAAGTGACACGTGAGTGATCCGGACAGCTTCGAAGTATTCCCATTTCATACGAAGTAGGTCTCCTGAACTATCAACTCATATATGCCTCTCACAAAGTCTCTTACCAAGTGTTCATCCCTTACATTAGAATTAGTATAGTTTGCCTCATTAGTAACTTATACGAGGTGGAATAAATTTATGCCTTTGGGCAAAGTGACACGAGGGAGGAGGAATATTATGAAACGCGGCGAATTCAGCGCTTAGGCAAGTTGAAAAGGATTCTTACTGCACAAAATAACTGGGTGTAGACCCTACAGTACGAAGTACCCCAGTCTCCCTCCGCATAGTACGGCTTCCTCATGGATCAATGTCCGACGCCCCTTTTCCTCCGTCCGTAGAATGACCCGTCCGTAGAGTGACCCAGAATATACGGTACTGTGTAGGGACTCGAGAGAATAAGGCTTTTGTGCTTATCGATGGTGGATCCCAAATGCTATGAATAGTCTTGGTGGTTGCGCAGTGGCTCCTCAGCCGTCTTCAGCTAGCAGCCGCCAACATGCCAGCTAGCAGCTAACAGCTAACAGCTAACAGCTAGGAAGATGCATCTGGCCGGCCTACCCCTTTACCCTTGAAAAAGATGGGTGGAGAAATGGCTAGCGAGAAGGAAGCCTGACAAATTGCTTCGAAGATTCGTCATCCTTACTTTCGTATGCTCGTCGCCATCATGTCCTAAATAGTATCCTCATCAGCAGTATCTTCATACCCAGTACCTAATACCCAATTAGAGCTTCTAGCCAGCCCTGAGACCCCTATCCCGGCACCCCTTCACACCTCTTCCTCTTTGACCAGCTCTACTGTAATAACGTTACTTACTATAGTGCCATGCTATCCTTACGCAATCAAATGTCAGGGTTCACGTAACTTATGGTATACCAAATATCAATCCCAGCTCCGCTCCTGTACTCCGACATTCTCATTTATCTATCACGATCTAATATTCTTCCTTCACTCCCTCGCAAGTTTTTTTTCTTATTCTTTTTCTTTTTCTTCCTATTCTTTCTTTTATCTCGCTACTTCTGCTATTCTTGTCCCTGTTGCTGTCGTGTTGATATGCATTTCTTGTTCATATAAATTTCTCTTCGAATATCATCTTTTAAAGATGTTGTATAACTTTCCTCGAAATTCGCCTCGTCTGTTGGTAGGAGTCCTCGCAATTCTATCCCTATGCTTCATCGTGCAATGGCAACATTCTCAAAGGTCTGAACTATGGACAATCCCAAAAGTTGGAAAGGTGGTCAATCAAAAAGAAGTCCTTCAATCATTCATTGCTCGTCTGCATGAACATCCGCCAGCGCGTGAAAGTCTAGACCTTCCGGAAGGGCTCCAGATCATCCGCATCGAAGATACAAACGAAGAATCCCAACGAGTCGATAATCTGAAACTCTCCGACTCCGATTTCAATACCTCAGCAATCGCACATGCGACGGTGGTCGAGTTTCTACCTGAATATCAAGATGCCGTGCAATACAAGAGCCGCTCACAGGGTATTGTGACAGTGGGAGGAGGAACTTATCAGCCAGCATTGCTTGTCTCAATTCGGATGCTACGGAAGACGAATTGCACTCTGCCCATCGAGGTTTTCGTGCCAGACGAGGCTGATTACGATCCATACACATGCGACGTGGTTTTCAAGGAATTAAATGCGAAATGTGTGATTCTCCCCCATTTCGAAAACACAACCATCGCCAGATACCAATACAAGTCTATTGCACTGCTGGTAACCAGTTTCGAAGATACTCTATTCCTAGATGCCGATAACTTCCCAGTGGTTGACCCAGCTCAGTGGTTCACGTCAGAGCCATACCTTTCGACTGGTCTCGTCACTTGGCCGGATTTCTGGGTTTCCACTGCTTCTCCCGTCTATTACCGTCTCATCAACCAAACCACCCCATCGCTCCTAGAGCACGCATCCACCGAGGCAGGCTCGATTCTCATATCCCGACGCAAACATGCGGAATCTCTGCTACTGGCTTTCTACTACAACCTGAACGGACCTGGTTTCTACTACGAGTTGCTTTCTCAGAATGGCATTGGAGGCGAAGGCGACAAAGAAACTTGGGTGGCGGCCGCGCGTGCGTTAAACAAACCGTACTATCAAGTCCGAGAAAGAAATCATGCTATGGTATCCAAAGATGCGGAAGAAACGTCTTTGGACGACATCATATCTATGCTACAATACGACCCCGTGGAAGATTGGAGATTGCAGCAACAAGACCAACCTACCTACAGAAATCGCGCGAATGCAACCATTGTTTTCCTTCACTGCAATCGACTGAAAATGAACCCTGCGGAAGTCTTGGAAAAACTAAACTTCTTTCAACCGGATACAAGAGAGCGTGTGTGGGGAGACAAACAGACAACTATTGATAAGTTTGGCTTTGATATGGAGGCCGCGATATGGGCCGAGGTGATTGATGTCGCATGTCGATACGGAGATGTTCTGACGGAAGTGGATGACAAGGAACAAGTTTGTGTGGACTTACGGAGATTTTGGTGGCGCATTTTGATGGAGGAAGAGATGGAGGACAAGATTAGAGCGGCTCGCGAGGCAGATATGGCATTCATCGAAAAGATAAGACCAAAGCTTCCGCCGCCGCCGCCGGAGGAGGAGGGGCAAGCTCACGCAGAGGGAAAATAGAGCGGATTGGATTTCTTAGGATCTGTTTTTGGCAAAGGGGGTGTTGGCGTTCAGGATAGTAGAGTCCAAATGGGAAATGGACCAATGATACCAATTGTAAGATATAGATTTCAGTTGTAGATAGACGCGCTTAGAAGAACAAAGCCATCGACGAGTAAATGTGTGTTAATGTGCACTCTGCAATCGTGTTGGGTGATCGATTTTGGAGGATCACTGCCTGCGTGGACGGTGAGTCGCAGGCACAGTCGCAGGCACAGTCGCCGTCGCTGGTCGGTCAAGTTGGCTCTTTGGGAATAGTTCTCTCCAAGCGATGCAATCTCGAGTGTTGTTGCGGGTGAGAGGTTCGTTTGTTGTAGATGGAAGAAGAGGGCTCTTCAAAGGTAACAGCCACGTAAGAATCCGTAATCACGAGACTTCGTGTTTCCCCGCGATTTGGGCTCGACGCGGGAAAGGCAGCCAAAAGGCAACAATGGACGATTTCTCCCAAATTCTCCCATTGACAACGACAACTCGATTGTCAATAGATGCAGCAAATTCAACAAAGACCAAGAGTTGCCTAGAGAAAAAACAGAGTCGTTACCTGGAATGAGTGAATGATATTCGATATTTACCTAAAGTGGAAATTAGGCAGATAAGCCTTGTTTCTTGCTTGCTGTGCCGCTTTTAGTCGGTCAAGACAAACCGAGCGCGATCCTTCAAATATCAACATCAACATCCCATTTCAGCATTAAGGTGAAAGGCTTTTCTTCTCCAAAGTCACTCTCCTCTTCATCTTTCTCTTGTCTCATCCGATCAAATTCCCTCAACCCCATTTTCGTGCATCACATAATCATCAAAAATGCCTCCCAAAGCGAAACCAGCCGCCGCAGATGCCTCCAAAATCTACGCCGTCATCTCCTCCTCCGGCCTCGACTCCATCCACGCGTCCCTGACCTCTGCCAACAACCGTCTTGCAGCCGCCAAATCCGAAGGCGCATCTGACGTAAAAGTCGAAGCCCAAACCCTTCAAGGCGGAAGCGTCACCATCGTCGAAGCACCGAAGGAGAAAGCCGCACCCAAACCGCGTGCCAAGCCTGCTGCAAAGAAGGCTGTCAAGGAGGAGGAGGAAGAAAAAGAAGAAAATGACGACGATGAAGATGAAGAAGAGGCTGAGGCGAAACCAGCCAAGGCCAATACTGCAGTTAAGAAGACCAAGCCAGTTGCCGAGCAGCGCGCTGCAAACGCCGAGAAAGGCACAAAGGATGCAGGAGCGAACTTGCCTGCGAATGTCAAGACGCTTTTGGCGGGAAGTGGGAATGTGTTCAGTGGGAAGACTGTAGTAGTTACAGGAGTTCCACCAACCCTCGGTCGCAAGAACGCCGAAACATTGGTAAAGAACTATGGTGGAAAGTTAACAAAATCGTTGAGCAAGAACACGAGCTACGTTGTTATTGGAAACGATGCCGGACCAAAGAAGCTGGAACAGATTGAGAGTTTGGGGATTGAGACATTGGATGAGGGGGCTTTGATTGACATGTTGGAGAGTGGTGGCGGGGGAGGAAGTGGAAAGCGCAGTGCAGATGAGGACGAGGAAGAAGAGGAAGAAGAGGAGAAGCCGGTGAAGAAGAGAACAAAGAAGGTGAAGGCTTAGATTTACGATTACTTTTGTGTCCAACATGTTCAGATGTTCAGTGAGCACATAAAGGGATTTGTACATTACGTTGCATTTCAAGACAATGCCTGGTCATCTTCAACAATTAGGAAATATTTCAGCTTGACTTTTCTTTTGTGATGAGACCAGCCAAGTTTTGGAGCTGTTTTTTTGATAAAAATTACATAAAACTTTCACACGAGTAAGTCACTGACTGCATGTACATGCAATTCACACATTATTCAATCCGTATTTGTTGCATCATGCAATATCATTATCCAACATAATTTCATACTCTACATTAAGTGACCAGCCATTTTTTCACGTCAGGTTGATGTCGGTGATGGGGGTAGACTAGCAGTCGATCATGAGTGGATTCAAGGACATTGAAGCCCATCTCCTTCTCACCTATCATGCGCTTCGTTCTTGCTCCACCTCTAATGTTTTCTTTCTTTCCAGCTCCTCTGCCTTTGCGTCCAGAGTGTTCATTTCATCCTCCATGCTATCCAAGTGATGGAAACAGAGCCAGAAGACGATACCAACGCCGATAGTTCCTCCACACAGCCCCACGAACATCCACATAACCGTAGGGTCTCCTACCAATGGAGTAAAGGCCTCACCCAGGGCAAATCCAAAGGCATTCGTTAACAAGAACATAGATTGGACGAACGACTTCATGGAAACGGGCGCTTTCATATAAGCATACTCCAATCCTGTAACGGATGCGAAAATCTCAGAAATGCCGACGAAAATATACGCTGGTGTTTGAACGGCGATATGGACATTGTTCCCCTTGGTGGCCCCTGGGGCATCGCATTCGAGGGGTTTCCCATAACAAGGCCCGGCTTTGTAAATGAGATGCTGTACAATCGCTGCATACATCATAGACAACGAAGCGACAAAGAAACCAAAGGTGATCCGTGTAATGGGTCGGAATTTTATGTGCATCTTTCGAAGGGCGGGGTACAGAAAACGATCAAGAATCGGTACGAAGACGATAATAGCGATTGGATCGAAGTTCTGCATCAAGTCGTTGGGAATTCCGTGTCCGTTCATTTCTCCTGCCTGCGAGACGAAGTTGCTGGAGAATTGCGAATACACCAACCAATAGATTGGATAGAAGACGAATACACGACAAGCTACTAAAGCACGTTTAAGTTCGTCGACGAATTGGTCATCCCATGGTGTGCGATGTTTTCTGCCGAACTCTTCTTGATAAGTTGGCTTCGGTGCATCCATGTTTCGATGTCTTATCATGATGCCAATAGCTTTGAAAGCATTGGTGATGACGGTTCCCTGCGGCGGTCGAACGACGTAGTGGTTTTTGCCCAAGATCAGAACAGTAAGTCCAACAACGAACATGCACAAGCAGAGGAGGAAGGCAGACCAGAATCCTATATCCCGTTCCATGTATGGGGTGGCCAAGAGGGACAATGCACCAATATTAATGCAGCAATAGAAGATCATGTAAATCTGTTGAATGGTGACAGCGGGATCGATAATGACTCGTTCTCCGGTTGGCAAAGTCTTGACGGCCATCTTCTTTCTAGTATATTGGTCGGCGATGAGAGGGCTGACATTGGATTTGATTCCGCCAGTTCCAATACCAATAATGAGGATGGCTGCAATGAAACCTCCCATTCCAGCTCCATTTTCCAGAGCGACTGGTAAGGATGTCAAGACCAAAATGAGAAGTCCGATCATATAGATGATCGCGAAGTACAGGATTGTTTTGTACTTTCCAAGATACTGATCAGCTACGATGGCACCGAAGATGGGAGTTACTGGAAGAAGTGATAAGCAAAAATTCTTGAACAGAATCAATCGAAACCCGTACCGTAACACCACATCGAAAAGAAAATCGTCAAAGCTGTTGCTGTCTGTTGTCCCCTGCCTATTCAGGTCAGTCTAATTCGAGGGCGGTGCCAGATATCTGGCTCACCTAAAGCACCAGGGCCCAGTTCGCCACTGTAAGGTCGTTGAACATAATTCTGGAATAGACCTTGACATCCATAGTACGAAAATCTTTCACACAACTCTACAATAGCAACAAGCCATGCCGCCTTTGGCAGAGACTCTCCGACTATATCTCGTCAGCATATGTCTACT
The DNA here is from genome assembly GCA_001465935.1 of Clarireedia homoeocarpa. Taxonomy (NCBI): domain Eukaryota; kingdom Fungi; phylum Ascomycota; class Leotiomycetes; order Helotiales; family Rutstroemiaceae; genus Clarireedia; species Clarireedia homoeocarpa. The sequence continues at coordinate 187,465 of LNKV01000055.1, read as the reverse complement.
GTGTCGTTGAGTGTACCCCTTACTTCTTCGTAGGGTTTCCCTCTCCTCTTCCGTTGGTTCTTCTTCGTCTGCAGTAATATCACCCTCAGTCGCTGGGCTAGATCTGGGTCTCTTTGTCCCTCCAGGTGATGTCACGAGACCCAGGTCCAGATTCGTCCGGTCAGGATCATGATATTTCCCATTGAGGACTTCACGCTCAACAGCGAGTTCGTGAATCCTGGTATTTGCATTAGCTATAGAACATATTTAGCATGGTGGAGAAGGAACCGTACTCGGCAGCTTGCATCTCATGTTCAGGCATCTTGTTTATTGATGTCAAGCTTGCGCGATGACCTTGGCTGCGGGACGAGATACTTATATATCGAATGCAATTAGTAGCCACAGAAGGTACAGAGTTTGTACCATAAATGATTAGATGGTGGGCCAATCAGTTGAGCTACTAGAGCATCGAGATAGGGTACGAAATAAAACACCCGGTCCCGTATTTTAGATCGTCGGAAAAGATACGAAAAAAATCGACAATCTTTCAAAAGAAGAGAAAAAGGAAAGCAAGGGAACGGGAAGTAGAAGATTATAAGGATGAATAGACGGACAGGTAGTGATCGGCAATACCAAACACACCACCGTCCGTAACGTTCGCATGTTGCCGAATATCTCATAAATTAATAAGAGCAGGTCTTTCGGAGATGGCCTTAAAGACCACTTGTGGCCGAAGCTAGACAATGGACTACTAGCATGTTTTTTACGCTCTTAGAGTCTCTCTGAGGAACGAGCATACCGTTGCAACGTTGAGCTTGTAATGTTCTTATTAGTCTCCACCGAGGCTCCGAGGTGAATTGCCTGGCCCGCTAGAGGATTTGACGCTGAATGGATGGCGGACGATCCCCATGCAGGTGGATGGCGAGGATGGTTGAAGCTGCCGTTAGCTCCTCATAAAAAGTGCCGGCCATCAGCTTTCGCGCATTGTGTCATGTAATGCCAAGCGAGAACCGAGAGAACCGAGAATGAAACGACCTGCTTGATGGGGGATAGAGCGCGGGTTTTCACACCTCCAATCTCGTCTGAGCGGTTGTACAAGTACTTCATACTGTACTTCGTAGTCCAGAGAGAGCAAGAGCTTCCTCGTGTGAGTACATTGAATTGGGTACCCCTACCAGGTCCCATCTGCTTGCGCCCGCACGCACACAACGTTGAGATGACTCGGGCTTCTTTCTCGTTGAGCCTGTTTCCCCGCATCTTCAAAAGCTCCCTTGAGTCAGGAAGGTAGTAGCATGGATAAATGATGGAGTGGTCGTACAGAGGAGGGAATGCAACGATCCTGTTGGTTTGAGCGTACGCCGGGTTCACAATAGATTGTACCCAGCCAGCATAGGGACCGAAAGGGACCGAGCGGACGAATCATTGGCGAGCCCTCATAGTCATGAGCCTAGTCATGAGCCTTTTGGACGTGTATCATCCAACATGCTCATGCATGAAATACGTTGAAGATTCTTGAAAAATCCGCTGGGAAGCATACCAATTGACGGCGTGAGAGCGAAAAAGAAAAGAAAAGAAAAGAAAGCAGAGTGGCCATGCAGTGAGCAGTGAGCAGTGAGCAGTGAGCACGGAGAAATGTAGAAAATACCTCAATTTTATATTCCTCGAATAACCGATTCTTGGATGAAATTGAAAATTATTGATGAATATAGTTGACTTACTGCGCAGTGGTTGTGATTTGGGCGAGGGCGAGGGACTGGCTTATGTAATCAGCCTTGCTTAGCTCGACGTCCATGGAAACTTCACAGCGACGTCGACCTCGATATCAAGCGTTTACTCACCGCATCCCTTCCATATCTCAATCACAATCATGACTGTCATAGAATCTGTCAAGTCAGCCATCGGGCTCTCTACCTCTCCTTCTAATAGTAAAACTCCCAACAATTGCTTCATTGTCTCAAACTAATTCTAGCCCAAGCCGCAACACGACAAGAAATGAGCGACGCCAAACTCCCACTTGCGTACCGCGACAACTGTGCTGGTCTTCTAATCCCGCTAAATCGGTGTCGATATGAGGAGTATTACCTTCCATGGAAGTGCGAGGTATGATTTTCATGTCCGGTGCGGGGAAGGCGGGAGCTGACTTTTGGATTTGTTTAGACAGAGAGACATTCATACGAGAAATGCCAATACGAAGAATTCAAGAAGAGGGTTGCGAAGATGGATGAGCTGAGAGAGGCCAATGGCGGCGCAAGGAGCAACTAGAGGAACTTGATTAAGCGGGCTGAAGGAAATGTGTACATATGGCATGGGAATGAATAGAATTGCTCCAAATATCGGCGTGGTGCGGGGTGTTGTGGACAGCTTCTCGATACGGTTGGCAAGTTACAGCTGCGCCTACGATGGCGACCTTGCTTTTGGCCGACGCACCCATCCAGATACTCTACCCGTAAGTATGCTCGACATGAACGACATAAACAATTAGCTTGCTCGTCCTGCTTGCAGTGGTCCGTCTTGTGCTCACGAATCGACGGCCTTCCCGAGTCTCCTAGTGGTATCACTCTGTTTGAGCGGCAAGAAAGCTCATATGAAAAGCACTTTCAGTTACTATGCGTTTCTCCAGTATGGCTGCTATCTGTACTGAGCGGTTGGTAGTCCCCGGTTGCAAAGACCGCGCTTTATGGCATACTCACTCGCCATCTTCGCTGAATTCATCCAATCTATAGCTTGGACAATCTATTGCTTCTTCCGATCCGGCATTGCTTTTAGAAGACCTTCCAAATACACAATTCCAGCTTTGACCCCATCCACAATATACACATTTTCAGAGTCCTCTATACCCAATTCTTCATCAAGTGCTTCCCTCACCATCTCATCCATCCCTGCCATACCGGCGCATCCCAAGCAGATTGCAGAGCAGTCTCGTCCCCCAACCAATCTCTTCACCGCATCCTTCATCTTCTTCCTCACAATCTCTGGCTCGACGCTGTGCAATTCTCCAGCATTAAGGCCAGTTGTCTCGACGCCCTTGAACCTCTCACATTCCACTCCATCCTCTACCCCTAGAAATTGCCTAACACCTTCGCCCAGTACTTTTTCCCAATATTTTCCAGTACTGACGATTCCAAACCCCTCTTTCTTAGCACCATCACCGGCCTTCAATCTCCTCCCGTTCCCTTGTGGCAATAATCCCAGAGCCATCATGACACTTGCCTCGAAGATCCCCATCACGTGCACATCCGGCCGTACTCGTTCTCTGATAGCAGATACAAGAGGATGTACGCTGTAGCAAGCAATCAAGAACGCATCGTAGGAGCCCAAGGATGACTCTAGATCAGACAAGACAACCTTGGTGGAAAGCTCAGCATCCGTCTCGTTGTTGATGGACGCTGGGCTTTGAGGGGGAGCTGTGTAAGTTTGGACATGAACTGAAGGTTGTGGATTGAGTGTAGAAAGCAGAGTATCCAGTCCCTCGGTCATGGACTTTGAGGAATTGGGATTTATGAGGAGGATGGTTTTTACGTTGGGATCGGAAGTCATGGTGCTGGATGTATATGGATACGAACTCTTTGCTGCTCTTGGACTTGGTCTTGCAAGATTTTAAAGAGCAATGCGTTGAATTGTCATTCATCAATTTTCCCACCTGATTTTGCCTCGTCTTGAATTTCCATGACGAGAAACTTGCCCGGTGAGGCGGGGAAGCTTAGCTCCAAGTCTCGCTACGCGGCTACGGTCAGCCACTCGAGCCAAAACAACAGCGTCGTCAGAAACCCCCCGCCAGCTAAGGTACTCTACAACTACAGCTAATCCATCCTCCGACTTTCCAATTTGAGCTGCCAAAACCTGAAATTATGGCGGAACCACCAATAGGCATGTCATGATACTTCTCCATCCTCTCTACAATTTGCTGACGCCAATGGCATAGTTCTCGATGGAGGAACTGGTTTCCTGAAAGTCGGATATGCAGCTCAGGTAGGTGGCATCAGTTACCGCCTATTGTTACTGTACCTCTTTTCAAGGTTCGAAACTGACTTCTCAAATTGTATAGAACTTCCCCGAATTCCAATACCCTTCTATTGTCGGTCGACCGATCCTGCGATCTGAAGAAAAAGGCGATGATGGCATGGTCATTAAGGATATAATGTGCGGTGATGAAGCTGCCGCCGCACGAACTATGCTTCAGGTATCATATCCCATGGAGAACGGTATAGTGAAGAAATGGGATGACATGCAACATCTCTGGGACTATACCTTTTACGAGAAAATGAAAGTCGATCCTACGGGTAGAAAGATCCTATTGACTGAGCCACCAATGAATCCTCTTAGGAACAGAGAACAGATGTGCGAGGTCATGTTTGAGAGATACAACTTTGGGGGTGTCTACGTTGCCATCCAAGCTGTGTTGGCCCTCTATGCACAAGGTAAGGGAAAACTGGAGCCGCACAATAGCATCGACTGATTTGGTGATAGGGCTTAGCTCAGGAGTTGTTGTCGATTCCGGAGATGGAGTTACCCATATCGTTCCAGTCTACGAATCGGTCGTTCTCAACCACCTTACCCGCCGTTTGGATGTCGCGGGTCGGGACGTTACACGAAACCTGATCGCTCTACTGTTGCGCCGCGGATACGCCTTGAACAGAACCGCCGATTTCGAGACTGTCCGACAAATTAAGGAGAAGCTATGCTACGTCTCATATGATTTGGAGCTTGATCAACGTCTCAGTGAAGACACAACCGTGTTGGTCGAAAGCTATACTCTTCCAGACGGACGTGTCATCCGTGTTGGGAGCGAACGTTTCGAAGCTCCCGAATGTCTCTTCCAACCACATCTGGTAGATGTCGAACAACCCGGTATTGCCGAATTCCTATTCAACACCATTCAAGCTGCCGATGTCGATGTTCGTTCCTCTCTCTACAAAGCAATTGTTCTTTCTGGTGGTTCATCTATGTATCCCGGTCTACCATCACGACTCGAGAAAGAACTGAAGCAGTTGTGGTTAACGAAGGTGCTTGGCGGGAATCCAGAACGCCTAAATAAGTTTAAGGTGAGAATCGAAGATCCTCCAAGGAGAAGACATATGGTGTTCCTGGGAGGAGCTGTATTGGCAAATATTATGGCAGATAAAGAAAATATGTGGATCACGAAACAAGAATGGGAAGAACAAGGATCAAGAGTACTGGAGAAATTGGGACCCAGATAGAAGAGGAGTTTATGGCGGAGTGATTGATGAATGAATTACATAGCGTACATGGCTCTATTGAAGGACTAGATTGCTTGATACAACGTGACTGGATCTCAAAAATTGGTGGTAGGTGCTGGTTGAACTTTTGGCTGCACTTCTTTTAAGTAAGAATACATAAACATTACCATGGGAGATGGGTGCACACCTATCGACGACACGAAAATCAATATGCTACTTTATTTTGGATCAATACCAGGTATGGTTGTTTACACAGTTGTCTCCGGAGGACCGCGTGAAGTTACCAATATGCAATGCAATGCGATGTGCTTACTTCTTATTCGAGCAAGAAAACGTATGTCGAACCTACTCACAAACCCGATCGACATACCTCTGAATCAGAACGCCTCATGTTACCTTGTTTATAAACTCCCGGCGAACTGATGAATAGCCCCTTTACGCCAGTCTTAACAAGGTAGACTTCAGTCACATAAACGCGGTAAGCTTGGGAAAGTAGAGCTGAATAGTCAGCATGATTGGAAAGGGACAACTGATAATGGAAGCTTCTTGCTCATATCATGGTTCAATATCTGATAACTGTCTTCAAACCGATGGATAAACCTTAGACGACTACCAAAGAGTCATTTCTGCCAGTCAACCACAGGGTGCAAGTCACAAGAAGTCGGAAGTGATGACCAGGAAAGTGGACAAAGGAGTAGATTCACCCAAACGTCAAAATGTTCACCCAGTACTTGGCTGTTTCACCAACCAGCTGAGGGAACCAAGCAGGTGAAAGAATCAAGTAGTGGAAATGATTAAGTAGTCACCCAAGAGGTGCAGGAATAACACAGGCATTCTCCCACCCGCTTAGCGATGGCATATATACATTTCGGAACGTGCCTGCGCTCCGCCAAAATCATGGACCTCTTCTCTTAGGACATGTAATCGCCATGGTAGGCTAACACGGCTGACTGTATTGAATATCGAACTGTTCCGTGCTCGACTATCCGTTGTGAATGCACTCATCAAGAGCCATAACACTCTTGATGTGCTGCCATCAAGGGTCAAAGTCGGAGGATATTTGGAGAAGACATCAGTGGGAGAGAATCACCAATCGAAGGGACACACAATGAGTCACAAAAATGTATTTAAAAAACATAGATCTTCCTAGATGACGTCCCAAAAGAACAAAAATATCAGTGACTACATATCAGCACCCCAACGCCAAGGTTATATCCTAGTATCACTTGTTGCTAATTTCCAAAAAATTCGACGTCAACTCAGTCTACTCTTCTGGTCCGGCCCCAAACTTCATCCGCATCTTTCTTCCCCTTAGTCTCTGGAACTTTCCAAGACACAAAAATACCACTAAGCAACGCCAGCGCTGCGAAAATGAAGTAAACCCATCCTACGCCCCCAAAAGACTTGTTCAGTTTCGTATTGATGATAGGGAAGAACTGAGCAACGATGAAAGTAGCAATGTAATTAGCACCCAAGCTGACACTCTGCGTGGCGCCGACAGCTTCTTGTCCTACCAGTTCTGAAGCGATCATAAATGGAACTGGGCCGAGCCCGGTTGCGAAGAATGCAACGAAGGAGATCACGGAGATTGCTGACAGGATTTTGATCTCCCAGCGAAGTGACAAAGCCAATGCGAGAGACATCGTACCCATGCCGGTGATGGACAAGAGCAGACAAGCCTTTCGACCTATCCTGTCAGGTAGGGGAGCGCAAGCGACGGTAGCGAAAAGGTTAACGATAGAAAGTAGAATCGTGACGATTCCAGAAGAGATAGGGAGAAGACCGGAAAGTAGAGAGACTGAGTACATGATGATGCTGTTGATACCGCAAAATTGCTGCGCAACCATGATGCCGATGACAGCAATAATAGCTGGGCGATAAAGAGGATCTTTGATGATTTGAAAGAAACCAATATTCACGGATTGCTGCAAGGAACTCTTGCTTGCAGCAGAACCTCGTCTGTCCAAATCTGAGTTGAGTAAACGACGCTCCTCGTCTGCTGTAGAACTGAGATCCCAATCAGCAGTCTCTTCCGCGATGGAGACATTCCCTCGAATGCGTTGAAGTATTCTTGTAGCTTTCTGAGGATCCTTGTTTGCTGCAAGCCATGCTGGGCTCTCCGGGACGAAGAGTAGACCAATACCCTGTAAGAGTCCCAATCCTGCCCCGACTGCCAATATGATTCTCCACTCAGACCCTTTGCTCAAATAGTATCCCAGAACCTGAGTGATGAGAATACCCACGTTCGTCGTGATCTGCGTCATTGCCCCAAAAAGTCCTCGTTCTCTCGGCGGTGCGATCTCAGAGATATAAATTGGCACAACAACAGTGGAAGCTCCAGCACCGATACCCGCAAGGAATCTGCCGATAGACATGATCGGAACCGTACCTGCGAATACCTCCAAAACTGCGCCCAACGTGAAACAAACACTTGTGATTCGCATTCCCAGAAGTCTGCCATAGCTTGTCGAGATTGGGCCCGAGGTGAGTGCTCCGAGTAATGCACCAAGAACGAAAAGGGAGGAGAGAGCTGCAAATTGAGCTTCGTCCATCGGAATACATTGTGGTAGATTGGATTGAGCTTTGGGGGATGAGATGGCGCGTTTCTTGCATGTAATGACATCCTGGGGCGCGTTTAACTCAGACTGAAAGATGTTAGCATTTGTATCGGCGAGTGGGCGGCATCAAGGGGCATCATACCAGATGGAAACCGAACTGCAGCGGACCAAGAGTCGATATGAATATCAAAAGGAGTAAATACGGAGTTACATCCCGAATGCATTGCCTCACACCGGCGGAAGCCATTTATACTTCCCTATATATCTAGTGTACTTCCCGATATATCTCTGTGTAAAATGAATGTTGGGCAATCCAAAATAGTCGTCGTTGTTTGCGTCCTCCCTTTCCACGTCCTGGAATGTTGTTGTATTGGTTTGAATGGACGCAAGGGACTTTGACACTCGGTGACACCGTGATGTGATGATGATGCAGCCCCTGTTGCCCCGTAAGCTAAGAGAGATAGGAGATAAGAAACCTCGCACCCTCGCACCCTCAAATCCTCTACACAACTTTCCCATTTTCTAGACCTACACCAACAACATTGCCGTCGTTCATCGTACCAAAAACACTCAGAAACACCCAAAAACAATGAAAGATAATGATCGCAAGCCTTCATCTAGCAGTCCTGCTGTTTCTTCTTTGCCCTCTTGTGTGGCTCTTGCAGGACCTTGGATAATTACAACTGTTCGTCTCTAATTCAGATAGATCAGGTTTGCTCATATGTTGGTTTGCTTATATGTTGCTTTACTCATCTTGCTGGCTATTCTCTCTGCACCGCTGCTCTTTCCTCTTATATATCCAGGCGTTGGCTAGCCAAGTTACACTCAGGACAGCAGCTGGTCAATCAAATGAGTGCCTCAGTGACTAAGTAGCCGCTGTTTATCTCAGATAACTACCAGTGAAGAGTATCTGGGATCTCATCGCTTTGAAAGCTTCCTGTTCACTTAGATATGGGCGCTTTTCGTCTCGTCTCTCTCGTTGCCATGGAAAGAAGGTGGTTCACGCAATTCCAATCTTGGACATCCGACACATCTTACATTGTTATGCTCCCACTGTTGCTATACTCTGCTTCACCTATCATCACATACTGAGTAGGTGCGCGACAACATACACCGATCTTCTCGATGTAGCTGCTTATATTGAACTCCCCGAGGTCGCTAGAAACCTTCAACACTATGCTCTGGTGGTTATGCTCTAGAGACATTTCAATGAACCAACATGAAGCCGTGTCATTTCAATGTATCAAGTTCTACTATTGTAGTTTCCTGAGCTGCGACACATCGAGGCATTGATCAGGACGACAACGATATCCAAGCCAGTAGCTTAAAGGGATCAAATTAAGTGGATTACCATATGATTCACCACCCAAAAATTCCGGTAAGAGAATGCACACGCAAAACCTCTATTTGACGACTTCGTCATCCTACCAATGCAGAATATGCAACCCAGAAGCAAGGTTCGCAGCAACCACCAAATATTGCACCGCCACACTGCGCGTTAGAATGGTCTACCTGGTCAAAATCTCTCTGGCATGAATTGATAAAGCGCTCATATCGTTTCAAGATAACAACGTTGAAGCTTTAAATAAAGTTTTCAACGGCTCTAAAAACTATGAAGATGCGGAGGGTCGGTCAAATTGGGCATCAAGATCGATAAAGAAGTTTGTTCAAAATATGTTGAAATAGGGTCCTGATCCCACATAAACACCTATTCATTCCATTCTATCGCGCGACTTTACACACTGGAGACTACCGTCTCCCTAGAAGGGCTTTGGAAGCAAGATTTGCATTTCTCGTTTGGCTTTCCTGTCGTCGGAGTCTATCAGCTAGGGACGTCAAACCATCACCGCTGTTAAAACACGCATCCCTTAACAAAACAAGCACCCAATCCCATCCATCCCTCCAACCACAAGCATGCGCCGCCCCCGCCCCTTCACTCGCCCATCCTCTTTTCCCTCCCCTTCCTTCCAAAGTCGTTACAACCCCATCTACGATGAGATCGAAGCAAAGAAAGCAGATTCGCGCCGTGAACCCCGCTCTTTCCTACCCTTCTCACTTTTTTCTTCCCCCTCACAACCCGACCACATCCACGATTCCAACACCCAACCACCACAGCAATCCTATTCCCCATCACTCTGTACTGGCGCCGCCGCACCCCCTCCATCTGAACACTCCACCTCCTCCTTCTCCCCCTTTAACGAAAAGCCCTCCGTTAAGAGCTCCCAACCCTCCCGCGCTCAAAAATCGCAAGCCCGTCGAGAACAACGCGCTCGAGAGAAGCAAAACAAAACCCAAGAAAAGGACAAGAGAAAACGGGAGAAGCAAAGAGAGAAGGAGAAACAGCGCCAGAGGAAGAGAAATAGCGGATTGGGATGGGCGAAGAGTTGGTCTTTTGGAGGAGAGCATTTTGGCGGGACACTGCTGGCGGACGCGAGTGGAGTGCGGATGCCAATATTTAGGTTCAGGATCTGCGGGTGGGGGTGTGCTGTTGATTGAGCGAAGTTGTGAGGAGTTGGTGTAAATGAAAAGGGGGAGGTTTGATGTCCGAGGCAGAGTGGAAGGGAAGGTGGTGTCAGGAACAGAGTCAGGTGAAGGGGTATATGGATTGGGTCGAATGAATAGGCAGGCGAGACGTGCCATATATATAGATGAGTTATAGGTATGAATTCAGATACAGCTATATTACAGCGAGCCAAAAAAGGAAAGAAAACGATGCTAAGAGAAAGTACCACATACATGCCTCGACAACACGAGAACGATTCATGGAACACCCATTCCAATGATCATGAAATTCATATTTGCCTCCCCACGACAGTATCAAATCAGCAACTATAATAACTAGAATTACAAAGGGGTTTAGGTGGTGTGGTGTTGTGATATGTTGTATGATGCGTGTGTGTAGCGTTTGTCCGGGGACAAGAGAGGGGTTCATTGTGAAGTTGTATGATCCCTCGCTTGAATCTCCTACTTTCTCGCTTCCTTGCCTATTTTTCTCATCGTTTGCTATCCATGTGTGCACTCTTATCATCTTCCATTTGTAATTACAAACATCCCATTCACGCTACGTACGCCTCACTCCTCACCCGCTAATTGCCCATTCTCCGCGTTCCTAGATACATGCGCCACATCCGTAAGCCAAGCACTTCTTGCGTTCTTTGCCCCTTCCCGTAGAATTGAATAGAGGAAAAGAAAAGTGAGATAAAATTTGTAGGAGGAAAATTTTGGTATCGCCGCCATATTTAACGTAAATATAACAAAACAACAGAACGGTAGAAAGAGTAACGCAGGCGCATTCTGGTGCGCAAAAACCACTCAGACGACAGTAAATAGAGAGGGAGACCAATTCCCAAAGATGATGGAACAAGTCGAGGAAATTGGTTCGCTAAAGTAGAAAATCTGACGAGGCAAAGAGGGATGGAATCAAGGGGCCGCTGCAAGAGTGTACAGTCCCAATCCCAATCCCAATTCCTCACTAATGGTCAATTATTGTATGTATGATTTGCGGGAAAGATGTTTCGTAGCAAGTAGTTAATATGTCGTGCAGCCGAGACAGCAGAGATCGATTAGGAAGAGTGATTAAAATATTCAGTTATGATCGTCGAAATCGTGAGAAGACTCATTTAGCTTGAGGGGCAGGTCTCCCTTCAATGGTTTTCGAGAGCCAAGCCTGTGATGAGTTAGCTATGCGATCAAGAGATATGGCAAGTGCATGTGTATATTGAAAAAAGAAAAGAGAAAAAACATACCAATCCCTCCATCAAACCCTCACCAGTAGTAGCACAACTTGGTACAACAAACCAAGTCCTACCCTTCAATTCATTCAGCTTCAGTTCCGTAGTAACCTCAGTCGGTGTCAAGCCTAAAATCATATATTAGTTTGATCAAGAGGTACCTCGGGTCCGAGTCATGCACATACATCCAGCAATATCCTTCTTGTTGGCGAAGACTAGCAATAAGGCATCTTGCATTTCCCTGTCGTTGATGATACGATGCAATTCTTGTTGTGCCTCCTGTATACGTGCTTTGTCGCTGGAATCAACCACGAAGATAAGACCTTGAGTACCTGTTGCGCAGTCATATTAACATTTGCTCAATGGCCTTTCGTGTGCAGTCCTCGGGTCAGTAATGGGATTGGATACATACCACTGAAGTAATGTCTCCAAAGGGGCCTTATCTTATCTTGTCCTCCTACATCCCAGACGTTGAACTTGACATTCTTGTATGTCACAGTTTCAACGTTGAATCCCACAGTGGGAATGGTAGTAACATCTTGTCCCAGCTTCAATTTGTATAGGATGGTCGTCTTTCCGGCAGCATCCAAACCCAGCATCAACAGGCGCATTTCCTTGGATCCGAAGATCTTGCCCATCATCTTTGAGATAGCACCACCCATCTTGATTGTTGTGTAGCGTCTTTATATCGATGAAGTGTAAAGGTAGACGGCGAAAGGGGCGCGAGTTTATTTGCGAATGAGAAGGTCGAAAGGGCAGATAGATAAGTCTGCTGAGTTGTGAAAAGGATGCGATTCGATAGAGGCGTATCGATGTAGAATTGTGAGTTGCAGAAGCGGAAGCGGACGCGGATACGAAGAAAAGGAGCGACGATGAGATCTCCAGAAGAGACGATTTGGTGGAACTGAGGTTGTTTCGACACGGAAGTGAGATCAAATCAGATGGATTAAAATAAACGGGCCAGAATGTGAGAAGAGGAGAGGAGGGAGGAGAGAGGAGAGAGGAGGAGGAGAGAGGAGAGAGGAGAGGAGAGGAGGCAAGGTAAGGCAGGATAAGGCAAGGTAAGGTAAGGAAGGTGAGGTTGGTATTCTGGAAGACTGCAAAGAATGGAAATCCCAAAGACAAGGCTGAAACGAAGGTTGTCTTGAAGTCCCTATTTGTTGAATGCAGTGGCTGGTGGACGGTGGATGGTGGATGGTGGATGGTGGATGGTGGATGCTCTCGTTCACTCGATGGATGCGATGCGATACGAAGCGCGTGGGAAAAACGACAAGCCGAGAACCTGAGGAGTGCAGTATTGTGTGGTAAGGCAATAAAGGATGAACAGTAAGGCACTCACAGCACGTAACTTATCTCAATTCAATCCTTCCCGTGCTCCGTGTTCTGCTGGTAGACCAGACCAGGTAGACCAGACCAGCAGCGAGTGGGAAAAGGGGAATCGCTTGGACCATCAACGGGAAAACCGGCCAATCTGGGAGAGAATCTACCTTGGGATGGTAAAATAATCATAATCTATAATAAAATCATCTACAAGATAATCTACAGAATAATCTACAAAATAATCTATAAAACAAAACACCCTCGCCCACACAGACCGATCTGGCAAATTGCGATTTGCACCGGGAATCTCTCTCAGGGGAAACATGTCTATTTGTACCGATATTTGTTTCATCCGCGCCATTCTTCAGAAATGACCTACCGAGTACGAAGTACGTTGCTCATGTCCATACTACCACCACTACCAATACTTCCTGCAAGGCCCGGTACGCTTGCAAATAGTTATATTACCGTGACTCTGCTTGCATTGGTGGGACATGATATCAACACCGAATATGTCGCCAACATATGAAATATAAATTACCATCACCCCAACGGTCATCTGCCGATTCGTCGATCCTCACTTCGCAAATTGAGCTACCGTGAGAAGTGCGTCAAAGTCAAGGTAGGCAGAGGGCACAGCTTCGGTTCTGTCCGAGGAGTGGCACGATGCTACGCCAAACGAATGGATTGGAAAAAGACTCAGACCCCATCCTGATGATGACGAGAATGGCCTCGTGCAAATTCAATATGTACTGTACACCATATATTTCATCCCGTAACCCATATCCCGTAACTCCTTTAACCCCTCCAAACTCGTGTAAAATGTCGTTAACAGAGGCGGGTATCCCTAATCCAATGATCCTTTCCCCAAAATGAGCCCCATGAAAGTCGGAACGCCAGATCAACACCCATTAAAACATCCATTAGAGATACTTATTACTATCCAACATGATTATCCCGAGTGATCGAGAACAAAGCGTCGTTCAACCTCCTTGGTAGAGTCCTCGTCTCCATCGAAAACCAATCTGACTCTGCTGCCATCGTCAAGCATGGCTTTCACTTCCGCTCGGTAGAATGTTGTTGTCTCTGGGTAGAGGGCAAGAACCCGCTTACCCACTTCATAGGGGCCGAGGATAGCATCGTCCGGTGGAATTGGGCACATAGATGAAGCAGATGTGAGGAAATCCTTGGGTTGTTTTCCTTCGTCGGGTGCGACATCTTCGACCTTGTATCTTCGGCTTTTACCCTCTCCAATGACTCTGGTGACCTTCCCTTGAATCCAATCCGTTTCGTTTGCCGGGTATTCGGGCTTGGGTTTAAATGCGACTTCTTGGCCTCTAGTAAATTCGATTTTCTTAGTGCCACCGCTGCTGCTAACAGATTCCCCATTTTCACTCTTCCTCGGTGTGTCCTTGCCTTTAGGTGGCAGGCTACTTGTTCTGCCGTTTCCGATCTTTCGAACGTGTTTATTCTCCGCCGGGGAAGGGATTGGGGAATCTGCAGACCCATCAAAATCGGTGACACTTGACCTTCCGTGTGCTTCTCGAGGGGCGGATCCTCGTTCTGCTTCACTGGCTCTGACCATTGCTAAGAGCAGCGTGATCTTCTCGAGAACCATTTTTATGTTGTAGGAAGTAGTCTCGGAGACTCTGACACCGTCACGAATGAATTTGCTGAGCTCATCGATTGCTGTGATCGCAGGATCTTGGACAGAGAGTGGTTAGGGTTACTTTCCAGCAGGTATGTTTTCAATCAAGCACTCACTGACGCCATTGCTTAATTGATCCGCGATTGTGGTCTCCTTCGTAATGATAGCGTCTGGGATCACCGTGTCGAATTGTTTCTCCTCTGCCTTGATCTTTGCTATGGCCTGAGTGATCTCGGCCCATAATGCTGCTTCTTCACCCCGCTCCTGATTACTCGTACGTGCTCCGCCTCGAGGTTGACGTCTGATTTGAGAGGACGACATCTCACCGAGATAGCCCGAACTGTTTTCGAGCTCCTTCATATAACGCACCATTTTAGCAAGTCTTCTTCAGCAAAGTCTCTATATATATACCGGGGAATTTGCCAGAACAGAAAAATCGAGGGTAGTCGATATACAAATGATCCTGTCTATCCCTCTGAACCCCTTTTACCCGCGCTCTCGGCAAGTAGACAGGGAGACAAGTAGACAAGAAGACAAGTAGTCAAGTAGACAAGTAGACAAGTAGACAAGTAGGCACGTAGGCACGTAGGCACGTAGTCACGTAGTAGGGAAGCAACTGACTTACTCGACTCGTTTGTGGGTATTTGCGGACCCGCTCCTACTTCGAATAAGGAAAAAGGGCTCGCTTTTCATGTAATGGTAGCTACAAATCGAGACAAAACTAAAATGAACGGACAATGGTGATAATATATAGAATGATGTACAGAGTAGACAGGTAAGGACAATAGCAAGAGACGAGAAGTATGTTCAGGATATATGGAATGCGAGGTGAAGATGAATTTGGAGATTGAATTTGCGATGGCGGTACTCGAGTAGTGTGGAGAATGTCGGACGATTTGCAGGGACGGGAAGGCAAGGCAAGGCAAGGCAAGGGAGAGTTGCTTGACAATGGCAGAACTGGACGACTGGGTACTTGAACGATGGGTTGGAACAAGGCACGCAAGGCACGCAAGGCACGCAAGGCACGCAAGGCACGCAAAGCTCGTGTTACCAAAAGGTAGCATTTTGGTACAGGATTCCGTGGGTAAGAAGATTACGAGCAACGGGTAACATTTCAAACAAAGGCTAGAATCGCATATCTTTTGTTCTGCGACTTAGCCTCTGCCCCAGTCTTGCCGACCAAGAGCAACGATTGGTGTATTTCTGCCCGTCATCACACAGCCAACAGCAGCAATTGTTTCCGTTTTAGCGCGGGGTAGGAAGTCGAGGTGACGTGAAGTCCCCTTCCCTTACTAGAAAGCTCGAATGACGAACCTATTCACGAAGAATTCTCAGTGAAAACAACTCTCTATACGAACGGAGAGAACGAACAGAACGAACGAACGAACGAAGTAACGACAGGACGAAGTAACGACAGTACGAAGTAACGACAGTACGAAGTAACGACAGTACGAAGTAACGACAGTACGAAGTAACGACAGTACGAACACGACTCCCATTCCTCAAACCGCTTGCCTTCATCATCATCATCATCATCATCATCATCAATCAGCCGCCGCCCTACATTCATCATGCAAGTTCCATTATTGCGCCTTCAGTGTGGAGTCAACAGCTATGACTGGGGAAAAGTAGGAAAGGATTCTGCAGCTGCCAAGTTTGCCGCGGCTACTCCTGCAGACGATTTCTCCATACAAGAAGACAAGCCGTACGCTGAGGTCGGTATCTTTCCCCCTTTGTTCAATACAGCATGCCTTGGCAATCGATGCTGATTATTTGTAGCTATGGATGGGCACACACCCCTCAAACCCTTCCAAAGACCTTACCACGAAACGTACTCTTCTCGATCTTGTCCAAGACAATCAAGCTCTCCTCTCCCAAGAAATCAGCGAAAAGTTCGGTCAAAAACTACCATTCTTATTCAAGGTTCTTTCTATCGGAAAAGCGCTCAGCATTCAAGCACACCCAAATAAGAAGCTCGCAGAACAATTGCATGCCAAGGATAGCAAGAACTATCCCGATGACAACCACAAACCGGAAATGACAATTGCTATTACTCCATTCGATGGATTATGCGGTTTCAGACCTCTCGCAGAAATCTCCCATTTCCTCTCCACCGTTCCGTCGCTGAAGAAGTTAATCGGAGAATCAGAGGCGGAAGAATATCAATCTGCCATCAAAGGCCAAGAGACTTCCGACAAACCAGAGGATGAGGAGAAGAACAAGAAAGCCCTACAAAAGGCATTTGGTGCCCTGATGAATGCGAAGAAAGAGGACATCGAGGCGGCCAGCAAAGAACTGATCGCAGCAGCGAAAGAGGAGGGAGAGAATTTCGCAGGAGGTGGAGGTCCTTCAAACGAGGGAAAGGAGCTAGCAGATCTTGTCATCAGATTGAACTCACAATTCCCAGGGGATATCGGGTTGTTCGTTCTGTTCTTCTTGAACTATGTCAAGCTCGAAGTTGGAGAAGCGATGTTCTTGAAAGCTGATGATATACATGCATATCTAAGTGGAGACATCATTGAGTGTATGGCGGCATCAGATAATGTCGTCAGAGCTGGATTCACACCAAAATTCAAGGATGTCGACACATTGATCTCCATGTTGACCTATTCCTATGCACCGATCTCGGAACAAAAGATGCACCCAGTTGATTACCCATATGCTACACTCAACTCAACTGCATATTCATCTGGTTCTACCGCCACACTCTACGACCCACCGATTGATGAATTCAGTGTGGTTAAAACAGACCTCAAGAAGAAGGGGGCAAAGGCGACTTTTGAACAAATCGCAGGACCTAGTATCTTCATTTGCACTTCCGGAAACGGAAAGATTAGTGTAGGACCTAAAGTCGAGGACGTCAAGCCCGGCTATGTTTACTTTGTTGGAGCTACAGCTGAAGTGGTCTTGGAGAGCGAAGATGATGAGTTTACTACCTTTAAAGCATTCTGTGAGTTGCACGGGAAGGAGGACGCCGATGGTAAAGAGAAGCTATAAATCAAATCTTACAACTCATTAATGAACACAATTTCCACCAAACGGGATTTCCCTACAGTTGGTTGACACGGGCCAGGCACATCCATGCGTTTGAGGAATCCCGAAGATATTCACAAAAAAAAACCCCCCTATCGGCCTTGGTCTCAATGAAGTAGTCTCAACCCATCAAAATCAAAATTTGGGGCCGTGAAGTATGCCACTCCGAAGCGTTCCATGTCGACGTCCCCAATAAATCTATGAAGACCGGCTTATGGCTCCTTTTTCAACTTCTTCTAATCGATGCGCTCGATACGTCCACCTTATCGGATTTGCGCGATGATGTTTGTCAACCAGGCTGCTTTCTGTTGTCTGACAAGGGCTGCCCTCACGCACAGTTATTCTGCTATCGCGGTCCAAATTGCACCAATCCCCGCTTCTTTACTTCGTCCAATCAAGCTTCATATCACAACACCCCTTGTACACTTCTACTTCTTATCAAGAGGCTGACAGGGTCGCAATTAGTGTAGCTAATGTGCGGAATATGCATAAGAAGTCGGGAATGCCGAGTAAGTATGCTCTATATCATATGCTCTACTTACGTTGATGCGGCTGTGTTCAAAATAATTTCTTTCGACATTCGGAAGCTTGATGAGAAGTCATGGAGGTCGAACCAACGGAACATTCGATACGGAGACATGTCTCTGCCGCTGATCAACATGATGAGGCAGAGTTGGCGGAATTTGGGTACAAGCAGGAGCTGCGTCGTGATTGGGGATTGATGCACAATTTTGGCATTTCGTTTTCTATTATTGTAAGTTTAAGGATGATTTGACATCCTGCGAGGTGTGAGGAAGCCACCTTTTGATATGCGCAATGGCTATATCGACAACGATTGTGACTCCAGGCTGCATTTGTTTGTTCTGTAGAGTCGAAATGCTGATTTTTGCGACAGTCAGTGATCACGGGAATCACAACTCTGTTTTCATACGGATTGATAACCGGAGGTCCGGGAGGTATGCCTCATGTTCCAGTCCCACTAGCCTTGTCTGATGTTTCTAGTGATGTCCGTTGGATGGATTATTGTATCATTCTTCACGTTCATGATTGCGTTGAGTATGGCGGAGATCGTGTCAGCTATTCCCACTGCAGGAGGTCCATACTACTGGGCTGCCTTGCTAGCACCCAGGAATCATTCTGCTTTTGCTTCGTGGATCACCGGCTGGTATGTATGGGACCATCAGACATCAATAGCGCTTCTTAATCACCGTCCAGGTTCAACTTCCTCGGCCAAGTTGCCGTTACGACGGGCATCACTTTCGGTCTCGCTGGCCTCATCTCTACCACGGCGACCATTAAATCTTCTTATGAGCCAAGTGCGCCTCGAACTATCGGCATCTACGCTGCGCTTCTCTTCTCTCATGGACTCGTCAATACTTTCGGTGTGCACGTTCTTCGTTACTTGAATAATACTTCCATCGCGCTTCACTCTCTTGGAGTGACTTCACTTGCCATCGCAGTCTTAGCAAAAGCTCCAACCCACCGTAGCGCAAAATTCGTCTTTGCAACATTCTATGACGGAACAGGCGATCCAGGATGGAGTGTTAGGGCTAGTCCTGCATATGTCGCTTGCTGTGGTGTTCTGATGGCTCAGTACACGCTCACTGGGTTTGATGCATCTGCTCATCTATCCGAGGAAACTCGTAACGCCTCTTGGAGTGCGCCGATTGGTGTCATCTCGTCTGTGGGTTTCTCGGCTTTGTTTGGATTCTTCGTAATTCTTTCCTTCCTCTTTTCCATTCAGGACTTCCACAAGACCGTCGCGAGCGACTATGGGCAACCTGTGATCCAAATATTTGTAGATGTGTTTGGTACTGATGGGGCGGTGGTATTGATGTGCTTGATTATGATTTGCGTTTGGCATTGCGGGTTGTTCTCTATGACGTCGAATTCTAGAATGATGTTTGCGTTTGCTCGAGACGGAGGTATTGTGAGTAGACCCTCCATTCCCAGAAATTGCATTCGATCTAATATGATAAATAGCCCAAGTTCTTCCATAAGGTGGATGATCACTTCCAGTCTCCCATTCGAACGGTTTGGCTTGCAGCCTTCCTAGCGTTCTGTCTTGCCCTTCCATCACTAGGCTCTTCAGTCGCATTCGCTGCTGCTACCAGTATCGCGACGATCGGACTTTACATTTCGTATGGAACTCCAATTCTTATCGGGCTCATATACTCGAAAGAATTCAATGCTCGGAAAGGTCCATTCAATCTTGGAATGTTGTCCAGGCCAGTCGCGCTGATCTCCGTGGCCTGGATTGGCTTTATTACTGTGATTTTCTGCCTTCCGACCACAAATCCAGTGACAAGTCAAACCGTTAACTACACGGTTGTGGCTGTCGGTATCATTGCCATCGGTGCATGCGGGGCATGGGTTACATGGGCTCATCAATGGTTTGTGGGACCTCAAGCGGAAATTGAAGCAGCGGCAAGGTTGGGTATCAACCCGGAAGAGCCTGGGGCTCTTGAACGAGCGGAGCTGGATGGGAAGGTTAATCTAAGCGTTGGGGCTAAGAACTCATATTGAGTACGAAGCACGCGATCGTAGCTAGACTGCTGCCTACGATCTGAATATGTGGAAATGTGCATGAGTCTGATTTGTGTGTAGCACTGTGGTCGGTTTTACATTCCATGCCAGCTACGATATTTGAATACTCGGTGATTGGTCTGTACGAAGCCATTACTTGCGACCCCAGGTATAACCTATCCCAGCTATAGTCTATCGTAAGCAAAATGGTCCGCTTTGGGGTAAAGGGATCGTGCAAAGCTTGATATCACATTTCTAACTTATCTGTAGTCGACTTTAATGCTTATATAATTAGCATTACGCAAGGGCAATGTACGAAGTAAAGTGGGTTTGCTTACATGGTTTGCTTACATGTTTTGGGAAGCTCAATCTTTATGCCGAGGTTTAAAGTAAGCACTGCTGCAGCTTAAGGCTGTAGGGCACACACATACTTGGGAGCCGGCATAACAAAGCTTAACTGGCGGGGTTTCACCGCTTCTAGTACTTCGTATTTTGTTGGGCCACCACCGGCGCCTCAATTACAGCTCTACAACGCTCCGGCATACTACGTAAGATTACAAGCTCTTTAATCCTCTCAAATCCAACTGCCTCCCAAGCTTCTAATACTGCTGCCCGAAGCCTTTGGTACGAAGTATATCTATCAGGATATCTATCTTCAATATAATCCTTTATATCATCCTATATATTCTCAATCGGGTTCAAATCCGGGGAGTTTGCTGACTATACTATAAATGTAATATTGATTACTTCGAATACAGATTTAATAACCCGAGAAGAATATCCCTTTGCGTTGTCTTACTGTAGGATCAACTCAGGATACTCTTATAGAATCTCTTCAATAACTGGGATAGTAATACCAGTATATAACCCCTCATTTATAATCTCCGAATCCTTCTTCCAGAATAGTCTTATGGAAACTCAAAAGATACAGGTATTACATGATAGTAGAGCATGGGTTTCATTGGAAGAGAGGCCGTGCAACAGTAATATCTTATTAAACACCGCCGACACTATATCACCCGTGTCACAGCGTTCGCCTCCACTTTACCCCTCACGTCGTGTTGATGATTCTGTAGTTACAATAAGCTTACGGAGGTTCAGCACAGCAGGAAGCACGGCAGGAAGCTCGATACTTCATAGAGGATAACTGCCGGCGTTGTTCCGTAGGCCAATGCATACTGCATTCTGCTTCGATCTGCTTGAGAGTGGGGAGTGGCGGATTGTGGATTGTCAGTGGCTTGAGGAAGTGTAATTCCGTTGTGTAAGTCGTCGAGTTTCAGATGACCTTCCGATGACCTTCCGATGACCTTCCTTCCTCAGCTTCAAGTTCCACCAAACAGGACCACAATTTATTCCTTTTGAACCGGGCATCCTCTTATCTTCTGAATAGTAAGTGCTCACATCATTCCCCACACGCATCAAAACCCGATTGTGGGGATATGTATACTGTTTCGGACAATGAGTTGACTTGTTAATAGTTACTCAAGTTCTTTCAACCTACGAACAAATTCTCAATCAGCAAGATGAATAATGCAGGGGGCTTGACGCGCC
This sequence comes from Clarireedia homoeocarpa, assembly GCA_001465935.1. Lineage (NCBI taxonomy): Eukaryota > Fungi > Ascomycota > Leotiomycetes > Helotiales > Rutstroemiaceae > Clarireedia > Clarireedia homoeocarpa. Next base: position 165,921 of record LNKV01000055.1, on the reverse strand, counting down.
GAAGAGGTGCTTGTGAATCATGTAAGATCAAGAAAGTTCGATGTAAGTTTCCAAGTTGTTTGCTACTTTCAAAAACTTGTTGATAAACAAGCTAACAATGAATTAGGTGATGGAGAAAAACCTGAGTGCAGCAGATGTATCGTCAGTTTAGAATCTTGCCCCTACTATTTTGTTTATGCCTGACGATACGATAGCGGCGTGGGCTTCAGTGTATTTATGGGCAAGGAAAAAGAAAGCCTTATCAGCGTCGAGTTCACTCAATAGACTCAAATTCAGGAGAGAAGAATCGATATCAGGGAAGTCCGAGCTTGATGCAAAATACACCTTGCAATTGCGGTTCAACCTCGATATCTAGACGAGGAGTATCACCAGCAGAAGGTCAAGCTCGAAGCGATGATGGCGATGAGTACGACTCTTTTGCGCTCGGATATGATGCTGATGAGTGGACATCTTTTTCGCCAACCACAACGCTTGACATGGGATTCTTGGATGAGGGCTTGGACTGCTCCTCAATGGACTTCAGCGCGCTAGCTATGGAAGGAGATCTGCAGAAGGAGTTGGGTCATGGTGCAACCTCCTCCTCAAGGACAGGTCAGGTTTTACAATTCCCACCTTCCTCTATCATGCAAATTGGGCAACCGAATTCAGTCCCAAACTCTCATACATGCACCGATTATAGAAGAGATTCTGGCATCTTAGTGAGCATGCTACCTACTCCTGCGAGTACTCAATGTTGTAGAGAGAGGAGGACGGATTTAACCGAGGTAGCGGTACATGCTTGTGAGTTACATAGCTTGCAGGAGTCTCCAGACCAGAAAAGGAGACAATTCCTCGAGGGAACCTCCTCAAAAAGTTCAAGCTTTGACCTTACTTCGATATACATTAATCCGACCTATCTATCAAAAGGTGCCACTCAGGCCACCGATGCAGAAGCAGTGATGGCTCTTATTCAACTATCACAGAAGATTCGAGAGTATTTTCAAAGAAGCAAGCCTGCTAGTATTGGAGGCCCTTTGGATGCCATATTATCAGATTCAGAGCAGGTAAATATATGGATTAAAGGTTTGTGAAGACGCCTCGTTCAAATCATACAGGATCAGACTATGCTGACATTGTGCTCAGCCTCATTGCGCGATTCTGATGGGTAGGTATAGCTAGCAAAGAATACCGCTGTGCAAAATTTAACATCTATTCAGGCTAAGAACTTTTATCGATTGGCCCTTTGCAGAGCAAATTGTCAAGAAAGAACTATCAAATGATGGAAATGATCCTGCGGTTTCGACTTTGTTTTATGCCATAATGACGATAGGAATCATGAAGGAGAATAACTCACAGTCTGAAGAGGCGCGGACTCATTCCTCAAATAGCTGCTTCACTAAAGCATTAGAATGTGGAAGGAAAATGCTGAGTGCCCCAAATATCCATGAACCAAGGATCATTGACCTTCAGGTACGTTGCTTTACTCATCATTGTAGAACATATTTAGCTTACTTTTGGGCGCGCAAAAGACTCTCATAACGCTGGTAAGTAACCTCAGAGATAATTCATCTCTAACGTAGTAAAGTTCATGTAAGCTAATAGATTAAGGCATATTGTGCTTATTCAAGACAATGTCTGTCAAGTGATCTTTTTCTAGGATCTGCAGTGCAGGTGGCTTTGGCATTACACTTGAATAGTAACGAATCGTTATTGTCGCCTGTGGCCAGTCATGAAGATTTAATTCGAGCACAGAGAGCATTTTGGTTTCTGTACATCATGGAAAAGTCACACTCGATGCGGCTTGGCAGAGTTTCTGTAGGTCTTTCAGAGAAATAGAGTTGATCGTGGACCAAACTTTGCTAATAGGCCACAGATGTTAGATGATGCTTACATTGACTGCGATCCACAGATACAATGTATCACAAATAATAATCTGCTCAACCACTCTGATGCCAATAAGCACCTCAGCATCTACTATAAACATGCACAGATCTGTTCAGCAATCGTAAAAAGTCTTTACAGCCGGGATACCTCGCATCTAGACTCCATTGAGATTGGAAAGATCACGGATACACTCTATGATCGCCTTGAAGCATGGAAAAAAGACGCCTGTGAGGCAGTCCATGAGCCTATTGATCTAGCAAAGGTCATGTGTTGTTATCACGAAGCCACTTTTGTCATTCACGGAAAATGGCACATAACTTCTTCTGGTGAAAATAAGGCTAATCAGAGCCCATCTGCTGTACGGAGCTTGGAGCTATGCCAGCAGTCAGTATCTGGTGTTGTTGAGATGTGTTGGGGGTCTGGAGTAACAGAACTGATAGACAGAGATTGGTATTTTTCCTTTGGAGTAACTACTTTTCCAGTGCTAACAAGCAGACAGTCCCATAATTTTTCTCAGTGTGATATCAGCGTGCATCTTATTCCATGCTACGTTCCAGAAGACTAGCAGCAAAACTGATATGGGATCTTTTGGCACTCTCTTGGGCTTTCTGGCTCGAATGTCAGGGAGACGAACTGCTCCGTTCAACGAAATTTCTGCACTGTGGGCAATAGCTACGAAACCAGTCAGGAGGAATGACTGCATGACTAAGCTAATTTAAATGAAGTTATATTTACATATGATAACACTCAATGTCAGACATCCTCATCAGACAGTGAAATCTTTGAGAAACGGTCCCCAAATCCTTCAGTATGATCGGATACTAGGTATTTTGGCACTTTCATGTTATCTCCTGAGAAACTGGAAGATACATCATCCGAAAATGTGGGCACTACAGTGGGGACCAAAAGTATGTGATCTGGACCGAACACATAATTTCGTGTTGCTGTTACTTCCGGCTGGAATTTCCGTAGTGGGGTAGATGGGAGCGGAGCACAACCCACATTTGCGGAACGAGATAGTGATTGAAGCTTGCTGACCGCATTTGCAATTGCAAGGACTGTCTTTAGTTGTCTCTCAGCCTATCACCATAGACATCGCATCTCAAATCGATCACTAAATGATGCATTGTCCACTACAGGAAGATGGGGGCTAGTGTTTCACCTGCTCCGCTACAGGTGGTTATAACAGAGAGAGAATCAGCCACGTCACTAGGACTGGCGATAAGATGGGTATATTACATTTATCTAAAAATCATGGGCTAGCGTACTTGCCGCGCCGTTGTCGACCTACAGAAACTGCATTATAATCCTAAAGAGTAGAATGCGGTTGACTTTGTGAATATGTCCTGACTTGGTCTTCTCTTGAAAGTTTCACCTAATAGCCTCTGGATAGTCCAGCAACGCATCACCCAAACGACCCTGCTGAGCTTGATCCACTGTTATGTGAAAAGTTAAACCCTCTTTATACGCCACCGGTATTATCCTATCTAGAGCTACATGATATTGTTTTATCTTACATCCTGAATTTCTGATGCATTTCTTACCAGTCGACCTTTGACTTTGCTGCCGGATGTAAGATCTTCATCCCACAATGCTTGATATGTCCCTCGCCCTGCGCGAAGGGATCCAGGTGTTTTCCATCGATATAGGATCTGTGCTCCCTGCGCCAGGACATTATGCAATGGGTAATATGCCACCGGGTTTGCATGTACACCGACGTACCCGGCGTCCTTTCCCAGGCGCGCATCATGACTTCGCCAAGCGGGAGTTCAATCGTAAGCTCTGGGTCATCGTAGTATTTCCAAGAACCACCTGGGCCGTCGCCCATCGTCGCGAATTCAGCCGAGATCTCATCGTCGCGACATTGCGACGGGAGCCAGATCATTGCGAGACCGTCAAACATACAGCCGTTTGCAATTGACTCTTCTGGTGTATTGCCCTTGCATTCGCAACGGGCCTCGCGTACCATCACATGGCTGCGGTACGCTCGATAGGCTGCCTGAGAGATGCTGTACAAGCCGTACATAGCCAAAGCGAATAAAATAGCTACCCCTAACATTTTGGCAATCGTTGATAGAACAGCAAGTTTGCTAGGCTTGAACTGCGATCCCTTGATGTACTCGCCCCGCTTGGTTCTCCATTTAAGACCAAAAAATTCAGATGGAGACGCAGATAATCTCGAATGACCCAACAGCGACTCTTCATCCTTTTCAGTTTCGGACTGGCTAGAAAAACCATTAGCAGATATCGACGATGAGCAGTGCATGATTCTGACCTATCAGTCATACTGATAGCTTTGTTGTATGACATAATGAAGAGATTGAAGAAGATTCTCGGTGTAAGTGGTATTCGCAGACACAGTAAAGGGAGCAAACTGTTCCAAGGGGACGAAAAAGCATAGATGTGGTAGTAGCGAGCAATTATGTCCATATCTTCATAGTTCCGACGTTCGCACCCTTCGTTCTGGCCTTCCCAAAGCGGATCTTACCCTCTGAACCTCTATCAATCTGAACGCCGGCTCCGAGGCCTTTGCGGCGTTCAAATTAATGGATCCTGCTATTTTCGCATATATCAATTTTAATTCCGGTTCCGAGGAGAATTACATAAGATATATGGCAGTTTCTAGGCTAACCGGAATTATAGAATTCCGAACCTAGAAGCGACTTCATGACACCTTTACAATTCCGAAGTGTAAGTGTAAATCATGTTGTTACCGAACCCCCTGGCCATATATTGCCGAACTCGGAAAAACGTTCATAGGAGTATAGCACTGTTGAACACCTTTCCTATCGTTTCATGTAACTAACTGAGTCCATGAGACTTTATAAACGTTTCAGATATCAGAGTAACCGCCACTCACTGACCTCCAGGGTCGGTTTGCTGTATCGCTTGACAATTCTAAATTCACAGGCAGAGATTAAAGTGAATCTGATGGAAGTATTCTGTCGACTACCTGCGATGAGATATGAAACACCGTATTTCGGTATTTGACGACAAACTTCTAACTTCTCTTTGAGTTGAATACTGTAGGCAGTTGCTATACGCACGATCTATTTAAATTAGACCAGTAGTTGTGCCTATCACCGAACGCACCTATACGTCGAGTAACAATTCGCTAGAGCTGTCCCTCATTTCATAATTTATTCAAGAATGATTTTCTCTGCCGATATACTATATAGCATTATTTATTTATTTTCTAACTCTGCCACTAAATTCCCTACTAGTCTGTGTTATACAGCTTCACAGCGGTACTCCCATTGAATCTTTCCCAGTTCCACTCTCTTATTTTACTGAACGATCTACATGTATGTGGCCTATCAGAGAAAATGTAGTTCTGATCTATTCCCTCATAATACTTTGTAGGTATTGGTGTCGCATCTCCGTAGCATTGAACCATTTGTCTGAGGTGGTCTAGGCAATGATCTGATTTTCAATGTTAGAAAATAGATTACATACGGGAGCGAAGATAGGCTCATAGACAAGGGGAATTTACCGCGATGAATTACTCCGTGGATTGTGATTTGGGGATAATGTTCGGGGTAGAAGGCTTGCCGGATATGGTCCTATGTTGGCAATAAATGTTAATTTCTATGCCTTCTACTTGCACATGAAAGGAGCAAGAAGGGCTAACTTACCAGGCAGTGCAATGAATGCATCATATCAAGACTGTTCAAAGCAAGAGAATCTATTAGTCTTCTGGCTCGAGGCATGAAAGGATCAAGCTTACCCAGCAACATAACCATCGGCTCTCTCATGCCAATATTCTTGATAACCAGGGCCCCAAGCCTCTCTTGCTTCATCCTCTGTAAGAACAATATATCTTCCTATTACAACTTAGCATCTATTGCTCGTCTTATGTCATTACACACGATGGAAGCAAAAGGGCGCAGTGAATTAAATAAAACTAACCATGAGTCAATCTATCCCAAGCTGCATCAACCTCCGGATCTGGTTCTCCCACATATCTTGGCTCGGATGCTGGTCTCTCGGGCACATACTCGTGCCCATCCTTTGTAAAACCTGGACTTCCAGTAAACCAGACGCGTTCAATCTCAATTGACGACCTTACATCAGCTGGAAAGTATTAGCAGCACTTCATATCACAGCTTCAAACTCATCTGTGAACCTCGATGACCCGAAGTATTTGGTGTAAAATGAAATCTCCACATTACCTAAGTCTGTTGCAAACCCTTTTTCAAAGGAGCCTGCTGCCGAAGTTGAGGGAAGTTGGAGCCAAAATACTAAAGACAAGCAGGCGAAGAAGAAGGTAGAAAAAGCCCATGGTAATGAATATTTGAATTTCGAGATTAAATGCAGGTCTTGTTTATGTGACTGTGGTAACTCCTTCTCGCTCAAATCGGAGCTAGAAGGAAGGAAGCTCTCCTCCTCGCTAAGTGCAGAATATGTTTGAGGAGCATTGGCTTTTCGGAACAAGGGTAGAGAAAATGATGTGAGTTTTTGAAAGGCCATCGTGAGCTCATACATCAGACGAGTATGAACTATTCGATTGTGAATGAGTGGCTAGAGAATATTACAAGCTTACTTAGATATATCGATGTGACATCACGTGTAGATTTGGCTTCAAATAGTACAAGAAAAGCGCAACCATTTTTTCCGAGGCATGGAATTTTTCCCTGTCGGCTCCGGAATTATATGTACGATACAAGCCCACTATCAAGTTTCCGGAAAACTTTCGGAAATCCGAGAAAAGCGGTTAGCTAATATTTCGCAAACTTCAGTAACTTCGTGAAAGACTATTGTCGGATTGTTTCGAGAAAAAGCGGATCTAAAATTCAAGTCTAGTTGATGGGGAGAATTCACAATCAATCAACTACCGAATGGCAAATTCGAACAGGCGTTTAGAACTTGTGTTCTTCCCATGTAACGACTGGCTTTCATATATTTCTTTTTGAGTTGATTGTAACGCCATGAATACTAAGTACTCGCCATTGAGTAGAAAGTCAACAGGGGAAAGCGATGCCTTCTCCGATACTGAGTCAGATAATGAGACGATTACAGCGCCTGAAAAGAACCTATCGATCAGAAACTTGAATTGGAAATCCTTGAGATCTCCCTTGATCACATCAATTTTTCTATCCATTCTTTTGATTGTTGTGCTTGGATCTTGGTCAATAATTCAAGAAAGCTCAGCCAAACTAAAACTTCCAACACCATACTGTTAGTTTTGAATCTACCAGAACTTTTCCATCTGCTAATAAGTGTCTCTAGTACCGACAGAAACGACCATTTTCCAAAATTATTCTGACTTTAGCGGCGCCCCAACTCCCGACAACAATGCTCTATGGATGGATTTACTTGGACGTGAGTTGTTGATACTTCCTTCACGTTCATGCAGCTGCTAAACTCACAGCCGGGATGGGATTTGTGACAATCCATAACCCTTCTCAATACGGGCTTCCCGAAGGAATAAAAGATGATCGTACGCCTCCAGATGTTCAAGTCTACGGCATTAGCATGTACCATCAACTGCATTGCCTGGTAAGCCTGTCCCATTCGCTCATAAAAGACTGGATTATCAGACTAATAACTTGGTAGATGATGATACGGGAGACTTACTGGTCGGCTCTGCGTGGCGACCTGAACTTAGAGATGAGCGAGGGTCAAGAAGAAGAGCTCTGGCGTAGTATGAGTCACGTGAATCATTGCTTTGACTACATCCGACAAGCAATCATGTGTGCTGGAGATATGTCAATAGAGGGCGCTGCTGAGATGAGATCGGAAAATGACCACCCTCGGATCAATGGGTATGGAAGTAGTCATGTATGCAAGAGCTACGTAAGTTCTACACAAGTCGCTGTTCCTCTCAATACTCTGCTGACACCGTTTTAGCAAGCTTCAAGAGAATGGATGGACGCAAATACTCCTCCGTAACAAATACATCTGTTCTTCAATCACCAGAGAGATTAGACGAAGTTTCATACATGCGATAAATATACCGATGCACAACTAGAGATACAAAAAGCCCGTGCAAGTGAGGTTCAGCGTAAAGAATGATGTCTTAGAAGAAAAGGCTTTTCCTGGAGGAATCGGTCTCTGCAAAAACAAAAATTCGATCATTTTGTGAACATAGCCATTAGCTTCCATATCAATTGCTGAGATTTGTAAACATTCAGAATAGAGAGTCGATGAACGTGGAGTCACTCAAATGCAAAATTTTCTCAACTAGCAACGTGGGGTTCTAGGCTTCTCATATGACTGGCGGTATGAGATCAATGAAAGTAGGTAGGCAAGGAGTACATAACCATGAGACTAGATCTGCTTTGTCGTAATAAAAATTTTCCGATCGCGTGCAGGGGTAGACAGACGAGAAGAATGCTACTTCATCGGGCTCCTCTCTACAGAAGACATTGGCGGTTCAGTCCGAGTCTTACACCAAAGTGGTTGAAACATGAGGCGATTTGCTGCTCGACATGAGCACCAAGATCTTTGAAGATGCTGAGTCACTTAACAATACTTTCCATATGTTCTGGTGTATTCACACAAAAATCAATTTTCATTGAACCACTATATAATTCCAAGTCATCATCCTCAAATCATCATATCCCATCTTCATAAAACCACTTTGATATCTCAATTTCTCACCGCCAAATGCAATTTTGCCCATGCTCACTCAAACAAGTTGAAGCTACGTTTAACGTTCAAAAGGACGTCCGCAGATCGCCAAAATAAAGCGCTAAAACGAGTTAAATAAAATTCCTAGCATTGCTTGGGCAAAATCGAGGATGAGAATTGACTTACATGATTGATTCCAAGTTGCTGAATGATTTATGTAGTGGTACATCACTTCGACAAAGGCTCGGGAAGAGAGTGAGGGGCTGGTGCAGCCTCACGCTTGTCTTCGAAGAAGTATGGTTCAGGTGCAGCCTCACGTTTCTTATCTTCAAAGAAGTAGGGCTCTGGGGCAGCCTCTCGCTTATCCTCGAAGAAGTAGGGCTCTGGTGTAGCCTCGCGCTTCTTGTCCTCGAAGAAGTATGGTTCAGCTGCAGCTTCACGCTTCTTATCCTCGAAGAAGTAGGGCTCTGGCGCAGCCTCACGCTTCTTATCCTCGAAGAAATACGGCTCAGGCGCAGCTTCACGCTTCTTGTCTTCGAAGAAGTATGGAGATGGAGCAGCCTCTCTTTTCTTATCTTCAAAAAAGTAGGGCTCTGGTACAGCCTCCCGCTTCTTGTCTTCGAAGAAGTATGGGGCAGCCTCACGCTTCTTATCCTCGAAGAAGTATGGTTCAGGTGCGGCCTCACGTTTCTTGTCCTCGAAGAAGTATGGTTCAGGTGCGGCCTCACGTTTCTTGTCTTCAAAGAAGTAGGGCTCTGGTGCAGCCTCACGTTTGTCTTCAAAGAAGTAGGGCTTAGGAGCAGCTTCACGCTTGTCCTCGAAGAAGTAGGGCTTAGGAGCAGCTTCACGCTTGTCCTCGAAGAAGTAGGCCTCAGGAGCAGCTTCGCGCTTGTTGACCAAAGCTGTTGGCAGGGCCATCTATGTTCAAAGTAATGTATTAGTATTCAAATCAATCCAGCAAGTACATAATATGGTGAAAGATTTCTTACAGTGGACGCTGTGAACGCCAAAGTGGCCACAACGGAAATTCGAGAGTGATGCATTTTGGTGATGGGGTTGCTTTTGAGACGACGATAAGTATGGAATAAGGTGAATAGTAAAGTAGCAGGCAAGTTAGTCTGATATATATAACCATGAAATGAAATGTACAGTTGGTTGCTAGATGCTTATGAGAATTCTGGATTAGTAAGATTCAACTAATCAGTTCGCTAACCAGTTTGACCGGTATATTCGGAAATTTTCAATTTATCCGAAATCCGGTAGATTTGGGAGTTGAGATTCTAGCGGAGCGGAACCCGGAAAATCGCGGGGTTTTCCCTCTGGAAATCTTCTTTGCCTAATGCGGGGGATATACAATCGGATTGAGATATCCGAAATCTGGTTGTAACGGATTTCTTCGCATGTTGGAAGTGAGATTCCATTTCTTCATTGAAGTTGAATAACTTCATACTTTGATGTCCTGAGCTGCTCTCTTTACATTTGACATTGCCCCTTTCACAATGGAAAGTCACCACAACTTACTCTCTTCAGCTGACAAGGAAAGCGACAGCAGTAGTGAGTACACTCCAGGAAAAGAGTATTATAGAGAGACAGAAAATGTTCGTCAGGGAAGTGTGCGACGAATGCTTTTATTTGCATTGCTTGTGCAAATAGTATTTCTATTCTACGGCACTTTTCTATTCGTTAAAAGCTTGCCTCCATCGAAAATCTATCCAGGTATATACACAAGTGTTACTCAAATTTATCGATCTGAAAATATACTCATTTCATGTCAGATATTTACGATGGGTTAAATCTCCGCGAGCATACTCAGAAAATGACGCGCCATTCGAAATTCGATGGTCGCCCATCAGCAGAAACAGATAAAGCGTGGCATGATTTGTTAGATGGTATGATTGTCAACCCATCCCAGTAGACTTCTACCCCAGGAGTGTTTGGCTGACCGTGCTTCAAAAGTTGGAATCATAAGTATCACAGAGCAGGAGAAAAACCGCCTGCCATTTGATACTGCTAAGAATGTGTTTGTCGAAAACGAATACGTCGTTGAACTGAACGTTTTCCATCAACTTCACTGCCTTCACAGTCTCCGAGAGCAACTATACAATCCAAAATCCATTAATTATGATGAGCCTGTTCACTTCTGGGAGTGGCATATGAGTATGTCTTACCTTCCTCTTGCTCTTCCTACTTGTTTTTCTCTCCTAAGAATTCAGGTAATGCTAACCACAACATAATAATTTTAATAGATCATTGTGTAGAGTCCTTAAGATATTCACTGATGTGCCATGCGGACATCACACCTCAGCGCTTCTTCTGGAACAAAGAAAACAATGCCTATTCCTTGGATACTGGACATGAGCAATTCAAATGTAGAAACTGTCAGTCTCTTGTCTAATTACACCTTGAGGATGTATACTAACGCTCTGTATAGGGGATGATATCTGGGATTTTGCCAAAGCGCGGAATACAACAGGAGATGGAGCAATTAATTTCAAGGGATTCGGGAAAGATGGGAACGAGGGAAATGATGCATCGGTAACATGGGAGAAAGTAAATGCGGAAAATGGTATAAGTAACACGTAGAATAATTTTGTAGCATATGTAACTTATTCATTGCTCCTTCATTCTCTTCATCATTCGTAGAGTCAAGCCCTAATGCTTATTATTTATCATTGGAATACCTCCCATTGTGGCTCTACTCACAGCAGGGGTTTACCACACAGTGCACACTTGTGCGCTTGGTGATACGTGTTTATTCTGCACAGAAACTTGCATGTGGCGAAAGATGTAGAGATGGGATAGTCATTGGACTTAAAAATGAACTAGAAACTATTGCTGGAGGAACAGCAGGTTGACACGTAGGATATTGCCTGTGGGCTTCAAATGAATTTTAAAAAGTAAGGGTAACTTTGGTTTGATTCAACCTTTCTACTAGGTTATCTACAGTGGGAAGGACTCCTTATATAGGTACTTCTTAGGCCGCTGCTATAGGCTTCGTAAGCCTATTATTATACGCCCCACAGGCTTCGCAATATATTTGAAACCTATGTTGATCAGTGGGTAGGTGGGGCAATTGCCCCATTATGATAGTTCCAACAATTATATGCCAAGGGTAAGTAGGAATGGGAGCTAGCTAAATTGATCGCAGTACTGTGGCAGACTGAAGAGATTGACTCTCAAATTATCTGCGCCGGATTGAAGTATAGACATTGGCTCAACTCGCGGCTTTTCTTAATCTAAAGACAATATCGAGCCTTCCTAGAACTGCTGTGAAATCATCTTTCATATCATTCCAAAACCCACTGCCATTTTCGCCTGGGGCAAATTCCACATCATACTTTGATGTCAACATTGCTGTGATATATGTCAGGCTTTTCATTGCTAGAATCTTCCTTATGCACACGTATTTTCCTGCATTATGGTTAATTGGCGTTGGCCAAAGGATTCAAAAACATTTGAAGAGAAGTACCTTTTGAGAAGGGCGCCCAAGCACATTTATCCTTGGTCATATCAGGCTTGTAGCTCCACCGTTCTGGAATAATATCATTGGGCATCTCAAAGCAGCTCCCTACTGCGTTGAATTAGTTCTGTGAACGAAAAATGATGTATTTATTTATTCTTAGCCACTCACATCATGCGATAACGTAGCGATGCATAAAGATAGCAATGCCCTCGGGAATACATTTGCCGCTTATTTGAAATCCACATGGGGGAGAAAGTCTCGCCGGAGCTGTTGGAACAGGTGGAAACATCCTCAATGTTTCAAGCACGATGCTACGCAAGATAAGCAAAGTTTGAAGATGGTTTATATCATGGAAAAATCATAGGGATTCAAGCTCTTCTCATAGTTGTTTCTGATATTGGGAATATCGTGCCAAATCGTAGAATATACAGGTACGTGACGTTGTGGTGGTATCACTAGATATATTTAGATGCCGCAAAATGTTATATTCCATTGGTTGGGCCCACCCCCCGGCAATCATCATCGTCAATGCATCGCCGTCAAGGAGATCTAAATCGTCCATCAGCGTATCCTTCTTCAACGATTCGTCTATGAGATATGATGAAACCTTAAAAGGTTAGGATCTTGTCCAAATCGTGAGAAAGAAGCCTTAGGTCTCGTGATAGTACCGATGGCTCTAGTTTAAAATATAGTAAGAACATCTTGTCTTGATCAGATATAAATAATCGCACACGCTTATTCGGTCTTGCATCTGGTCTCGGCAATAATCCTTGAAGTACTTCCAATCATTTGCCAAACCAGACATTGAAAATTCTAGACGGCATACCCATAGCACTGGACTAAAAGGACCTTGAAAAGACATAAACTTGCGTATCATGACGAGATAATGATGCCACTTCTCTTCAATCAACATATTGAATGATCTCTCAAAAGCTAAATCCTCAAAATACATTTCTTGGCGTTCAAATAGTGCACTGCCCGTACACGGCCATTTGCACGTACTACGCCCAGTACGTTTTGTGACCCTTCGTATACACTAATAGTTCAATCTAAACCCCCTCCAAACTGCGCTAGTTTGCACTATTTGCACTATTGCCTACACTGGTCGGCGCTTTGAACTCTCCAAAGATCCTGGAACTTTCTGGGATTGGTGATCCCAAGCTTCTTGACTCACTCGGAATCGATGTCTACGTCGAAAACCCCAACGTAGGAGAAAACTTCCAAGACCATCCATCCAGCGGAATAAGTTTCGAGGTCGCAGATCAAATTCAAAGATTGGATTCTCTTAACCGTTAAGAGCCGGAAGCTATAGTGGCGGCAATGTCAGCCTATCAGAGCGATAAGACTAGACCTTTCAGCGGGGCGGCGATATCATCTTTTGATTTCATACCCGTTCCAGACTTCAAGACGCCAGAAGGTCAGGCCGAGTTAGAGCGATTGCTGCATTCATACCAACCGAAACATTCGAGTGCACTATTTGAATTTGGACGCCCCGTTCTTGGAAGCTGCCAAAGATTATGTTCGAAAAACCATGATTTCTGCGTGGCATCCATCGGGTGCTTGTGCGATGCTATCTTTGGCAGATGGCGGCGTTTTAGATCAGAGACTGATTGTTTATGGCACTAAGAATATCAGAATCATCGTGCAAGCATGATACCATTGATCCCGCGGGGGAACATCCAGTCGACTGTTTATGCAGTGGCTGAAAGGGCGGCTGATTTGATCGAGCAGGATCATAATCTTTCTTGATTGCCATGTTCTAACTATCTTGATTTCTCAAACTGAGCTGCTTTCTGTAGACAAGGACAAATCATATCATCTTATCTGACGTTGAAATTTCTACTTTTGTATTATAGCAAACCCTGAGATTAAACATTTCACTTGCTCTTTTTTTAGCTCATCTTCCTCTTGTGAAATCTGATATCTAAAGAAGCTTGCTTACAAGTGAGTAAATTCGGATGAAAAACTTGTGGAAGTCAAGAATAACTGAGCTGGAGTCAATCCAACCAGGCGCGGCTTTTTGAAATCAACGGATTTGGACTAGAGAGGTTTTAGTTTCGCTTACTGTTCTTGCTCCAAAATGGTTAAGTCTCAGGATGGGTAGAACCTGGATTTTTGGCTGCTTCGGGTGGATAGATATTAAGAGACTTGAATCGATGTTCTTCCTTTTTAACTAGAATGGTTAGAGACATATTTCTGACCTCGTGATAACAGCCTGCCGGGTAACTCTCTTTCAATCCGTAGCCCTATTCCCTGTAGCATCCCTGCAGCTTGTCCTGTCTTCAGCAAGCATTTTGATCATATTGGACTAGTAACACCTGATTGCTCTGTATGGGTTTTATTACCTAAGGAAACATCAACAAAAAAGGAAAATAATGGCAAGATTTGACTCTCTGGCTATCAAATTTGTTAAGCGATATCAAGAAGGCCAGACATGGAGTTGAACGGCATATCTCTTATTTAACTAACTTGAGTGTTTTCCCACCATCCATGCCTTCAATTGATCAAAATCTCGACAGTAATGCAAATTGGCAGCATTCGGAACTTTTTGATTCCCCCCTGTTGACCATTCATACGGGATAGGCGTCATATCTCCTGTACACATAATTGATTCTCGTAATGCCTCAATGCAATGGTCTTGTTCCTAGTTAGCTTTTTGTACCAATTTCCACCACTAATGGTCCAAACGTTGTATCAAAACTTACCAACATGTATTTGAGAATTGAGTGTAAGCATTTCGGGATGGAGATGAGAGTATACTCGTTTCCTAATCGTGTTCTATCAGTCTGGTTAGCCGGCTTCATCACTAAGTATTGGCAGATCCATACCAGACAATGTAAACTGTGAAAAACTTCAACTCTGTGCAGCTGTAGCGTTAGCTTGTGTTATTGCTCGTTCGACATAAACTTACGTGATGATATTTGTGTTATCTGTCGTATCCACGTATAAGTCCCCGTTGACCGATTTCCCTTCCTCTCGGCTTATCTTAATGTCATTATATCTGGCTTCTAATATGAGCTTTAAGCATCGAATTCATCCATTTGAACTTACGCATGATTAACGCTTTCCAGTTAGCGTCAACATCTGTACCATTTCCAACATATACTGGATCCTCAGGGTCATAAATTCGGTATGTGTGACCTTTGTCATCGAGAAAATCAAGACTGCTTTTGAACTGGACAAATTTGTTTGAGATCACATTTCGCGCATATTCTAAATAGTTATTAGCACTGTGACTTGTATCAGCGTTTCTAGATACGAACTGAAATCCGTCGCATTCCACGGAACTTGACGAGGTGGCGAGAAAAGCAAGTATGTAACATTCGCCAACAAAGTGAGTACAAGAAGTAGCCATGGCAGTCTCCAATCTCTCAAAATGTCTGGATACCATTTCGAGTCTCTTTGACTGCAGGTCTTTTCTGTGAGCGTATCACCAGATAGGACGAATGTCTTGTCATCATTAGGGTCTCTGTCGAATTGAAGGTAAGACCTAGGAGAAAAAGACGGTAGATTAAAACTTGGCATGTTGAAAATATTCTCAAAAACTTTGTATTCAGCTGGATAATATTACTCAAGGGCCAAGGTTTTGAAAAATTCTATAATATTAAAATTTGAAAAAAGAGCCAGAGTGCATGATGCCAATTCCGAAGAGAATGACTAATCAAAACTCATAGCTGATATTCGCCATAACCCTCCCTCCCGTGAAAAATTGAAAAGTCCGATCACAGAATCAACTCACATAAAGCACAGAATAAGGCAATCATTGTCCCTGTATTCTGAAACCTACGAGACAAAAGTGCGGACCGAGAGCACGGAATAAGACTGCGGGACGAGACTGCGGACCGAAAGTACAGGCCGGATAACTTAGTCGTCGGAAATCGCTACTGCGCAACGCTACACCTCCAATTCCGAAAATGGCTGACTAACCCCCATCGCTAAATCTATCTGGTGTCAAAAAGTGTAGGAATAAGCGGCCGCGTTACTGCATAAAACTAGTTGTGCTCTAGTCTCTAGACCTGCATGGTGTCTAGAATACCGAGATTTAGTTCTACTCGGAACTTTCTACTCGGAAATGGTAATGTTACCAAGTCACAAGTTTCTACTCAGCTGAAACACTTTGTACTGCCCTCGTACAAGAAAAGAAGCTATTCCCAAATACCCACAACAATGGCAGAGCGGGACGAACCGATCTTGTCTAGATCTAGAGTGGACGAAGAAGTGTGTCAGTTGTTACCCACCTTCATGGATGGAAATCACCCGGCCGATATCTCATCAGACACTTCTTATGATTGCGAACTTGGCGATGACGGTGAGGCTGAAAAACATCGTATTTCGACTTCTAGAAGTCGTTCATCATTTCAAACTTTGCGAAAACTCTCTTTGAAGCTAGCGGTTGCTTTCATACCGAGTCCGATTCAGCACTATCTATCTTTCCGCGAGCCAAAAGCGGGCAAATCACAGCTGGCATATCTTGATGGTCTTCGTGGTATTGCAGCATTCATCGTCTACGTCGACCATTTCTCGGCCCCTCATTTCAAGGGAATGCTGGATTCCTATGGTTCTACACCCAACGATAACTCCATCCTTCAGCTACCAATAATACGTCTTCTCTATAATGGGGGTCCTATGGTATGCCTATTCTTCGTTATTTCCGGTACGGTCCTTTCCCTTAAGCCGCTCACTCTTCAAAATGCGCAACACTGGATGCATGTCTATCAAACGCTATCGTCTTCGGTGTTTCGACGTCTAATCAGATTATACCTACCAACTACTATCGTTACATTCCTTGTAATGGTTCTGGTGCAACTGAGGTTTACTTTTACATACCCAATTCCAGAGAACCCCAAGTTATTTGGGTCCCGACCCACAAGATACTCATTGATCGGGCAAATTGGAGATTGGATAACATATTTATTCACGCGACTCTACTATCCGGACATCTGGTTCCCACCCCACCGTTTACGTACAAAAACGGATTATGCCCCGCAGCTTTGGACGATCGAAGTTGAGTTCTACAGTTCCATGGTGTTGTTTGTCGTTCTGATAGGTCTCGTACGTACTCGTGCTTCATTTCGGAGACTTATCCTGGCGACCTTGATATTTTACTGTTTCTACATTCACCGTTGGGATGTTGCAATGTTTCTTAATGGAAGTCTCATTGCAGATTCTATTCTTTGTGGAAAGCCATCTTGCTATAGAAATGGTGGAGATGATTGGGAGACTCGTTTAAACGATGGTCTGGAATGCTCTCGGCACTTCAACAGCAAGAATATCCAGCATTATTTGCACCAAGCTAGTTGGTTTCTTTTGTTTTTTGTTTCCCTTTTAATCATGTCATACACATCAATTCACGGCATTAGCACAATCTTTGCTTCTCTTGGGGCAATTTCTCGCCCTCGTGGGACATGGGAAGCGATCGGTTCTACTTTACTTGTCTTCGCTATCACTAAGATATCCCTTTTCCAGTATTTGCTGGAGTTATCACTACCGCAGTACTTGGGAAAACTGAGCTACTCCATATATATAGTACATTTTCCGATTTTGAGTGCAGGTGGCTGGTCTTTTTTACCTTGGGTATGGAGTAGATTTGGAATGGACGGATGGCGTTTAAGTATGGGGTACATAATTGCATTTTCTTTATTGACGCCGATAGTTATTTGGGTATCGGACTTATGGATGAGGCTTGTGGATGACAGCTGCGTACAGTTTGGGAGGTGGGTAGAGAGATCGGTTATGGTTGAGAAGGATACTGAGTAATGCGCAGAGTGAAGAAGGTGATGAAGCTATGAAATAACTTACGAGCTTAAAGCTAAGAGTCACCATTTGGCCTAAATATTCTGCCGACTGTATGACAAATTTGAGTCGCCATTCAACTATGTAATGCCTTGCAATAGTAATTTGGTCCATCTCCAACTTTTGCTTGTCTTTACGCAATACAGTAAAAATCTTTCATTCCAGTGAACCAGACATACTGGCCACGTACTTGATCGATCTACTGCAACCATATGTCATTTATGAAAGGTTTAAGTTTCAATGATAGGAAGCTGGCGAGGCAGCGCTCAGCTTGGTGGTGCATCCTGGTCCAAACACGATGGAGACTTGCAAGTCTCACGTAGAGCATCGCTTTCCGTAAAGCCGAATAGTCGATAGTGGTGATACAGACTGATTTCGCAATGTTACACAGGACAAGGTAAGCGGTGGATTAGAGACTTTGCAACGTCGGATATGTTGACCTCATTGCAAAGTGCTCGGTCAAGCTGGTGGCAACCTTCTGGAGACCAAATCACTGGATCCTCCGGAGCTGCTCCTAGTTGGACATAACATCCGACAATTTCATGAATGAGATGTACGATTTTGTTTTCATATTATGTATTGTAAATAGGGAGCCAATCGGCTGATGGGGAGTTATTGTCGGGGATAAGTGCGGGTTCAGGTGGATCTATCTTTGGAGGAGACTCCCACTATCCGAGGTCCTCGAACCGGGGGAAATAAGGTTCGCGCAGATCCGGGGGCGGTGCTCGTTGTAGAATCAAACCGCTGGTCACTGTTGAATAAAAACGCAAAGATATCGGCTGACGAGGAGCCATTGTTCGGTATAAGTACGGGTTCAGGTGAATCTCTCCTTGGCGGAGGCTCATACTGCGAAGGTCCTCGAACCGCGGGAAACAAGGGTCGTAGAGATCCAGGGTCAGTACTCATTTTCGAATCAAGAGGCTGGTTACTATTGAGAGGAAGCGCGAAGATGCCTAGTTCATACATAGACTCGACCCGAAGGTGCTCACTTCTAAATCGTATCTACTCTTGACCGACGGGTACCAGATTCGTGCCCTTCCCTTATTCCGTGATGTGCTATCTGTGCTTGGTAGGTGATCTTTGTGCTTAGCGAGCCATAACAGCTACTCATCTAGTCCTCTAGTTGACATGATACGATCCAAGTGAGCTCTTAGTTGACGTTGGTAATACAACTAGTCGAGCCAATGACGATGATGCCGCAACCACCAAACAAATTGTCGACCAGGGAGTCGTACAGAGCAACTGCGAATGCGATGAGGCTCATTACGACGGACCAACTATGGCCCAATGAGGTTCAGACTGTACATGAGATCCTCCTGTGACTTCTACAGCAGTGTCTTCTTCTTCGCCCATCAATGACGTTCGCTGTTGCAACTAGCCCAGCCGCGACTGCACCAAAGATGCGGTCTCTAAATTCGATATCATGGAAGAAGCCTGTGCCCACAGAGAGTACTGAGGAGCACCGAGAGATCATGCCGTAGCGGATGCTGCTGCTCATAATACACATGACTCGGCATCGTCGGGAGAGTTTGGAAACACAGCATCGAAACATGTAATGAACTGTATAATCATGCACAGCGCTCCAGGTCGACGGCAGGCAAGGCGACGGCAGGCAAGGCGACGGCAGGCAAGGCAACGACATAGTACACGCCGTCGATATACGTAGGATTAATAATCAAGATCCAGCCAAAACGGGGGAGAAGTCATTCAAACTCCGTGATTCCCGTTCGTGCCCGTCCGACAAAAAAGATTTGGTGATGCTTACGGGAGCGACGTCGGTGCTTAGACAGCCGTGGACCAATCAGATCCATTGGAAGTCGGCAATTGCAGGGCACCCTAGATCCGCCTTACGATACGGTACGACTCGCCTGCATTTCGCATTTCGCATTTCACACCAATACGCCGCGCCGACTGTCCACTTCTCTTACTTCCTTACTTCCTTACTTTCCTGCTTATTCCAACCTCTTTCTCATGCCCTCTCCCTTCGTACTGTAAATACCAGATCCTCCAAAATGCCTGACCTCAGCGCGACATCGTCTTCCCATCAACAACACTGGCACAAAGAATCCGAAGATGGGGTTCCGCAGCTTCCACCATTCTATTCACCCCGCCCAATACCGGTGTCTCGCGCCATATCAGAACTCGACTTGAACTCCGTTCCCATATCCGAACTCGCTATCGCACATCATTTGCATTACCAGCACGATTCCGCAGATGAGACTGCATCTCAACGTTCCGACAATAACCCCACTGACTCATTACCGGGCCTTGTCTCCCCCGCATTCACACCTCCATCCACTCCTGGCACATTGACACCATCACTCGAAAACCGACCCGCCAAATCTGTGCCTGTCGATTCCTCTACTGCGACTGGAGGATGCGGATCCAAGAAGCCGAAGCTGCTAGACAAATTGCCAGAAGTCAATTGTGTGGTGCGAGCACGAATACCGACCACGACCGGCACGGAGATGTTTTTACACCTTTACCAGAATAGCGAGGACAACAAGGAGCATTTGGCTATCGTGTTTGGGAACCAGATTCGAAGCAAAAGCCTAGATGCTGTACGTGAAGGGGAAACAGAAATGGACAGGTTGATTCGAGGCGCATACACCGGAAGGCTATTCCCGGGAAGGACGACGAGTCATATGCCCGAATCAGAGCAACAGGGAAAAGAAGAAAGGGAGCATAAACAGATACCATTGGTGAGAATTCATTCGGAATGCTATACCGGTGAGACTGTATGGTCTGCAAGGTGCGACTGTGGAGAACAATTGGATGAAGCGGCCAGATTAATGTCATTGCCTACCTCCGAGTCGAACCCGAGTTCTGCCGGCGGTATAATCATCTATCTACGTCAAGAAGGGAGAGGCATCGGACTGGGAGAGAAACTAAAAGCATATAATTTACAAGACTTGGGGTCGGATACAGTTGAGGCGAATCTGTTGTTGAGGCATCCAGCGGACGCAAGAAGTTACGGATTGGCTACTGCCATGTTGAAGGATCTGGGAGTCGATGAGATCAAACTTCTGACCAATAATCCTGATAAGATTAGGGCTGTGGAAGGGCCCAATCGAGAAGTCGTGGTCAAGGAGAGGGTCGCAATGGTGCCGTTGGCCTGGAGGGGAAGGGTGGGTGGAATTAGAAGTAGCGAAATAGGTGGATATTTGAAGACAAAGGTGAGTTTCGTGACTTACCCACTCTGATACACGGACTGACCTACCAATCTGTAGATCGAGAAAATGGGGCATATGCTTCAAATGAGCGAGACGTCATAGACCACGACAACGAGATATGTTTGACAGTTAAGTATGACACACCAATTGGTACCCGCCATTTAACTGCTCATCTACTCATCAGTCTGTCTCGATTTCGTTTTCTTTGGCCGGAGTTATTGGCGTTTCATGGATTTACCCACATAGGATACAGGTGAATTTGGCATCCTTTTGGCATCCTTTGTGAAAAGTCCAAATCTCTCTCTATCTTTATACCATATGTAGCTATTTCTTTCATCTAGGCCGGGCGATCAGATAAAGATAAATGTTAGAGGGGCGCAAGCTCCCATGCTCGTATCACAATCATATCATATCATGTCATCATCTATACCCCGCGACCAAGGGCAGAGATTTCCGCTTTGGGGAACTGCAATCCAGTGAAGGCCTTTACCCTCCTCTGCACTCTCCCCGCGCTCTCCCCCCTGGTTACTGGTTACTGGTTCTTTGGCGAGGCAGATGTAGAAAGGCAAGAAAGGCATCATCTGAGTAGTTGAAGCCCTTGCTCCTCTTGATTTTGCGTTTTGTTCTCTCCATTTTAGCTGGTCCAATGTTCATGTCAGTACCTTCATGAACACGAATCCTCTTGTGTACTGCTTGTCCTTCCCAGTGAATAATCTTTACTACGAGGGGAGAGTATTACTAGGTACTCTCGGTACTTTATGAGCCGCCGTCGAAAATGTTCGCCACGCGCATCTGTGGGACGATCTCCACCGGAAGAATCTTGCTCTCAGTAGTTAACCAGACTTTTTATCGTGTCACCAGGGCCACGACTAACTACCTTTTACGAAATAGTCTCTTTCAGATTCCCCCTGGACCCATCTGCTACCCATTTATCCGGACTGTTCATTGGTCAATTAACTAATGACGTCTTCATGTAGATCCCAAACAGCTTTGAAAGCCGACTCTATAATACGTTACTGCTTACAAATTCTCGTCCCTGGGCTTACAGTAGAAAATTTGTAACAACTACCCATTATACTGGATCCATAGTGCGGATTGGTTTACCGACATCAGCTAATACTGTTTTGGTATATGATATAAAAAAACAGGATTGATTTGTAGTATAAAAGCTATTCATTTGCTGGAGATATTACTATATCAAGCAAAGTGCTAGAAGTTTCTAAGACGCAATATTTGCTTTTATTCGGCCAACTACCATATGGCCCCACTGAAGCTTTAATCATGCCAGCATGTTTAGGCGCATGCTGGCATGATTTAAGAATAAGTGGGGCCACCCACGATTACTCGTTGGCGGCTCGAGGAAAACAATACAAGAGGGGCAGCCTCGGCTGCAAAAGATGTAGACACTTTTCGCAACATTTTCTACATTTTAACAACGGGCGACATAGGCATCAGATATACACTGACGCAATGGGAGAACGATACCAATCAGACAGCAGCGATGCATCTCCATTGGGGAAACCTCTCAAATTCGAGTTCTCTGGCAGAGAAGCTAAGAACCGTTTCCTCAAGGGTGCAATGGCAGAACGAATGTCTTCATGGGACCCCAAAGACTTCAAAGCCCGTGGTATTCCTTCGAAAGAACTCATCAACGTCTACAAGCGATGGGGTGAAGGAGAATTTGGTCAAATCCTTACGGGAAACGTCATGATTGAATATGACCAACTAGAAGCTATGGGAAACCCAATCATCCCAAGGGATGCTGACTTCTCTGGACCTCGATTTGAAGCTTTCAAGGAGATGGCTGCTGCCGGTAAGGCGCATGGAAGTTTGATGGTCGCACAAGTCAGTCACCCGGGAAGACAATGCGAGGAAAAGATACAACCACATCCTATCTCTGCCTCCGACATTCAATTAACAGGTATGTCTTTCTAAAGATTCAACCACCCACATGTGCGAGGTTGCTAGGCTAAGACTTGCCAAAACAGCCGATGCAACCGGCATGAAGTTTGCCAAGCCACGAGCCGCAACCCAAGAAGATATAAACCAGGTCATCGAAGGTTTCGCTCACTGCGCCGAGTTCCTCGAGAAAGCCGGGTACGACGGTATTCAACTACACGGCGCCCACGGCTACCTCCTCGCTCAATTCCTCTCTCCCACCACCAACAATCGCACGGATAAATACGGCGGATCGATCGAAAATCGCTTCCGCTTGATCCTCGAAGTCGCCGAAGAAATCCGCAAGCGCGTCTCTGCGTCCTTCATCATCGGCATTAAAGTCAACTCAGTGGAGTTCCAAGAAAAGGGTTTCTCGCCCGAGGAAGCTAGGGTACTCTGTCAGGCATTGGAGAATGCTAGGTTCGATTATGTCGAGTTGTCCGGTGGAACTTATGAGTCGCTCGCGTTCGGTTACAAGAAGGAATCCACTAAGAAGCGTGAATCTTTCTTTTTAGAGTTCGCGGAGGAGATTGTCAAGCCCTTGACGAAGACGAAGACATATGTCACTGGTGGTTTCAAGACCGTTGGCGCAATGGTCAAAGCCCTGGACATAGTTGACGGAGTTGGACTCGCCAGGCCCGTGTGTCAAGAGTTCACGCTCCCCAAGCTTATGCTAGAGGGCAAGGTTAGCGGCGCATTGAAGCTGCTGATTGACGAGAATGATTTCGGTATCGCGAGTCTGGTTGCCGGAGCACAGATGACGCAGGTTGGAAAGGATCAGCAGCCGATTGATATGAGTAGGCAGGAGAATAAAGACGCGTTTATGACGGATTTGGAGGCTTTTATGAAGAAGAAGGGGGAGGATAAGGAGTCAAAAGAGTATGGTCATCTTGTGGTTAGTCAGAAAGCAGCGCCTTATGGAACGGTTTAGAGGGGTGGATGGGTCGATGTATAATATAGATAAGATTATATATAGAGTAGATAATAGATCATGGTGAGTTGTAGAGCAGTTTGGCTGCAAGTGCATAAGTCGTTGCCATATATAAAGCCCAAGGTACTTCCGTGCATCCAGCTTATCCTGATTCGACTAACGACTGCGAAGTCTTTCAGTCGCTATTTGCCTCCCGATTGCGCTTTCTTTGGTTCATTTACTCTGATCTCAATTGCTTAGATATCCAGCCATTTGTACTCAGTTTCCGCTTGACTCACCTGACTCGGTATCACCTGACGAGGAGGGTCAAGCAGGTACTGCGTCGAGTGCTCTTCCAGTGCCATGGAAGTCATTTGGACTGTATGCAGAAAGGCGAACTGGCTTGACACGACTCGCCTATATTATTGCATGTATAGCGGCGATGAAAAGGTCTCTAGATTTCCAATGCCAACAATTCTTCGTCGAGGTTGCCCAAGATTTCAGTCGCATCTTGCCTTCACTATGATGCGATACCATTTGCTCAGACGCACAACACAAACAAAGTCTTACAACACCGACTCTCCTGTCAACAGACACTCCGAGTACATTTTCGGTATAAGGCTTATCATGCTTTGTGCTTACCTCCAGCATAAATTAGTTAAAAATATTTTACGATTATGCAAGTAATGTTCTTTTTGGTATCGGATACCTCGATATACATGGGCTGCGCCGCATAAATACTTCTTGTTTAGGGGTTATGGGTGGACTTGGCCACTTATAGACCTTTCATAGAATTTCCAAGATCATTCGATAGTAATTAATGCATCGTAGTATCTTGCAGCCAGTCTACTTCTTATCCAGAATGACTATTGGGCATCATGTAGCATAACTTGGCCAAACACAAGTCCCCGAGCGACACTGTGCTACTCTCAACAACTCCGCAAATAGCCAGAGCAATCACTCACTACGTTACTAAAACAAATAGATCACCATCTCACTTTGCTGCCCACAAGGTACACCTATGTCAGCGCAAACAGACGCCTCCAAGAAGATGGCCAACACGGAAATGAACGGCTATCCAGTCATGTACTCAAGCCTCGGTTCAACATACGAAGACGCATTTTCGCATGACACGGGTCTTCTCAACTTCACAGCAACTGCACTGCAATAGCTGCCATCTTCATCGCACGTCTTCGACATCGGTTGCTGAACTGGTCGGCCCGGGAAGAAATATCCACGTGCTAAGTAGTACGATCAGCAGGAGTTGGAAGGCCAGAAGGGATTTTGCGGTGATGAGGTGCTTTTATTCCTTGATATTTGACCTTGCATAGATTGCTGGTGGTTACGGGACCTGCATCGATGGGATTGCGAGGAAATGGTGGCCAGGTATTCGAGACATCGGTTTCTAAGCTTGATCTCAAGCCTTACGCGCAATTCAAACCCAGCTGCGTGTTATTCATATTTGTACAGGTATACGTGGTATTCTTTCCACTGGGAACCGTAACATGAACATCCTTTGCGACGATATTACTGCATACCTATTTCAAGGCGGTGCGGTCAGCGTCTGCTCGCAACGTGGTGGATAGGGAGCTTTCTTACCGTTGGACTACTGCATACAAGGCTACCGGCTACGGGATCGTATTTTTTGGATATGACGCCTGAAAAGGACTTGAAAAGTATATCCTCAATAATCACAGTAGACTGGAGGTGCTGTTAGCAGGGTTCTGCCAGGGCATAAATTGTGGTGTGGGGAAAACGTACAGGATTCTCAGCACATACTGCTGCAGTTGTCGAGTAACACTGGGTGAGAGCTATGACTTCTAAACACCAAATATGTATCTAAGCTCAGTAGAAAAGAAAAAGGGATGATAGAGAAACCCACGATCGTTGTTCTTATTCTGGTAAGTATCATAAGTGATATTGCGCACATATCCTGTCCCTCCCCAGTCGTAGAACCAGTCGTTCCAGGCGCTACACCAGGCCAAATCTTGATCCTAGCTCCATCTGTCGCATTGGTCATTGAGATATTGTAGATATAAATATTCTCAGCAATATCAACTTCTCCTTGATACTGGCCAAGACTTCCGACAGATATTCCGTGGGACCCGGTACACTGAAGGTTCTGGATGATGATGTCCGTGGAATTGGGTTTGAATGATACACAATCTGTTCTATTAGCTTACGAGCATACCTCGATCAGAGAACAAGTATCTTGCCATCAGTGTTATGAATCACAGAACTCTGAATCACAACATTCGAGCTCCGATAAGTATCCCACCCATCCGAATTCTAGACTCATCTTAACAAATGCTCATGAAGTCAGGAAGGGTGCATATTTACCTTCACAGCTACACTCGAACTATTACTCACAGCACTTAAATCCATATCACTTACAAGAATATCCGTCGAATTAGCAATAAGATTAAACCAATTCGGCGGATTCCTCATCTTCAACCCCGAAATAGTCGCACCATTCAACCCATCCGTACCAAAAAGAACCGGCCTCGCAATCGAGCTATTCGAAGCCCAAGCCTTCCACCACGTATTTCCCAACCCGTCAATGACCCCAGTCCCCGTGCCGTAAATATTCACATCAGTGCCGCCGAATCGCCAGAAAAGACTGGAGGCTTGGAATTTGTACTGAAACGCGCGTGCTTGCCAGTATGTGAGGTCGTCTTTGAACTGAATGGTTCCTAGGATGGCAAAATCGATGCTAGAGAGGAACGTTAAGTCGAGTGCGGTGGCGACGGTGTAGGTTTGGCCTGCGGGGAAGTAAACGGTCCCGCCGTTGTTGCACTTATGCGCGGCGGCAAGGATGGCGGGGGTTGCGTCGCCAGTTCCGGATGCAACTGTGCATACTCGCTTGGGATCTCGTGCTGGAGAGAGTGGAAATGCCTTGGAGAGCGTTTTGGGGTATGGTTTGATGTTCGGTCGGCTTGGTGATGGGGATGCTGAGGCGGAAGCGATCAGGAAAGCCACGAAGCTGGTTTTGATTGAGATATGCATGTTGGCTCAATTATCAATCTCAAGCAAAGTTGAGATTATTCGATGCCGAGTCAAGAAACACACTGTTGGAACAGTTTCACCAATAATATCCTCCGTGTATCTCCCCAACTAAAGGGAGGAGACGGCGTTGAATTCATAGTCCACTGTTGATCCATTGTCAACCGAAGATCAATCCATCCGGGATTTCTTTTCCCCATGCCAATCTCCATCACAGCTGTATCCTACAATTCCTGACTGAATAAGAAGTCTCCTCATGAAGAGTGCATCCCTAGTTGCACGTCCGCCATGAAACGGAAGTAAAACAAATAGTTATTCCGTGACTCCCAAAGGCCGAAGAAGTGATTTCGCCGTCATCAGAGGTGGGATTCGTCGACCCTCTTCAGCCCGAAAAGGGCGTTTGTGAGATCAAAAGAAGGTTAGATAAGTGTATGGGGAAGAAGACTATACGCCAGGATTGGTGAGGAGACTGTAGTGGAGGGACTCGGAGCCGGCTAAACCCTACAGCCTCGGTGACGGCGGGGCAAGCGGGGCACAACAGCCTAAATACCACGCGATTTTGACTCTTTGGGGAAAAGGCACAAGGCATTGAAGATCCAAGTTGCTGGATGGATATTTGAGTTCGCAGATCAATCGCTCCCGCAGCTCGATTTTCCACCAATAGCAAGCAATGTAGCAAGCTGTAGCTTCGGGAGAAAATAGAACTGATCTTGATTCTTATATGAGCCATGTCTGTTAGAAATATCGCTCGTACGCCATGAACAAGTTGAGTGTTATGTGGAAGGTAGGCTTAGGCTATATATCTATACATACCTAGCATCAACAAATCAGCATGATGCTGCACATTCTGAACCATCTCATATTTCTCGCAGGCCTCATTCGAGCAGCCACCGCCGCTGCTATCCACTCCCAATCCTACGCCCAATGCCAATATCCCACCACTAACCCCCTCGACGGCTGTCCACCCAACACAATCCTCGTAGGCAAAACCAGCAGCCTAGCGAACTTCACCACGATCCAAAGCGCCATCCTCTCCCTCCCCAACGATACCAGCCCCTACACTATCCTCATCCTCCCCGGAAACTACACCGAACAAATCAACATCACCCGCTCCGGCCCAGTTCACCTCCTAGGCCAAACCCGCCTGCCCACCTCACAACCCTCCAACACCGTAACCATCCACTGGAACTCCGCCAACGGCGCCGGGTCCGGCCTTACCGACAACGCATATACATCCATCCTAACTGTTGCACCCAACCTAAACGCCAGCCTTACCGGGTCCGGACCCACCGGCTTCCCTGTTCCCGCAGGGACGCCGTTCGGAAACGAAGATTTCCGAGCATACAACATTGATTTCCGCAACGATTTTGCGCCTCGCTCAGCGGGACCATCGTTAGCGGTTAGTATCAGCAGAGCGAATGCTGGATTCTACTACTGCGGGCTCTACAGTTACCAAGACACGGTTTATATCGGCAAACTAGGAAATTCTCTATTTTACGGGTCAGAAATCGCTGGTCAGACGGATTTTCTGTACGGGTTTGGGACGGCTTGGATTGAGCGGTCGAATCTGACGTTGCGGGGGTGCGGGGGAGGAGTCATTGCGTGGAAAGGGACGAATACTACGTTTGCTAATAAATATGGATGTTACGTATCCAACTCATTTTTAAATGCGGCAAACTCGTCGATTGCTTCGTCGATAGTAGGGAAATGTTCTTTGGGCCGACCGTGGAATGCGCAACATCGAAGTGTATATTTGAATACATATATGGATGCTTCAATCCTTCCGGCGGGATATACTAAGTGGTCGACTAATCCTCTGACGGATAACTTCAATAACTATACCTTTATGGCAGAGTATAAGAGTTATGGTCCTGGATTCAACTTGACGGCACGTTTGGCTGGCAATGTGACGAAGGAACTGGACGCAATTTCTGTCAAAGCATATGAGAGTCCAAAATCGGTTTTCATGACACCCACAGGTCAACAACCAAATGTTGGTTGGATTGACCAAGAGATTATTGGGCATCTTGTAGGCTTGAAAGTCTGAGGCGTGTACAAAGACTAATGATAACCCACTACTGATAGTCATTCAGCGCTGTCTTGTTGAAGAAGTGATGTGCACCTTGATATGAACATTTGTATCTTGGCTTTTCCCCATCATCGATCGTGGAATTTGAGAAACATAGCTGAGTGAGGCTGAGAAATGTGTTTGCTCTAAAATATTTGACAGATCAGTGAGTCTCCCGAAAATTCACGTAATATACGAGGTTTGAGGAAATAAACGGGGAATGAGTCTATAAGGAAACCACTTAAGGAATGCAAGCAGACCTATCATAATAGCAGTATCCCAAACGGCCTTTCTGGAATCGTGATGAACAATGAAGAAGCCCAGCCAAGAGAGTACAATGTTGGAATTGATCTGCGAGTAGCCTAAAGAGGAAAAACATTAGAATCTTTGAAGTGGCTCCCTTGTAGTCGGGACGCTCGTATATCCGAATCCGATCAACGGTTGATCAAGTACAGTTTATACGAAGCACAAACGCTACGAGCTGAAGATCAGAGATGTGATGAAGAAAGACAAGTCTAGAGGAAGATGAGTCGATTCGCTAATACAATCGACTAATCAACCAATCGACTGGTAGATGTACTCGGTCTATAATCTTACGTGCGGCGCAGTATCGTACCAAGACTTCTCCAGTGAGCCCAGTGTGATGTGACTTCAAAAAATTAGACTAAGATTATCGGCTCATTGTTCTTCTAGAGAACTAGACGGAGCTCGGGTTAAGTAGCACCAGTCATAGTAGCACATGTACGATCTATTCTGTTTCGAAAATACGTTGTACGATAACCTCAAACGAAAAAGGTGTTCCGTAGACGTAATTGACTCTCGAACCAGCCTACATTAACCGAAATGCTCCAACACCAATGCGGCTATCGCTTCCAGAAAAATCTCTACTGCGACTGTCAGTAAGCCGAAGGATTCCTCTAGCGAAATGTGGAGTGAAAGGGTATAGGAGATGGATGTTTCCTCGTACTGATACGCCAGGAAACGCTTCAGGTGCGTCAATTAAAAGACGGCAGGCCGAACTTAATCTAATGTCTAGCGACAGCATGCAAAGGAACTCTTCCGCTGCCATGTGGCAGCTACTAGGCACCGATGAAGTAACTTAATGCAAAATTAAAAATGCAGACTGAGTAAGTCTGACACTTGGGATTGACTCCAAGAAGGAATCCAAACGTAAAGATTATTCACGTGCATTGAAAGTATCGAATTGTTGCTTACTGTAGTAAGTATTCTTATGATCTAGGTATTCCCCAATATATTAAGGGAAAAAAAGCAAGGTCTGAACGGGCTTGGCGGAAATGATCCGGTTGGACAATGCGCCACAACAAACATGAAGCGCTGAACATGAGATAATAAGGGGTGCAAGAGCGGTAGACTGCGGCTCCACAGTCGACGTTCAAAAATGGCGGAAGGAAGTGCTGAATGAAACAAGCGGATGAATAAACGAGAGCTTTTCATGTAAAACATGACAAAAACCAGTATGCTCACCTCACCGCCGAGGACTTGGCGAAGAAAGGATGTTCCACCACGGATGGCAAGATGGATGAAAGCCAATCGTTGGTGAAGCAAGGAATGGAAATTGCACCTACAGCTCAATTAACATTTCGCCCATCTCCATCAGCCTCTTGGTCATAAGATCACGAGCTGACCACGCCATGTACAGAGGTTCAACGCATCGAAAGACCTGAAGCTGACCTTGGCAAATCCTCGTATCATCTATCGGATGTTCGTCTATGCCATGTGGAGGTTCGCTTCTTGACATAATGCAATATCACTCTTCCATGACAAGAGCCATGGCTTAAGCCTCATACTGTGCGCATTCGCGGGGTAATCAATTAGAGCCCAGCTCGGTCTTGGCGTGAGAGAGCCATTTTGAGCTGCCAAGAGGCTCGTATTTGGTCTCGCTGAGACCAGCTATTGTTGGAATGATGACGGTGTAGAATCTTGTGGACTTGTATAAATGAGCTTGCGCGACGCAACCCAGAATAAAGTTCCATACTTAACTCGCAATCCATTTCATCTGCATCTTCCCTCAGTCACGAAGATCATCTAGGAACATTGCACTGTTGCGATAAATATGCGGTCAGCATCCTTGTTTTACGCCCTGACCATAGGGCTGAGTGGCGTTTTAGCGATCCCAGGCACCATTGGTATGTATTCAACGAATCTATCAGCAATCTTAATACTCACTGCCCACAGCTCGTACGAGAAATGTCGATCCATCCACATGTCCGACCATAAGATGCGCATCTGGCACACACCCATTTTATAACCCGGACACCAAACGTTGCTCATGCAAACTTGACGACGCAAAGACGATCTGTTTCACGACGACAAATTGCATTTCCGGGACTCTACCATCGTGGGATGAGAGAACGGAGACCTGCTCGTGCGTGGCTAGCAACACCGTCAAGGAGAGAGCAGTTGATCCTTCAACATGCTCCAATACCTTGTTCTGCGCAAATGGAGCTCATAAGGTTCAGGCTCCTAACGCCGAAGATTGTACATGCGAAGTCGACAATGCAATCCCACCAACCTGTCCACTACTCCACTGCATCAATGATTACCATATGATCTTCCATCCTGAGACTCAGAAGTGTGGTTGTGAACCCGATTGTCCCGATCTATTCTGTATCGCAGAACAAAGGCCGACTTACAACCCAACAAGCAACTCGTGCAGCTGTGAATGGATTGAGGGATTAGAACCAACCAACACAACTGTTACTCGTGATGAGCCTTGTGCTGATACTGTATGTATCTCAGAGAAGCACCCAGTGTTCAATACGGAGACAAAGCAATGCACTTGCGAATGGATTCCTGGATTGGAGCCAAAGTCAGTTAACCCATGTAACGATGTTATCTGTATCCCAGAGATGCATCCTGTCGCCAATGAAACCGATGGGACTTGCTCTTGCGAATGGATTCCAGGGCTCGAGCCAGGAACTCCAACAGACCCATGCACGGATATTGTCTGTATCCCAGAAAAGCGCCCAGTAGTCAACGCAGAAACCGGGGTTTGTGGATGCGAATGGATTCCTGGTCTTGAACCAACCGGCGGGGCCACTACCGTCTCAAGGGCTGCAGGCTGTAGTGGAGTTTTCTGTATTGCTGAGAAACATCCAGTGTACAACGCAACCAGCGGCCACTGCGAGTGTGAATGGATTGAGGGTTTCGGGCCAGCAAGTAGCTAAATGTGTCGTTTGTGGTAGCAATGAAGTGCGGCAAAATTCGCATACAGAAAACTTGAATGTTTGTCTGGCTTTCTAGTTTTACCGTTGGATTTGGAAACTGAGTGTGTGGATATCTGCGGTTATTCGTTGCATTGAGAGTCTGGAAAAATTGGCGTGGTGCAATCCACGAGATCATATATTGGAAAATAGGAGTCTACCAATTGTTATTGCTCCTTCATGAAATATAAAGTTGTTTAGACCTGCTCGTCTCGTAATTATTTGGTGATTTTCCTCAAGTACAATTCCTGCTATAGCTTTCTAGAGCCAGAATCGAAATCCAATAGGCTGCTTCAGGTAAGCCACCGGAAGTTGGAGAGACCGCCATAATGAATCTAGAACACAGCCGTACACAGAACCTGCTCAGATGCACAAATTTGTAACTTATATGGCCCGCTATAGTAAGCATACGAACGTCCTTATAGGGCTGTGCAGCTCCTCGGCGACGGCGTACAGAGCTTATTTTCCAAATAATCTTATAGGTAGAATGCGAAATAAAGTCGACCCTGGTAAAGAAGCTAGGAAGTGTTTGGCAGGAACAAATCTCGTGCTTGGGACAGTCTCCATCAGTTGAGTCCTCCTCTGACTGCGCATTTGATGTCGTGGGATGAGAACCGCAAATTATGGGCGTTGTACGCAGTAGAAACACTCAGGCTCTGAATTGCGACGCATGACAGGCGCTGACATTCCGCTGACATTGCGCTGACTATCCGAGATGTGGCTACCAATGACCTCTCACACCTGTCGCAATATCCCGAGGTGAATGACTGTGCAACCCAATTCGCTTTTGTAATTCTGAAGTCTCCCCGGCGACGATTCTTTTCTGCCAATCAACATATTTTCCTCATCCAGAATCAGAGAATCCCGCCGCGCCGCCGTCACCCAACTACATATGCCTCCCTCCTGTCGAAAACCCAGGGATCCAAGCTCGGATTGTGCTGCAGTAATGAAACTTCGCGGGATTGGAGCACCACTGCACAAAGATGCTTCCAAATCAATCTTCATTCAATGTCATGTCTTCCCTTCCACCTCCCCTGCCTCCGCCTCGACTTCGAACAAAGCAAGAAATGAGCACCAAAACAATAGCGTCGTCGAGAAAATCTTGAAAATCTTAAGAACAAAGAAGAATCAATAAAATAGAACAGAACGGAGAGAAGTTACTTATAGAAGGGGAAAATCAATCGCGTGCACAAAGATAGCGATGGTGCAATAACCAACCTATTTAGGAAGGTGGTTTTGGCTAGGCTGTGTATTGATGTTGGTGTGTAGTTTGTAACTTACACTTTGAAGATTTCCAAGCAGGGAAATAGATTGATTGAACAATTGAATTAGCAGGCAGCAAAGTTACTATTCGCATCGAATACAAAGCAAAGCAGAGCAGAGCAGAGCAGAGCAAAGCAAAAATCTATAAGAGTATCACGTGGTCTTCTCAAATGTCCTCCCACCCCTCGACCCCCCACTGGTCACACAAACCCAACCCCCCGTTACACAAACCCCCACTCTCTCCTCTCCCTCCCCCTTTTCCCCCCGGCCCATCTCGCCCCAATCAAATCAATCAATCAGTCAATCAAAAGCCTCCACTATCATTTATCCCCCCCCACACGTTTCCAAATCCCGTTTCAAATCTCTCAACGTCGCCTCCAACTCCGATTTCTGCCTTTCGCACTCATATTATTCATTTAACGCCTCGTTCTATTCGATTGATCAGCACCTCCTATCACTTAACCTTACCCTGACCTGACCCGACCGCGATTCCGAACTGAAAGACTAGGTATAGATGAAAAAGTACATAAAGTGCGAGGGAAGAAATTCGACTCACAGCATCAGCTTGTTTGTAACCTTTGCCATACGTCTGATAAGTACTCAGACAAGCAGCTCCCGCGCCAGTGACGATACCGACCATGCTGATGGTTGGGGCGATGGAACTTTTAGATTCCCATTTGGATGACATGATGGATATGGATATCGATGTCGATATGGATATTTGTGATTGTTTCTTGGACTTGGGATATGTAGGTAAAGAAGAAAGAGAGGCAGGAGAGAATTCAATTTAGACAATGGAAGTCTTTCTGATGTTATATAGTTTATTTCTCAAATAACTATTGGGGCGTCTGCGTACGACAACACCCATGCAATGTTTTTATAACCATTAGTTAAACGCCCGGCTGCTGAGCGGCCTTCGAGCTATTAATTGATAATCGCCCTGCTACTGAGAAGTTTGATGCAGTGACCCAAGGGCCGAAGCCAATGGTTGAAGTCGAAATCACGAGGCTGACCTCGAGATCATGTGCAGAAGATGTATTACTGTGCATGAGATGAGTTGTAGCATATAACTGGTCCAATCTTATTCCTTATAGAACAGTATCCCGATGCTTAATAGCACTATTGTGGAGTGCTAGTGAGTCTCGCTTCCAAGCCAAAATAAACCTCGAAGCTGGTTGGTTGTACATTCCGCTCTCACAGTCACAGCCATCGGCTGAATAAATATATTATGATTTAGAAGACCTAGGTTAGGTTACATATAACGACAGCCAAAGGTACAATACACCCATACCCCTTGTATTGGTTCTCCTCGTCTCGAATTGCACTAAAAGGATAACTATTCACTGGAGGATGATCGGCAATATCGATATTTACTTGAAAAACACTAGATCCTTCTCCAAAGCGGACAAGGCACCACCATACAGAATCACATTAATGCGAGAAATCGATTCAAAAAGATCGTCAGATATTGTAACTCATTGGAAGAGAAATGTATTTTATATACCCGCCCACCTATTCATGTGAATCCAACATATAATAATTAATCATCTAACCGTAACTACACCTCAATCCAAACCCAAGGTATTGTGCATCTATTATTGATATATCTAAACAGCCTTCTCCGCAGTAACATTTGCTTCATCTGAAGCTCTCTCATGGCTAGAAATATAGTTCTTTCCCTGCACACTATGACCTGCCATAACAGGATCATAGTTAGGCGTACCCGGAACCTCGCCAGCCAACTCCTCGAGGGTCTTTCTCTTTGTCTCCGGAATCAAGAAGGTGGTGAAAAGACCACACAACATGAAGAGAGCGAAGATTTGCATAACGTGGTTCAACCATGGCGATGCAGCAGCACCACTTGCACTGGGCTTTGCGCCACGGGTTCTCAACGGACCAAAGACAACCTGTGCGACAATCGCACCAACCTTTCCAGACGCGGCTGAGATACCGTGGGAGGTGGATCTATAGCGAGTAGGGAAACATTCACCTGGAACGATAAAGGTAGTCGAGTTTGGACCGAAGTTGAAGAAGAATTGGGCGATGACGTAGAGCGCGAGGAGTGCGTGGCCACTAAGTTTGTGGTAGGCGAAACCGATGATGATGAAAACGACTGTAAGAATTGTGAAGCCCATAAACTGAATTGGCTTACGGCCAAGTGTATCGATTGTAGCGACTGAGACCCAATAACCTGGGATGGCACCGGCGCAGACGAGGATGAGATTGCCGACAGCATTGCGGTAGAAGACTTCGTACATGTTGTGTCCACCAGACCAGCCAATTGCAGACAGAATGACAGAGTTATTAAGACCAAGACCGTAGTAGGCGACATCGAGGAAGAACCATGATCCTGCAGTACCGAGAAGAATCTTTCCGAATCGCCATTGCTTGTAGTGTGCGATGAAGTCGCTCCAGCTGGCCTTTGGTGTTTCAAGAGCTTGGCTGCCTTGGGCCATGGTGGTGGCACGAGTAATCTCATCTGGGTGACCTTCATTCCTTCCGTGCATGTATGCATTGACATCTTCACCAGCCTTGACAACATCGCGGGCAACATCGAAAGTGTAACGAGGAGTTTCGGGGATGGTCAATCGGTAGTAGAGGGCGATGCAACCTGGGACGGCACCGAAACCGCTGTGTATTGTTAGACAAATATCAGTCACGAGGTGATGCTATACTGTACTTACATGATGACACGCCACATCTTGTCAACAGCCAATTGGCAGACACCAGTGCAAGTGGAGGCTTTGGAACCAGTAAGAAGAGACTCCTTGAAGCCGGCTGTGACGATCAAAGCAATGATAGCAGCACTGAATTGACCAATACCCTGCATAGCGAAAACAGCGTTCATCATTGCTCCTCTCCATTTGGTAGTAGCGAATTCGGATGTAATGACACTTGACAGTGGATAGTCACCGCCAATACCGATCCCCTTTTACATGTTAGATGAGAATTAAAAGCGTAGGATTGTGCTCCACTTACCATCAACACACGCCAAAAGATGAAAAGACCAACGATAGACACGGCGGGGGATGGAGCGGAAAGAGATTGAGCGAGAGTAGCGAAGATAATGACAATCAATTCGAGACCGTACATCTTCTTACGACCGACAACATCTGCGAGGTATCCGAATCCGAGTTGACCAAGAACAGTACCACCGGATGTAGCGACTTTAATCGCAGTATCGCTAGACGAAGGAATCGTACCCTTAGAGACGTGATTCTGGAAGAAAACTATACCCAACATCGAGGTGACCAAGTTGATGGCGAAGATCTTCAGCACGGTTAGCGAATGGGAATGGGATTGGTTGCTCAGGAGTACTGACATCGTAGGAATCCGTGAAGAAACCGATACCTGCGACAACACAGGCACGGACATGGTACCATCCGAAAGGCGCCTTGTCAACCTCTGCGAGGGCGAGGCGTCTTCGCTCATTTACGTCGTCGATATGGGCGAAGTCATTGTGAAAGTTATGGAAAGCAGCGTTCCCTCCAGACGTTGTTGTTTGAGCCATTACGGGCGATGGCGATGGTGAAGAAAGAAGACCAAGCCTCTTTTCGAGTAAGATGTGTAGTCTTGGGTGAAGGAAGGGGAAGATTGCTTGACTTGAAGGACAAGAAAGAGACAAGGCTTTGGAAGGGGATGTCAAGACGCCTTATATTCACTTCGCCCATGCAAGGTAGGATCTTTAGACTTCGCCATGATATCGTTTTTGTTTCATATTGGGGTGGTCTCCGAACCCAAAAGTCTGGGCATTGGACGATTCAGAGAGTTACGTTCGAAGTGCAGTGAATGATAGTGGTAAGTTGCGCGTAAGATCTCGGAGACTAGGACGTACGCAGCCGAGCCAGTCAATCGGCGAATCGATGCAGGACGCCAAGGAATAAGGTTGCAGCTGTGCGCGGATACCGGCCATGGGGTTGGGCTGGTGGGTTGGGCTGTTTGGTGGGTTTCTGGGTTTGTTTGGTGGGTTTCTGGCTTTATTTGGTGGGCGCAGAGTGGGCCAAGAGCGAGCTTTGGGAGATGGCGAATGAATTCCAGGCACTTTTTTTCCAATTGAGCTAGCACGCAGCGGGAGTATCAGCGCGGGTTGTGTCGCTATGTGCGCCTCCTTGCAGCTGTGTCGGCCTATGAGGACGCGATTCCTGCCGGTGGCACAACAACAGAACAAGAAAGCCTTCAGCCTCGGTCATGGATATGGATATGGATATGGATACGAACAGCCATCGACAGAATAGCCCAAATTAGGCGACAGGGCATGCCATCCTGGTTGGAGCCTTCCCAGTGGAGAAAATGGGTGGAAGAGTTAGATGATTCATTGGGACGAGACTCTTGGCTGCTGAGTTAATAGGTTAGTGGCCTCGCAAAGGCTGGATTTGGCCGTGATTAGCTCGACGAGAAATCCTTTGAGCTCCAATATAAAGACCAATGATATCCGTTGCTTCTCCCACGCATTCGAAAACTCGGGCCAAAACTGCCTTGAAGACCACCCTTTCCGCGTGCATGTTTCGGCCGTGCCGATGTATTTACCCACGAGGACAACAGGACATGGCCAGAAGCAAATATCCATCACGTATGAGATTCCCAATGCGATGGGATGGGATGGGGTGGGTGGCTGGGGGTGAGCCTGAGCATGAGCATGAGCATGAGCATGAGCATGAGCATGAGAATTCGAATTCAAAAAGGAACACTTCTAGAACACGTGGGGGCGGGATATTGACGCCAGGAAGGTTTCCTTTTCTCATGCAGTGTCATTCATTATGGCGTTCCCTTGCCATTACGGCGTTCCCTTGCATCGACGTACGACACCGGAATGCATCGTCCAGGCCCTTTGGAGAGTCTGCTGAGTCAAGATGCTGGGGAGACTGTACTTCCGTACTCCCTTCCTCCTCACATCCCTCCAGCCCACAGACGGGAAGACAGCTGGCTTGGGTATTCTTCCGTCAGACCACAGCCAGGAATTGCTTTTTCTCTTTTGCGCCGCAAGAAAGACGAGCGAAAGTATCGAAAGTATCGAAAGGACATATGGAAGTCTTGGCCGGACGTTGAAACTGGCCAATCGAGTGTGGGAATTGGAAAACGTGCTCTCGAGTCGAAGGAATTTCCCCAACTTTTAGCGCATCCGTTTAATTGTCCCCGACGGCACTAATGCTTCGTACAGTCTACAGTCGAGAGTCGAGACAGTAACCCTACCTCGGTGGTGGTCGGTGCACTCGGTTCTTATCTTATCGGACTTCCATGGCCAATTCCAATGCCGCCAAATTCCAAACATAAATTCAAATGCTTTTTGTGTATCAAAACATCGTCACGACTGAACTCGCACGCTTCTTTTCTTGGCCGACTGTCATTCTTGTTGGCGGCGCAGTGACTAGACGCTCGAACCTCAACCCTCAACCCTCAACCCTCAACCCTCAACCCTCAACCCTCAGCCCTCAGCCCTCGACCCTCGACCCTCGAACCCCGAAATTGCCCAGTACCCATCGTTTTTCGCCGAGCAAAGGGGATCCCCCGTGTCTGGCATGGCATGTCATGCCAAGCGAAGGAGACATACGTCTCGAGCTCTGAAAATCTGCGGTCCAGTACTTTGTCGCCACAAATTTTCTGCGCCACGATGTTGGGGGTTGGTTTAAGTCGATCTATGATGTCTCTCCTGTGTGTAGGCACACGGCACGCGGCGAGGCGAAGAATTCTAACATCGATCAGCGTATGGAAGTGCAATGGGATGTTGAAGATCCTGCGGGAAAGAGCAACTGGGCATGCAACCGCTCGCCACGACAATACAAAATCGGCGCGGATGTCAAGATGTCCTTAAGTGTAACTTCCTCGATGATCACTAAGGCTACCCTTCGATTTTACAGCATTAAACCACTATCCCTTCCCGTGCGACTGATCGACAAAAACGATGAACAATAGCAACAAATCTTAGGAATAGACGGCCTCCACGGCAGTGGCCCTCGGAGAGCCAGCGGAGCGTCATTCAAAGCAGGGGCAGCAGAAGAGGAGAGATGAGACGACATCATATCACATCCACACATGCCACTCCAGGACTCAAGAAATTACTTGCGACTACAAGTTTGAAGACAACCTTGAGCAATGACATATCTAACGTCCAATAAAACCTTCCTCCATCTCGACATCGCCTCAATCGACATGCATTCTTGCTTTTGGCACCTTCAAACCAGTTTGGTGTTGTGCCACAATTTGATCGCTGGCTTCGCCCCATCTTTCACTTGCCTGCCAACTCGAAGTGCGCGTTCGACACGTTTGCTGAGCCTTCCAAGAGCATCCATGTCGCCGCCCTATTCAAACCGCAGAACACCCTATGAATCGTGCCATATTCCCCCAAGTAGCTCCACATCACTATTTTCCTTTTTTCGCCCAAGATTTACATACTCTTTCTGTGCCTCCCCGAAATATACACTCTTTGCCTCCAAAAGTCTGATACTCAGTTGGTGCACTTTGAATCCTATCACTCGACATATTTAGGAAAGCAATTCCCTGTAGTACGAGAACACAACCATGCGAAGCCTGCGTTCTTTGGTCGACATACATCTAAGACGGCTATTTCTGTCATTGATTTGCGCGCTGCTTAAGGAAGGATACCTATTAACCACTTTCCATTCGTCTCAAACGCGCTGTTCTCATACTCTATGTATCACCTCGTTCCGATGATTCTCGATCAGCATGTCCTAGATCACGACTCTAGGACATCTTGGCTGATGCGCGCGGCTCACCAGGTAAGTCCACCATCGTGTCGGAGAATGTGAATTCGCTCTCTCGGGGACGCAATGGTCCCTCCGAGTTAGTCCGGAAACAGTATTCGTCTGCTTCAACGTAATTTCTTATTCTATTTACTCTTAACGGCAATACCATTTATATATACACGTATTCATACATATACTGTCTACCTGCAACAAGATAATACATGCGCAATCAACTACAGTACTGGCATGCATATCTTCTTTTAAAATATACGCATAACCTCTTGCAAAAATAGATTCAATGAGCCACATTCTCATTTGCACCTACTCTTGCTTTAGAACTGCAAAGTGTTTATGATTTGGCATTATATTCCGTCATATCGTATCTCAGCACTGTACAAGTCAGTTAGTTGATCACTTATCCATCCATCCGCATCATATCATATTCCCCCACGTTGCGAGACCCCGACACAACTATACCTACCCCAACATCCCGATCCCCACCTTCCCCATTCCACTGCAGTACCAAGTAGAATTCTTGATTTGTGCTTCATATAATCAAATAAAATTTAACCGAGTACCAATAAAAAACACGACTCAGCTCCTATAGCTCAGTGGTAGAGCGGAAGATTGCAGATCTTCAGGTCCATTGTTCGAACCAGTGTGGGAGCTTCAATTGCTCTGTTCTGGGTTGTGTTGAATTTTATTTTTATTTTTTTGGAGGGAGGGGATCCATTAGGCTCTTTTTTTACTATGTATGGTTTTTGAGGGCGGTTTTTTGTTTTCGCGTTTTTTGCCGACTTTTGTGAGGCGGCGGCGGCGGCGGGTGGGGAGGGAAATATCAAAGTAGAATTAAATTAAAACTTACAGCTTCTGTCTGGCATACATTTTTCTTCCTGACTGCTTGATATGTTTTTCTTTTTGCCTTTTCCCTGCTTGTAAGACATTGTTATTTATGTACAAGCTCACCTCACCTCACTGCACTGAAATTGGATTGTGGTGTTTTCCCTCCTCATCCCAAGGCGAATGGATAGTAGTCTTGAAGTTTTGTTGTCTGGCTGTCTGTTTATCTCTCTGTCTGTCTATTTGTCTATGTATCTACATCTCAAGCATCGCTCTTTAATTAATCCAATGCAATCAGATGACCCTTCGTCCTATCTCCTTATGAGATGAGACACTATATAGA
This sequence comes from Clarireedia homoeocarpa, assembly GCA_001465935.1. Classification (NCBI taxonomy): domain Eukaryota; kingdom Fungi; phylum Ascomycota; class Leotiomycetes; order Helotiales; family Rutstroemiaceae; genus Clarireedia; species Clarireedia homoeocarpa. The sequence goes on along the minus strand of LNKV01000055.1, from coordinate 124,766 downwards.
TGTACATAGATATATACACACAAAGAAGTAAAAGCAGAAGGAGGAATTCTTGATTCAAACAAACGCTATTCGACGAGATCAATCATTATCAGGATCACAGCTAATCATCATCTCCCTACCCTATCTACTGACTAGACGGGTCAATCAATTCTATGAATATTCATTGGAAACCCCATCCGGATGTCTATCATCAGATTCATCGTACGTACCCTCCTCTGACGCGATCGATTGGATGAGGTCTTTTGTTTTCGGTCCCGTGTAGGTTCTATTTTGTTTTGATTTGGTGTTAGTAACATGTGGTGGTGGTGTTGTATAAGAGAAGGAAACGATTCTGAAAGGAGAGAGAGAGGAAGGGAGAAAGAGAAAAACTACCAACCTCCTTGCCCCAGCCCACCACCACCCCAAACTAAAAACGGCGATTCCCACCCCCACCACCGGCGCATAATTCATATTCGCCGCCGTGACCGGTCTCACAGTCGGGAACATCAGCACCACACTTATAAAGAAAACCCAAGTACAAGCAACGGTATTCAAGGGCATCTGCCAGCGGCCGAGGGTGTAGGGACCGGGGATGAATTTGATGCGGGAAGAGTAGATGTTGCGGGCGAGGATGACGGCGGCGTAGGAACAGTCGAGCGCGGGGGCGGTGATGTTGAAGATGGCGACGATGGTGGAGGTGCTGCCGATGGCGATGGTGTTGAGGAGGCAGGTGAGTAGGACGATCAGCCAGACGGAGTGGATGGGGGTGTGGGTGTATGGGTTGACGATGGACCAGAATCTGTGGGGAGGGGAGTTAATAGGGGGTGATGGGATGTGGTGGGGGTTAGTTGGGGAAGTGAGGAGGGAAGAGGATCGTGAATGGAAAGATAATAGAAAGATTGACTGCAGGATGAACAATAAAAGAAAAGACAAACATACTTTGAAAATGGAAGAGCACCATCGCGTGCAAACGCGTACGCCATTCTAGTATCTGCAAGCATAGCAGAGCATCCTGTGAAAAATTGAACCAAGATCACAAAGAACCACATTACAGTTGCACCTCGCTTTCCCGCTGCATTGAGAAATATTTCTGCCGCGGGCATTCCAGTTGGAGATGCGACGATAGCATCAAGGTCTGTGGCACAGAAACAAAATGTTATGGTCAGCATCCAGCCTACTGCGCCAGAAATTGTAACAGCCCAGCGAATGGCCATGGGCCCTCGAATCGCGGCGTCGTGAGTTTCTTCAGACATGTGAGTTGTCCCGTCATAGTCGGTCATGGTCCATGCCACCGAGAGGAAGGACAAGAAGAACGAGAACGTTGTGCCCCATCCGGAGCCATCGGTGAAATGAGTGAAAACCCAACTTGCAGATTGTTTGTTGGGCGTGAGGACTAAAAGCGCGATGCATATCCCAATGGATGCAAGTACATTGATTGGCATGAACCACGTGACGATGCGATGAAGCCATTTAGTGGTCAGGGAGCAGATCACACCCATGATGATGAGAATGCCCCACGATAGAATCGTTGTCTGCAGGGCCGTTGGCGAATAGGAGTAGGAGGTTCCATCAAATTCCGAATTCATACTCACGGCCGCTAGTATTAGCTGTGATACCGTGTATCCTACACTCGCCACACCAGCTGTTTGGCCTAAAAGATTGCACCAACCAATCACCCAGGACCAGATCGCTGCATGTTCCACCGGCACGACATTTTTCGTGACAAAATACATCCCACCAGCTGTCGGGTATGCCGATACTAGTTCAGAAACTGGGGGGGGGGGAGGGGGGCGAATTAGCAACTAACTAAAAAGCTTGAATAACAGTTCACTCACCCGAACTTGATATTATCTGCGCCATGACGGATCCAATGAACCAGGCCCATACTGATGCTGCAGGTCCGCCCAGACTCAATGGACTACCGAAGGTGGCGGGGACAGAGCCCAATACGCCGAGAACAGATACAGCGTATGATAGAGTTGACCATTTTGAAAAATGTCTTCGAAGATCCTAAGAGAACGTCAACACCCTACTGACACTGTGAGTGAAAGACATTACCTGTGTATATCCAATGCGCATCAGCAAGCGTTCGTCATCATTCTCAATCGAGGCCATGGCTTTACCCCGCGCGTCGGTACTCTGTGATTTTTCAGTTATGGGGATACTGAGCCCCTCCAGACTACCTTTTTGATCCATGTTTGGGAGTGTAAATGGTGTTCACAGTGACAGTGACAGCTTGAGGGATACATGTCCACACTTGTGTGAGTTGTTGGGGAGATATATATTAACTTCAAACTCACATTGAACCTAACGATCCAGTAAGACTAGCACGCAACTCCCTCCCTTGCGGCGAACACAGAATGTGGCGAGGGTAGTAACCAAGCTGGCTGGGCCTCGTTTGTAAAACTTTGTCTAACACAGGAAATTTCTTTCCCTTCCCTGTCTAAGACTTCCACGAAGATGACGATCGTGGAGTTATGTATTTCCTCCAAAAGCGGCACATAGCATACAGCTGTCGGCAGGTCTCCTTCTTTTTACGACCATCGGCCGTGCATTAGCCTTTATTGAGACAAAACTTGATGCCAATAAAGGAGTGTGGTATGAGCCTTGAGGATTGTCAAGTTCAACCCCAAATGTGGGAACGAAGGATGAAAACGCAAATGAAATGAATGGAACAACGAGATGCGAATTGATATTGATTAGAAGGGTGTTTGTGAGTGAGCAACGTGTAACATACATGAAAATAACACCGGGACAGGGGACCGGGGGGGAGCGGGGTGGGGTTAGTGACGGGATTCGGCTATTTCAAGGATTTCGAGGTCTCTACCGTGAGTTATCCTGTTGTCTCCATCTCCACGCAGGTTGATAAGCTTGTTGTTCGTCACCAAAGCCATGGGTGAGAATGGGCACAGGAGGAGTAAGTAAGGAATAAGGGGAAAGGGAAAAGGCACAAGAAATTGGCGATTGGGTTGGGCATAGAAACGAGGTCAGAACATAAAGTGCGGGGTCACCGGAGAGTAAAGATATGGTACGATACTGCAAGAGGAGGTTTCATGTCGAATTCAAGGTTCCTTGTTGTTTACTAGCCCATGTTGCTAGAATGTTCGAGAGGCTGTCCGTTATAGGAAGACACGGCAGTAGCAGTTTCATTAGCTGCTTTGCCAACGTTGTACTGTGACATCGGCATCAACCTCTAGCAATGGCGGCTTATTCCACCCAAAGCTAGGAGACGGCCCGCGTTACCCACTTCCGTCGGCTTGTATTCATTTTCGGAGTGCTGGTATTAAAACATGACTGTAGCTGCATACATGATATGATATCAGGCGCATCATATGATTAGTGCTGACTTCGTCCAATATCTTCAGCACAGCGCCCACGAGACAATGAGTAAGCTTTCTACTTGTTGCTGGAGAGAAACAGATAAATCAATCACCGCGATATGATGTTAGCATGAGATCGAGCATCGGTCGTCAGGTAATCCAGGTGAGACCCCTTCACCGAGGATTTGTAAAGGGGCGTGGAGAACAGAGCGTAGCGGTGAAAGATCCCCCCCCCAGCTTTTCCCCGAGACCATCTCCCCGTATTTTGTACAGAAGATGCATTGCGATCGCTCAAGAGCTCGCAGATCTCACAAGTTGCATCATTTTATTTATACATTGTGTAACTCGAGTTGATTAAGTTAACCTAACTTTCGCTAACTACTGAGATTCTGCACAACAGCACGCAGCAGGCAATGGTGGGGGTTGGAGTTCTAAGCCAAGATGGACAGCGTTCTTCTGTGCAAGGTTCGTACAGGTTCGTGCACAATCGCTCGGACTCTGCAATTTCACTTCCCGATTAGTACGCCTTGGCTTTCTCGATAAGGCTGGAAGCCTTGGTCGGGTAACATTGGATAACATTGGGTGACATTGGGTGACATTGGGTAACATTGGAGAACATTGGAGAACATTGGATAACATTGGAGAACATTGGATAACATTGGAGAACATTGGATAACATAGGATAACATAGGATAACATAGGATAACATAGGATAACATAGGATAACATAAGATAACATAGGATAACATAGGATAACATAAGATAATATAGGATAACATAGGATAACATTGGATAACATAGGATAACATTGGATAACATTAAGTTATACATTTGTATTGTATTGTACAGTACTGACTGTACGAAGCTGCAAGGTGATCATCAGCAGCATGTTGACAACTGCTGTTGCATATCAACAGTAACTGTCAACAGTTACAAGTTGGAATGCCGTTTTCTAGAACACTCCCGAGGTTCCTTGTTGCGGTTCCTTGTTGATGTGAGCAGGGAAAGTGTGGCTGGGCCCTTGATTAAATGGATTGTGGCTAGAGTAGGGTCCGTGGCAACTGTTGGCAAGTGCGAGTATGATTACATAATTCATAAAAAACAACATCGCATTTCGTTGGCGCAGTGTACGGCGTTTCAACGTCTGAACATGTCAGTGCAGCTATGGAAGAGCCGGAAATCGAGGCTAGAGATATTGGTGAGGATAGCTTGTCCATTAAAGATGAAGAAAGGGGCTTCCGAGAGACTCCGGTGCAGCCCCGTAATGGGAGATGGAGACGGAAATGGCGAATGATACAAAACTGGTATTCAGAGTTCCAATATTCCACTGGGGCTTGCAATTGACATTTGACCTAGGTTTTGGATAGCATCTAGTATTGCTTCTATATTGACAGCAAGGAGGGTTTTGACCTCTGGGTTTCGTAAGTGATCATCTTCGGCTTTCAGGCAATTCAACTGACCAACGTTCCAGCCTACCGTAAGTCCTCAAGTGTTGGCGCAACTACGCGAAAAATACCGCCCTCGAATGTACACACGCGCAGTTATCACACTGCTAACTTGGCCTCTAGCAATATGCTTTATCGTTCTCTTGCAAGTTATGGCGTATCTTGGTTTATGCATCTTCTCAGTCCTAGCTAGCCTAGTCGACTATTTCACGAGTATTCCGGACCCATACCCACCAAGGGGACCATCATTTCGTCAGACACTTTTTATTCTTATCAGATATTCCTTTACCGTGGTCGTCTCCATGGCAGCATTATTCTACAGCATTCAAGCAATCATGATTTTCAATAATTTGGCTGTTTATTCCACGCTTTGGGTATGTCAAGTATTTCTAGCTACTCCTCGGCGTACTTACCTTACCGTAGGTTGCATCTTATGCATTTGACGCATTGCTTTTCGGCCTAGCATATGAGTTGAGACTAGTACCCCGAGATCAGGGATTCGATACACGTATCGTTTTGTGGGCTCTAGCTGTCGGTGTCCTTGCTTCCACCATACTCTATGCTGACTACCGGCTAAATATGAAGGCCCTTGTATTCGCTGGCATCGGCCTGTTTCTTACCAGTCTCACAAGGATGGTTGGTGTGATTGGTTATCAGGCGCCAGGTGCCAGACATCCTTCATTTGGTGCATCGTTATATTTTATGCTCTGGGCAGGTTTACCACCTTGTTTATTTCTAACCATGTATGCTGCCTGTCAATATGAAGATACCCAGCAGGCTTTCATTATCGTGAAAACCTGGGATTTTTGGACATTGCTGACGAACCTGGCGCCCGGAGCACTGACACATATTCTTTGGAATACCCCTTTGCGTTCTACTTTCGCACTTTCTACAACGGAAGGCTCCCCCTATGCAAGTGGGGAGAACGTACCAGAGGCGATTGATGTAACACTCCATTTGTCGGTTGGTTTACTGCTGTGCAGCACCTTTTGGGAAGAGAATCTCATAGATAGCTCCCAAGTTTTCGCATTCGTTCTCATCTACGTTATCAGTGTAGGTCCGAAGGAAATTAGTCTCTACATTCCGCGATTCATCAGTTCCGTATATTTATTAAGGCACAAATCGAGGGTTCCAGGACAAAAGATGTACCATTTTTGGCACAAGCCTATACTACTTTGGACCGTTACATTTATTTTTACCATGATCAGCTGGGTTGGAATTCTTTATTGGATAAATACCATTTCGCTAGAACATGATGCGATAGATTGGGTGGGACCAAAAGCCCCTTTCCTTGATATCACCTACAGAGCTCCAACGACGAGTAGACTTGAAATCGTCATTGCACATTCAGAGGGTGATCCAGTCGATCTTCTGAAGGATCTGATCAGCGGAGTCTTGGGATCTCAAACTGCCGTTCAGGCTCATCAACCCCAGATAATAATATACACGAAGCAACCCAACACGGCAGATTCTTCGATGGATATCGTCGAGCTGATTCGAAACAAGGTTGGAAAAGAACGTGTTATTAATCCACGACCGAATATTGGAGGTGTTACTGAGACATACCTCAACCATATCATTACCAACTGGGAACAACTACCTACACAAACCTTGTTTCTTACCACATCGAACTATACTATTCAGAATTTGGATCTCATCATGCGTCGTCTATACAATTATTATGATCCCGCAGCCCATCCTCCTGCGGCCGAGAACATGGATGTATTGACTGGTTTCCTCAATCTCGGAGAATATACATCCTGTGATTGTTATTCCTGTTACGACTCTCTCGGATGGAACGACACATTCCATCTCATCCCACCGATGTGGTCTGCCGCCCGTCCAGTCGAGAAAGGACAACCCGAACACCACTGCAGGAAAGCTCTCATCACCCACGGCAACAATTTTCTCGCATCCGCAGCCAGAATCCGAGGGGTGAAGAAAGATATCTGGGCAACCCTTTGCGATGCTCTTTCGAACCCGAGCCTAGCCGCTGGATGGGCGCATGACCGCGAGAGAATTGGGGGAAAGGACAGAGAAATGTACGGACGGAAAGACAGTCTTGAGATACCATTCTTGGGGTATACAATGGAGAGATTATGGGGGATTTTGTTGTCGTGCTCGACGCAGGAGATTGCATGGAAGTGTCCGAATATGCGGAGAGCTTGGAGAAATGGTGGAAGGAAGGAGGATTGTGCGTGTCGGGATTGAGAAGAGTGCCTATGATATGTTTGCTGAAATGGCGAAATTTAGCATCTCAAAGTATCTTGAATGTCGTCGTTGATGTGAGTTGGGGGATTCTGCGACGCTCAAATAGTTGCTTGTGGTGTGGATTTTTGTATATTAATTACTTGCGTGAAAGGTAGTAGGTTTTTCTTTTGTATACTGGGTGCATTGCATAGGATAGAATAGACGGAGTCTTGCTGATGAGGTGAGAATAGTAACATTGTACTAAGTGTTACTTCGACTACTAGGAGCTTGCAGTTCGAGAGTTGTAGTGGTCAGATCGGATGAAAATAGGTCCGTGCATACTTCACGTAAACTGTACTGTAGCTCGTTTAATGACTCCTCGCCGGGTTTGATGGCTCCCCACTAGGCATGATCAGACTATTTATCTTTCGAAATTCTTCTCCTAACTATAGACAGTTTTCAAATCACAACAATCCGTAAACATCGTTGTCAACTAGATAGATCTCATCTCAATCATTCACTAATACTCACCAAAATGCCAACCAACTTCCTCGATCTCCCCAGCGAACTGCGCAATGACATCTACGAGCAAGTCATCCCAGACTCCACCCGCAACTCCTGTGTCTTGTCATACCTAAAAGAGGGGCGCAGGAGCAAATCCCACCCCACCCGCCTGGGGCTTGTCCTCGCGAATAAACGCATATCGCTCGAAGCCTGCTCGGTGATGTACGCCACGACGTGTTTTAATTTCCAATACTGTGATGCGGAAGACGTGGCTGCGTTTCTCACGCATGTGGGGCGAAGGAATGCGAGTTTTATTTCGGATGTGATCTTGTCGTTTCCAACGTTCAGGGAGCTGAGTAGAGGGCGAGTGGAGCTGGAAAATGATAGTGCAGCGGTTCTTGCAGTGATGAGGGAGTTTTTCAAGGGTTTGCGCACGATTAGGACAATTGGGAATGCGTGGCATATGGAGGAGAAGCTTCAGGAACTTGGTGATGAGGGGGTTGCGACTGAGGCTGTGGGGTTGGTTGATGAGTGGTTTAGATCTTTGGGGTTACCAAGGCAGATTGTTGTTGAGCTAGTAGGATTTGATTCGACGTTCGTAAGGGGAGAGATGAGGAGAAGGGGGTGGAAGATTGAAGAGATTGAAGACGACGATGACGAGGGTTGTTGTTTGGGCATGTTCGATTAAAGAATGATTTTCGTCGTAATTTTGATGCTGTGGATGATGCTAAGGGGTTTCATATGGAAATTTATGGCGTCTTTCCAAAGAGGGCAGAGCACAGGACAGATGAGATGGCAGGTAACTGGTTCAGCTGAGTATATTCCTCCGCGTCGAGAGCTGAGATGAAATAGCATCTGATTGTATGATGAGCCATTCGCTAAGTCATAAGGTTGGTAGGTAACACGACGGTTAAGTCAGCACCAGGATCAATTGAATCTGAGATAATGAGTGGCTACCTTACTGCAGGTGGTTGAAGTCATAGTGAGGTTATCCTAGGTGGGATAGCCTATGGAGAGCTATATCTACCCCTCTCCTATCGTCAGATCGCTTGAGTAGCTGCCAGAGAACAGCAGATTCCTCATCGTGTATCAGAGATACATCGCAGCACTGTAGTGCTGTTTTCAAACTATTGCATTAGCCATCCAGCGCAGAACCAATAAGCTGACTTAAGATAAAATATTGAAGTTGATTATTGTTGTTAAACGAACATGTGAGATAATCTATGATACTATAGTATTTTCATAGTACAGAATATTCTGAGAGACTGTAGTGCTTTTGTTATCTAAAAGAATTTGAGGTTCAATACTAGTGTTGTTATCCAAAAGGCTGAGAATTGTTGTATACTTGTTGTTTCTCCAGACAAAGTGGGTCTTGATCGCCATCGTCAAGTATGAGCTTCAATTCTCTACCCATAAGAAAGTCGATACGCTGAATGAAAGGTCGCGCTGCAATTTCTGTGTCGGCTAACCGCTTCAACGTGTCGATTACCTCCCTCGAAACTCCTTGAATAAAAGCATCGTGTAATGAAGCAGGAATTCGAAGAATAAATTCGTTTCGGACAGGATCGTAGTCATACCTAGATGCCAAATTAGCATGCTGCCAGTAAAACTACTCGTAGGCAACGACCCACCGGACTTTATCCTCGACGAATCCCTTGAGTAGCTCGTCTTACTCAAGCTGATACAGCAATTCCTCGTAATCTTCGCTAGTAAGCTTAAAGACTGTCCAAGGAGAGCCTGAGAAAGTGCAGTTCCGGCGAGCGCTCAGGGCTCGAAGGATCCTTTCGACACACGGTGCAGGTTTTGTGTCGGTAGATGGTGGTGTAGGCAGATCGTTGAGTATACTTCCCGGCGGCGTAACTTTCTTTCTCGAAGCTTGCGACGCCATGAGGCGCTGTTATGAGTGAGTCCAAAGTAAAATAGAAGATATCTTCTGTTCTGTTGTCATCGCGAGCTCAGAGGCCCGTCGATGATTGATGGTTGTTGTGACCGAGGCATGGTTTTTTATATCTATGCGCCACAGTCCGCTAATGCCAGCCACGGGATACAGGAATAAACAAGCTAACGATAACAACAACATCTAAAAGACTACTTAACATCTAACATCTAACATCTAACATCTAAAAGACTACTCAACATCTAACATCTAAAAGACTACTCGACATCTAAAAGACTACTCAACATCTAAAAGACTGCTCAACATCTACAAGACTACTTGACAATAAATATATCACAGAACATTTGATTCTTTTAGAAAATAGAAGTATTGAAGAGTCTTAGATTTGTTCGAATAATAACAATGTTATAATATTTTAGACTCTTTTAGCTACAATATATATAATATAGATATATTGTCCTAAATCAGTATGTCTTTTTTTTTTAGCGCTGGAGACAACTGTTGCTGGCCCTACTAGTCTAAGTAGTGTTGTGTTATACAGTACCAAAAACATCAACATATCCCCCGATCTTTAAGAGAAATTTCCCTTGCAAGCTTCAGCCTTTCAACACTGTCTCAAACCTTTCATCCAGCTTCCCAGCTCTCAACATCTTCTCGACCATGACCCATCTCTCTATCGACTCCAACAACCCCTCACTCGTCGATCCCCTCCTCCGTCTTCCATTCACCCACCCTGCTGACCATCTCAGCAAATTTCGCACCCAATCATTCCCAAAAAGATATCCTGTGCTTCCACTCGGCTGCACAAACACCGCCAGCCTCCCCTCCGCTTCACTCTCTAACCACACCCGATGCTCCATCACAATCCTATACAAAAAGTATCCTAGCAAACAAAAAAGAACCACATTCACCAACATCAATATCCGTCCCCCATACTTCCAGATCCTCGACCCCGAAGAGGAAAACGATTGTCGCGCCAGATACTTAGCATAAACAGGCGGAGGCGGTTTTATATACTCCTTATTCTGACTATACGGCGAATTAACAATGATATTCGAAAACGACAGCGGCAGCGCGCGAATCACACAATGATCCACTGCGAGTCCTGGTCTGGCTCCTGTATTTGCTTCTGTACCGATATCTGCCATTTCTTCGTGTTCACCCCATGGCCATTCGTAGTCTTCCCCTTCTTCTCCACCCCACTCATGATTTTCGCCCTCGAAATCTCTATTACCTCCCCAAGGATTTTCACCTTCTCCCTCCCTGTTGATTCCTTCCCCATTTTCATCTCCTCTCCCGGAACCAAAGCCAGAATCAGGATCATCAGCAAGAAGTTCGCTGACCACATCACTGAGCCACTTGTCGTCTTCCAGCATAACTCGTTTCTGCGCCGGCACAAACTCATACGCATCCCAGAGCCGGAGTTTCACCGTTAATCTCTCTTTTCTCTTCTTCTCGTAACTTTCTTCATCTTCGCTACCATCTTCTCCTCTCCTTACTTCCCCATCCTCATCTTCATTATGTGCGTAACTCGCAGACCTAACCTCGTGCTCAAACTTCGCCCAACTCGGGTATACAATTCGGTATTCCAAACCATACGCTTCGAGCATAGGAATAATGCAGAGACCATCATCGATAAAGAGGAGGGAGTTCGTCTTTGCTATGGTGATTATTTCTCGAATGTAGGTGTTACTGGATAATTGTTGATTTAGGAAGACGTCTGATGTGTTGGAGGGGTTGGATGGAGATGAGGGGTTGGATGGAGATGAGGGGTTGGATGGAGATGAGGGGGTGGTGGAGGGGATAGTGGGGATGGTAGTGCTGTTGGTGGATTGCTGAGGCGCATAGGAGGGGGTAGAGCTCGCGGCTGGGCGGGAGAAAGCTGCAGATTCAAGAACGCAGATGTTTCTCCCGTGGGTGATTGTGGGCGTGTGGTGGAGGAAGTAGGTGAGTCCGATGCCGGGGAAGGGGATGAATATTATGCCATGTTGAGTGGTGGAACTGGAGTCTTGATGTTCTTGCATTCTCTGCGATTTGATGGCGATTTGGTGAGAGTAGCTATGCAGACCGTGAGTGGCTCATATGGAGAATGAGCTTGACAATTTGAACTTAAACTATCGTACGTAGAACTGAAAATAATACTGCAAGAAACAGCAGAAATTCCTTGAGTTTACCTCGGTATTGCCAGTAATTGTTCTTTGTGGACATAAACTATTAACAACAAAAGTAACTGCTTTGTGTTATACAGCGGGAAGTATTTCTTTGAGAATTGCAAATGTGTTTTTTCAAACCTGCATCCGGAGAGTTGGCCGCTCCACAACATAAAAATTCAATAAGAGATCAACATAGTGATGTGGATAATGAAGAGTGCTCAACAGAGTAAGGAGAAGTGGTATGACTGTCTGCAAACTGTATCTCATACCAATTGAAGCATGATGGTACACAATAAATAATGCGAGAACAATGAAAAAAAGACGACAAATGCTACCTGTTCTTCATATCCATCACTTCCAGCAGCAGACAGTGACGCCTCGATGTGGTATCAAAATATGCCCTGCACATTCAATGCAATCCGACCTTCTCCCTACCTTCATTCCCATTTTTATCGCCAGAAGCCTCCGCGTCCTCATCATCTACCATTACCACCTCTTCATCCACAATCTTCTTCTCCTTCATCTCGTTCAGCTTAGCCTCCTCATCTTCCTTTACTAATGCATCCATGCACTTCTCAATATACCCCGCGTCCCACCTCCACCCCAATACTTCACATCCAATCACCCACGCAATCAAACCCCACTGTATCCACCCTCTAATACCCAAAAGTACATCACCCAAACAAATGTTCTCTCCATCCCAAGCAGTAAAAATCCTCCCCATATCCCACGTTTCACTAGTCACCCTCCCCAGATGGCTGCCCATATTACCTGTCGAAATCCAAAGCCATTTCGTTCTCCCACTAAACTCCCTGCGTTTCCAGAACTTGAGCGCGGCGGCCATCCAACCGGCCAGTACGAATGGGAGGATAGGCGCGATGATAAAAAGCAGGCATTTGAAAAAGGTGCCCAAGAACGGAGAGAGATACGGAATGGGGAGGATAGATCTGCCGACGAGGACTAAGATGATGATGATTGTAGTGCCCCCGAGAACAACGAAGAGAGGGGAGGATAGGAGGGTTGAAGTTGAGTTTGAGGTCGAGCTGCGGGGTTTGGGAGCGGCGACGGGTGTGGGTATGGGACATGGTGATCGTGACATTTTGATGGTTGATTTGTCGGACTGTATAAGCTGTTGGCTAGGAATAATAAAAGTTGCCCTCTACTCCGTTCATGTTGGAATTTCGATAGATACTGTGATGTAGTCGTAATGCCATAGAACGACTGCTAGATAAAGAATAAAAGATAGGAATGAAACGGCTAATTTACACAAGTACGTAAAGTTTCCGTGTTGCCGAAGGCATTCCTTACTGGGCCACTGATCCTTCGCTAGACTCCCACTTCATCCCACTCATCAATAAAAGACTCAAAACTAACCTCCTGCAATAAGCATTCGGATGGCCGACCGCTTCGGGGTGCTTGCTGTAGTGGAGAAACGAATTCTTTGGAAGTGGAGATGATACTGAGGCTTGGAGCTGTAACCACTTTTCAATGAAGCGAAATAGTAGAGCGCATTGACGTTATTTGCGATCAGGACTCGGAGTGATGACAGGTTCCTGCTCATGCAAAAGAATTCAATACTTCAAGACGCTTACTAACAGGTTAAGAAATACGCTGTGTAGATTTCGTAGCTTATTTTCATTCCCCTCATACTTCTTCCACAAGACCCCTTGTGAAGCAGCCCAGGTAGGTCACACTATACATCAAGCATACTCCTGATCCGTTGAGGCGCTGCCGAGGCAGTAGAGTTGCTATGGTTACTTCCATCCTGTTCCACTAACTCAACCTGAGTTACAGAACTCGCTTCCGATTCTCGAAGTAGAGATTGGTCGTCCACGAACCTTCCTTGGGGTGCTGGCATCGGAGGAAATAGTGCACCGACAGCTTCCCTGACTAGCTCGATATCTGCAACTGGCCTTGTGCTATAATCGCTTGGTGGTAATGGCAGATCATTCATCTCTGTTCCTGTCTCGAACCTTCTTGTATTCGGACCACGACCTTCAATTTCGGCAACATTTTCGACTATCCTATCATGAACACTGGGTATGGTGTTATCTCCATGCAATCTAGCCCACCATCGAGGTCGCTTGATAGTTCCCATTTCGCGATCGATTTCGATTTCTCGTAATCGCCGTTGGCGTATCAATTCAGCGTCCTCATTAGGATCAATGTAGCCTGAGATTTCATAAATAAGAAGTATCAGGGCTATCGGTCCCCAACCAAACGGGTACATTATGGAGAGATTGGGATGAAGCTTGAGAGGAGATATGGAGAATTCAAAGGAAATTGCTACTGAATATCCGATCATCACAAGAGAGAAAATTAAGCCGAGAACGATTTTCGTAGGAGTGTATCGAAGGGTCGCAAGGACACGGCTGAAAACTCCAGCTTTGTGGGATTTGTAGTGGAATATTGAATGTTGTAGAGAATATAGAGTGGTCATCCATGCCCCCAGAAGGAAGAAAGCCCCAAGTTTAAAGCGGAGGTCGGTTGCTGCGGGCTCAGCAACCAGACGTGCTTGATCTGAATCTCGTTGCTTTTCGATAGATCCCCATGAGCGCGGAATGGTCATGAAGAAATTCATCCATGAGAAGAAATAAAAGACCACAGGAATCAACAGTTCCACTTTTGACCTTCTATCATCCTCTCTCAATGCAAATTGATTTTCGTTCGGATCTATCATCTGTCTCTCCTGCCAACTACCCCAATGTCTAACACTTTCCCATACCACAGACAGTGTCGATGGTAGCATGAGGAACCAAAAGAAATTCGTCATTGCGAATGGTAATTCTGGTAGAAAATATCTGTCGACGTCGAGTGCCGTCAATCCGCTTATCCCCCCGCAAGTCCCAACTACTAGCATCCAATACCATTGCCATCTCCTACTCACTGCACGGAACCGACTTCGACCAGGTAGTATTGTTCGCCCATGTTTTCGCAGATTGATAAGAGTAAACATGATACTGATCAGGAATAATATCCCCAAGGCTACGCCGATTTTTGATCGTGCTTTCATGGGTTCTATGGGGGACCAGCATGATGTGCTGTTGAGAAATGTGCCATTTTGAAGAAGATGTGGAGTGTATGGTTCAAAGAGGATAAAGCATAGGGACCCGTTGGAGAATGTGCGATTGGAATAATAAGTATAGTTCCAGTGTCTCAGCGTAGTGAGATTGTAGTGAACTCCTTCGATGAAGGTGTCGCTGGCATTGTTACCAGGTGGAAACGACAAAAGATCACGATTTAACAGCGCCATCATAGAAGAGGTGAAGCTTCAGACAGTGCAGTGCAGCTTTTCATCTCGTCTGAGTGTCGAAAGGTTCGCCGTCGCCTGCTTGAGGACTAAAATCGCTGATAGTTAGTCTTCATCAAGATGCGGAAAATGAGGGGTTTGTGTTGAAGGTTTTACGCGGGCGCAATGTGCAATGTCGATGTTGATAGGTTGATTGCTGACCACCTCCACGGCACGACCGGTCACTTTGCAAGCTCTGCCTGTCGACAAAGGGTTGGTTGTTTAGTCACATACCGGACCAGGATCCCGTTCGTGATATCGAATCCCATTTCGCTGTAAGAATCGAACAAGGAAGAACGTATACAAGGAGGAAACTGTTTGAGCTTTCTCCAGGTTTTATATATGTGGAGCTTGAGGATCTGGAGCTAGACATGGTCTGTGCATTTTCGATTCCGCACCAAGTCCCGCGGCCAAGCTCCACGACAGCTTCATAAATAAAGAACCACTCCTTGGGTAAATCGAGCAGGGTCGGCGCATTGGCAAATGACGATGCTCCAGACAGCCACCCAAACATCAAGATGACAACAACAGACGAGACGAACTCCTACATTGACTACGAAACCTTCCTGGCCCCGACGTTCTCGTCGTCGTCCTTCGCAAATTCCCTAGTTCTAGGTACCAACAACCCTACAGATACTCCACTCGACCTCTCCACACCTCTGTCTCGAGTGCTATTCGATGCACAAGAGATAAACACACACATTGATAGCCTCACGACCAAGAACGCCCTCCCTCTTCTATCGCATACCCAAGATCAAACAGCTTCAAGTCAAAGAATAGTTGACGAGATCGATTCGCAAGTCGCAAGCTTGAACGATGGATACAAACGCCTAGAAAAGGAGGTCACGGTACGATATGAGACTGCAGAAGAAGTGCAAAATGTTGCTAGCAGGCTCTGGGAAACAGTGCGATTGGGTCGAGTAGTAGGACGTTGTTTACAGTTAGGAAGACAACTTGAAATTCAATTGTCTGAAATAGGGAACTCTGGCGCACCAGTCAAAGTCCCTGGAGCCAAAGAAGATCACAAAGCTTTAGTACGATGTTCGAATACACTGCTTAGCATACGAGAATTGTTCCAGAAAAATGCGCCAGGAGAGGAGGGACATGGCTTAGAAAAGATAGAGGTCGTTCGGACGTTACAAACATCGATCATCAACCCAGCCGAACGAATTGTTCTCTCCAGATCACAGCAGATTGTGCGCGAGTTTTCTATGAGTAATCTGTCTGCCGGGCACAATACATCGACATATGCACAGACCCGGGACACAAAAGAACGGACAGAATCCGCCCTTAAATCGTTATATCTTTTATCTCCCACCACTGCTCTTAAAGCCAAAGCTGCAAATAAACAGAAATGGGAACCCGATATTCTTATTTCAGCGCTACAAGATTATCTCCGCACTGCTCTTACCAGTTCTCTAGCATCACTTTCTCGTGCTCTCGGAACTCTACCAACCCTCGATCGCACTCTCCTTGAAGTATCAGCCAGATGTCAGAATGTTCTGGCGCTGGAATCCCTCCTGTCATCAATACAACCACCGGCAAATCCGAATTTACCATCTGAAGAACTCGTACCTACCAATCTCCTTCAACCTCTCCTCACGTCTCTAGAAACCGGATCTCTAACAAGTTACTTCTGGAGAACTTTAGCGAGTGGCTTGACGACGAAAGTACAAGATCTTATGAACAAGGGCGGTGTTAGTGCTAGGACGTTGAGGAGTAATCGAAACAGTGTAAGGGATGCTATACGGGAGTGTGTGGTTAGGGGAAGTCAGGCGCCGGCTGGGATTAGTGCGCTAAGGGGGGAAAGACGAGTTGATGGAGCGTGGGAGAGGGAGGTTGCGGTTATGGTTGGCAGTGTTATGGGGCCGCTAGGGCGATAAAATGATTGGTGAGAGGAGCGGTATTCAAATTCTAAGAAGGGTGCCAGAGATAGCATTCTGTCTGAATAGGCAGACTGAGCATCAAGGTCGATCGGCAGTTCATGGGGCTGTGAAAAATCAAGTAGGAAGGAGGACAGATGCAGCCTCCAGAGCAAATCTGCCAAACTCTGAAAGGAGCAAGAGTAGGGAATATGTGGCCTAGATGTACGATGCCATTTGATGGGTTACGAATTTCAATGAGCCTACTTCGGCACATGCGTAGTGCAATGTTTTGCAACATATCCTATATCATCTTCTGAGAAAAACATCGCCACTGGAACCTGACCTCAGATTTCCAGCTCTGAATCGATGCCTACACTCAACTTACACTAGCGAGCAACCCACTGTCTTCATCCTGCGATACTGCTATCGCTCACAGGCTTTTGACATCAATTAGCCCTAACATGCAGCTCTAGTGAGCATTACTTCATTCCGATGTCTTTCTATTCTTGAATAGTAGAGCTATTCATTAATTCCTTCATCACACACGTGCGTGCTACTCTTATCTCTTGCAACCTTCCACAACGACCGTTCCACATCCTCCCATTCACTACCCATCCCATCTCTCTATCAGGTGAATATCTCTAGAATTAGCGCGTCAAAATAATATCCAAAGTATCCATGCCATCCTTCCAGTTCAATTTCTTTACCCTCAGGACCGGTAAAAATCTAGTGATTGCCCAAATGAAGCATATAAATCGTCTTCTTTGTAAGCTTACCATCTAACTTGCCACCTACCTTGGGCATATTGGTGCCATTCGGATATTCAACAGTGGTGCCCATTTTCCGTAGTTTAGATAGAAATCAATCAAGTTCTGTTCTCTCACAAGACTCATGAAGAGTAAATGGCAGGCGCAAGTTTCGATTGTCGTGCAAGGAAGTTTTCGACTGGCATGCTTATATACCAGCCATAGTCAATCCTGAAGTGAACTTGTTGATTTCCTTTTTCCCGCTGTCAATGAGTAAGGATCTTGTTCATGACAAGCCAAACACGGTTAATTCCCCTCGAAGTGATGTGACTGTCACGGTATTGGATGGTGTAAGCAAGGCAAGACGATGTTCTTGTTCTTGTGAAAAGTCAATAGAGCTTATCCCGTTCCATCTCCAGCACGCGAGAAGTCTAGAAATGGTTGATCGCTCCAAGAGCCTTGTCGAATTTATACCCTCCTAGATGTCGGTGCCTGCTTAGATGATGGCGTGGCGTTGATGGCCATTCATTCTCGCAAAAGGGGTTATGACTCAGAGGAGCGGAGTAGGCATGGCTGCAGAAATGAATGAGCAGGACTGGTTTGGTTGAATATGTGTCGGAACGAGCAAGTCGAGTATTTCTAATTCTCAGCTGCACACAATGATGCGATGTATTGATGAGTGAGCGGATTTGATCACGTTTTGATTCCACTCTAGAAAGATTTCAAAACGTTCGTTCGCTGTCTCCGGTGGTAAGAGGATATTTTACATATGCTTCACCAATAATTCTTTTTATCTTTGTTTGAGTGTAAAGGAGATGAGACAGGAGGAGTAAGGAATTCAAATAACAGGCATATGTAGCTGTAAAAATATGATGAAAAAAAGTATCTTTCGATAATCAGTCTAAAAGATTTCTCCTATAGCCACTGCCGGCCCCCAAATTCTATATGAAAAGTTTGATATACAAGAATAAGAGTCTTCGTCTTCACATCTGTGCCCAATGTCTCGAATCTACTTGTGTCCTCTCCTTTCTACCGCGAGGTAACTCCATGCGGTCAATGCCCCCAGCTCATCCATGATTCGAGGGTTATCAACAATACACTTCTTTCCCTCGGATATCCTACCATTACACATAAGACACCACCGCTCATTAAGCAAAGATGCATCTTTCGTCAATCTATACACCTAAGGCCATTAGCTAAGTACTTAGCTCCCACCGATCATTCCAGTCTATCCAAGACGATAATAAATAGAATCACAAAACTCACCTCATTGGTCTACGATCTTGGTATTATTATTCGTTTATTCCCTCCTCTGTATCCAAACCGAAAGCTCCCTCTGCGAATATCCATCTGGCGTTCTTGAACTGCATGGTCCGGCTGTGGGCTTCTCCGCGCCTATATATCTCCTATAATTCACCTCGTCAGTATTCAGTCATTCAGCTAAAGTAGGAATCAAACGATCAAACAATCTTCTCCTCCCATGCCATTATCCGCCTTTCCTCTTCCCCATCCCCAATATGAAAAAAGAAAACAAACCCCCAAGACCCAAAACCCACAACAGAAAAAAAAAAAACATTCAAACTCACCACCCCTTAAACCTCTCCTGCAACACGTCACCCAACTTCTCCCTTACCGTCCTCCCTACATTCGCTCTACTAACGACCCCCTTCCCTCCCGGCAACAACTGCTCCACCCCTCTATGATTCGTCACCCTGAAATTCCGGATTATAGGCACCCCGTACCATTCATGTTCGATCTTATGATTCAACGCCAGGTAGCGGATATTCAGTCTGCGGATCTCGGGGATCTCCTGCACGGGCGGCAGTTCGCGCAGCAGCGAGGGCGAGCGCGCGCGTTGGCGACGGGGAGAGTAAGGAGGGGGTTTGTAGTGGTAGGGGTGATGCGTTGGAGGGAGGGTGCCGCCCCGGTGGTGGTGATGGTGGTGATGCCGGTGAGGCATGGGTTTGCTTTCGGTGGCACCCGTTTTGACTGATTTTGGGGGTTGTTGATTTTATGTGTAGTTTGCTGAGATAGCTCGTGTCGACGGATTCTATTTTGTCCCGTCGTTTTCTGCGTCGTGATGTCGATGGAAGATGATACTAAATTGACGGTAAGATCTGGAACCCTCACACGGGAAAACCTCAAAAGATATATCCAATACCCCCCTGTCCAATCTACGGAAAATTCAATCCACCAGAGACGCCACCACTTGCTCATCTACCCATCATCTCCCCCTCATTTCAGTTCCGTTAAATCCAGCCCTTACCCTCATCCCTGAACGCCAGAACCTTAATCGGACAGAATCACCTCCAAGCCGCAGAGCCAAGATCCAATCACACCAGCCCAAAACCTGCCTCATCCCGCAGGACCTCATCCCGCGCTGGCAGTGGTCAATAGCTGAAGAAAACCGACCCATCTCAAGACCCGAATAGTGGGTCTTTCCCTCTCGTGCGTGCGTTGAAGGATTATGGGTAAGTGAAAACCTGTCAGCGAACTGCGGTGAGCTGGTGGCTGCTCACTACACTGAGCAATTGATGTGTATATGCTATGGATCGCCCAAGTGGTGCATCAACTAGGAAATGGGGAAAATTACCGTACAAGGCGAATTTCATCACCGAATGAGGCAATGAATAGATGGGTGTACCGGGAAGGTCAGGGGTCTCGGATGCGGTCTGCTGTCGCTCATTCGTTCAGTTCTGTCCCTTGGGCCTCGAGAAAAGGTCGGTTCAGGCATGAAGAAGGCGAAGATGAAGGGTGAGAAGCATTTATCCTTGATCAATATGTTCGATTTTGCAGTGGCTATTGGAATGCTCAGCCGAACAATGAATTTGCCTTGGTTTGGATACTTGTGCGTGATTGCATAGCCACGGTACACATGGTATATTGAAGGATTACTTATAAAGTGGATAAAAATGTTCGAGAACACGAAGCAGCATACCTGAAGCAGTTCATTTCACTTGAAGGACTTGGAAGGGGCAAAAATAGTGGGTAGATTGAAAGGCATGTGATGATAGTGAAATATTGATGACATATTATAATGATAATGCTACAGAGATGTGTACATCCTCTCCTTGGAACTCCACCTATATTATTCAAAGGGTATCCGACCTATTCATACAAAATGCATTTACATAATCAGTTGAGGGCCATGGTAAGCGCTCTTCTCTTGCACACTTGATGCAGTATTCTTGACTCCAGTCCTCTCAGGGAAGCCCTTGAAAGACACGGCATAAGTTGCGACGGAATGAGCAACAAGCTATTATGATAGTTAGCACGAAGAAATAATTCGAGGGGATGGTTAGCATTACCTGAGCATTGATCAACCACGCATCCAAAGCGAGGTTATCAACAGTGTCGCAAAGTTGATGGTAGCAAGGATCAAACCATTCTCCAGCCTTTCCACCAAACATTTCAGCTTCCTTATCAGTCTTTACACCTTCTGCACCAGTTGCGATTCCACCACCTGGAATTCCATGCTTAATGAAAGCGTCATAATCACTTCGTCCATCAAATGGAATGTAAGTGTAGTTAAGGTCATGGGCCTCATACCACTGAGTATACAAATCCCTCAATTCCTCGGATCCGGTAGGGTTGAGGGCATTTGTTGCATTGTATACTTGGTACGCGTAGTTTGGCGAGGCCAACATATCGTAATCCATGAAAAGTCGAATCTTCAGGTTCTCTTCTTCAGAGAGTTGAGAAACATAGTAGTCAGAGCCAAGCAATCCCTCCTCTTCTCCAGCCCACCAAGCAAATCGGACGCAGTTGTTGACGCTGTATTTGCTTAATTGTGTAGCAATTTCAAGAAGAGTCAAAGATCCAGAGCCATCGTCGTTGATACCTGGGCCTTCTGCAACACTGTCGGAGTGTCCTCCCAACATTACACAGTTCTCTTGATCACCTCCTTTGGTCTGAGCGATAATGTTTGTTGTGCGAATGTCCTGAACAACCGCATCAATATATGCAGAGCCATCAATCGACTTCCCCTTCTTCAACTCATCAATGTATGGACTTGCGTCGTCGATTGAAATGCCGAAAGTGGCGATATGGTTCTTATCTGGTGAGCCCAAAGTTCCTCCAAATGTTCCATGTTCTTTGTTGTAGATGACTGCAGCAATTGCACCTGCTTTTCCTGCATTGGCAGACTTATCACCGAAGGCGCAAGTTCCACGGCGAATAATTGCAATGGCACCTTTGACGTCCGATGGATAATCAGACTCCTCGCAACCGTCGTTGTCGACTAGAACCAAGGGGCCGAAGACCGCATCTTTCTTGGCGGTAGGAGGAGTGAGGCTCATGGGTATGGCCGACTCAGGTACGCTGTGCCCAAGGACGAGGCGGTAATCGAAGACATTTCCCATTACGGCAGGGAAGGTTTGATTTGAGACATCGTAGTAATCGCTGAGCGATGCGATTGTCGAGTAGATATAATCGATTGTCGACCAATGCCCTGTTGCGCGAATAGAAGTTAGTGAATGTGTTACACGACTAGATTCCAATCGTAGCTGTTTACCTTGCGAGCCGATGACTCTTGTAGGGTGGTTGTACTCATGGATTCCTTCGTCAGCAATCTTGGAAAGCTGCTTCGCCCTGTCCAAGAGATTTGACGTCTTGATGTCTTTCTGGAGTGTTGCAGAGTCGACTAATGGTTTGGAGTTGATAAGAGCTTGGGAGTTGGTTTGCTCTTGCAGAGGTTGTTGGATGATTGAGCTTGCGGCCAACGACGAGGCCGCAAGTAATAGGGTAGTAGAACGATACATGATGAACAACTTTGCCGAATCTCAATCTCCTTGGTTGTTTTGATAGAAAGGAGAGAGAAGGGAGAAGAGAGAGAGTGTGAGTGAATGTATAAGAGAAGAGAGGCTGGAGAGCTTTGGCGATGTCGGCGATACCGGAGAGATGCCGATTGGCGCTTATCATTTGTACTGGGATAATGGCTTGAGACATTATTGACATGTGCAAGGTACCACATGATTCATATGTAGAACCGGGAAGCAGCGAGCAGCGCGGTGAGGTGCGGAAGGATATCTCCTATCTAATGTGACCGCCGTCTCCCTTCTTGGATGCCTTGGATGCCTTGGATGCCTTGGATATCTGGTTATGAGACACCACCTACTTGGCAGTGCATTTGGTCTGACCTACGAAGCACTTCGTCCAGGTAGTGAATGAGTGGTGCGTGGAGCAAATCAATCTTACAACAAACAAACCCATAACGCGACATTTGGGAAGCTTCTGACGACACCTTCAACCCAGGCGCGTCAGCCAACCAGGAAGCAGTTCATCCAGATGTAGCTCACACGTGATTCCACAACAGACGACGTCAACTTGACTCCATCCACCGGACGATTATGGCCACATCGCCATCATCTTTATATGTTTTGTTGCGTTTACAGTTTGTGTGTGTGTGTTCGTGTTTGTGTTTGTGTTCGTGTTCGTGCTCGTGTTTGTGTTCCTGTTCGTGTTCTTGCTGTTCATAGATTTAACGCGGAATGTGGATGTCAGGAACCATCTACGTACTGTACATACTATGTCATCGAGACCAAACTCCATGAAGTTTGGGCGACACCTGGAAGGTTTTGGTGTTCTGCAGTCAAGTTAGCTGTGGCTGGGCCCCAACCTCTGTGGAAGTAGGAAGTACCGCTAGGACGGGATCCAGGGGCGTTCTTTCCCTCTAAAATGTTATCGGAACTGGTTGCGAGCATACTCCTCTTGTGTCCTGCTGTGATCCCACAGTCTATAACTATTGACCCCGTGTAATGTATGATTTCGAATCAATTCTTGGACTATTGTATTCGTTTGCTCAAAAACCACCACCTGCACCATCGGAGCTGGATCTTGACACCATTTCCATCTCGCAATTGCTGCGCGGTTTACAAGATGGTCGGTTTTCCAGTGAAGATCTTGTGAGGGTCAGTCGGTTCTCACGACATCACAAATGAGAAATGAGAAGACGCTGATGCAAAGATGTGAAAAAGAGATATATAAAACGCATCGAGCAGGTCAATCCTACTATTTGTGCCGTCACTGAGATCAACCGAACTTCCATGGCGATAGCGAGACAAAAAGATCAAGAGCGGTCAAAGGGCTCGTGCCGGGGCATTCTCCATGGAATCCCAATTCTAGTCAAGAACCTATTTCTTACTACTGACGGGCTTAAATGTACCTGTAAGTCTTTGTCGTGCTTCTTCAACCCCAATCATGGAATTAAGCCTGCCCAGATGGGTGCACAGGGCTCTTGGACGCCATTCCAGGGATCGAAGCAACAACAATTCGTAAACTTCGGGAACAGGGAGCTATTATCCTAGGAGTCGCGAACGGATCACAATTTGCTAATTTTCGTAATACTTCTGGCTGGTCGGCGGTTGGTGGCCAGTGTCTTGGGATATATCATAAGGATCAGTCACCATCGGGCTCATCATCTGGAAGCGCCGTCGCAGTAGCTCTTGGACTCTGCGCGGCTGCACTGGGAACCGAAGTAAGTTCGTCTGTAGGAATGCATGACGCTGGATTCTGATCCTCTCATCAGACTTCTGGGAGCATTATCATGCCGGCTTCTAAATCTGCCGTGGTAGGGATAAAACCAACTGTAGGACTAACTTCGAGATACGGCGCGTATTCGGCGAGTAAATGGCAAGATACCGTGGGTGTGCTGGCCAAGAGTGTTGAAGATGCAGCAATTTTGCTTACTGCTATAGCAGGTATGAGTCTGGGACAGTTGATGGCTGTGTTCTCACAGGTTCAGGTCCGGACGAAAGAGATCTCTTCACAATATCAGATCCTCGTGACCAAATTGGTTCTCAGAGGATCAGACCTGGCACCGATTTCAAGAATGCGTGCACTCATGTTAGACTTGATGGGTTGAGGATTGCGGTATGATATCCCATCCTTACATATTAAGAGCAGGAATATTGACTTGCGGTTAGATTCCCCGCCATCTTCTGCAGAAGGTCGACACGACCACAACACAACTCTTCCATCATGCGATCGATGTTATGAGGAGGCTAGGAGCTACCATCGTAGATCCAGCAAATTACTCCAAATTTGGTGTTGATAGATCATCACCTGTCTCAGGTGACGACTATGATATCGCACTCACGGTAGACGTCTACAACAGTAGTTCTCTCACTCGCCATGCCACCCAAAACCCTCACTAATCCAAACCAGACATGAAACAATCACTCTCAAACTTCACCATTAACCCTCACAATCTCCACACATTCGAAGACATCATCGAATACCTCAAAACAACCCCCGAAGAAGAAGCCGACATACGAAACCTAGAATATCTCGAAAATTATGTCACCATCGGTCAACAATACACGCGCGAATCCCGCGAATACAAACGCTCCTTAGCCCAGCGTCTCGATATGGGCAAGCAGATCCCTAAACTCTTGGAAAGATACAGCTGTGATATCATCATGCTTCCGACGAACGTTGCTTGCGAACCGGCGGATGTAGGCGGGAATCCAGTGGTAGGGGTTCCGATGGGTTATTATCCGGAATATACAGAGGTTACGAGAAAACAGAGCAATGGGCTTGTTGATGTTGGACCTGGAGTGCCGTGAGCTGAGTTAGATTGTTATTGATGTCTGAACGCTGATGATGTGTAGGATTGGTATTTCATTTATTGGAAAGAGATGGGATGATTATAAGTTGATATCGGTTGCGTATGCGTTTGAACAGGCTACGCTGGTTCGGTCGAAAGGGAAGCCGGTGCTTCGGTGCACTCGTGGTTGGACAAAGGCACAGTGAGCTGTTGAAAGTTATATGTTTCGGACGCGCGCATAGTTAGAGCATAGGTAGAATAACACTCTCTTTTTCCTATATATCTCGTGCTGTTGGGGAAATATCACTACACAGTACTCCAATCATCGTTTCATGGGTATTAACACAGTCTCTAAGAATCGAAGAAAGAAAGCTAAATATGACGCCTTGGTGATCGTCAAGGAACCGCCACCATTCACCCCCTCCTTTGTACTTCTTCCAATCCCACGCATTAAATCACCCGATCCCAAGCAGCACAGGCACGTATATATAGCTCTATGATGATATCTCCAAACCGACCGCTCAATCGTTTTAGACAAGAGAAGCGATATACAACACGCAGGAATTCGAGCTGGGGGAATGGGAATGCCCTTCTGCAGTTCATGCCAGATGACTCGAATCCTAGATTCCCTCCTCACTGCATGTATTAAGACTCTCAAAAGCATATGTATGTATGTATGTATGTATGTATTTGTTTCTATCTATCTAAAGGTAACAAGATCGAAAAACCAACAGCAGGTATTAATATTATTCGCCGTCTTTTAAGGCTAGCCGATAATAGGAAAGATAAAACACAATTCGTTAGCTCCTGCGGGTTGGTTGCAGAGAGTAGAGTAGAGGGGGAAGTGGAAGATGCAGACTGGTAATCATATATCGTGATTGTTGGTTTCAGACTTGCGACTGCCTAGCTGACTGACTACATGTATATTCTCATCGGTCCGCTGCGGACAACAAAAAGTTCGATGAGTATCACTACAGTATGTCGCTTGAGAATGGTGAATAAATAGCGGAATTTGATAGATATCCACGCGCAACTTCTTTGTAATGAATGAATGAATTACAGTAGTGGACATAATGAAAGACCAATCTTTGGAAATACAAGAAGATCAAAAACTACACTCTTCATACACGTAAGACAATACACACTTACTACCTCCCAACCTATCCGCATGTAATCATGCCGGGAGCATACCCTACAGTCGTCAACGCAACTAAGCCCCATATCTACTCAAACTACGCAACCCCTTCAAACGGCACTCGGCTTCTCCAAAGCCCCAGCACCATACTCCCTCCCCACTTCCACCTTCCCCACCTTCTCCCCTTTATCTTCCTCGCATCCATCGTACCCAAACCGGAGCTCCAGATTTCCCTGATTGACCTCCCTGATTCTCACATTCTGCGCCCACGTCTCCCGTCGACTGATGCCAGCATCCGTCCCCTCAAACTGTTTCGTCGACCGAGACCTCAGCGCCAGAGCTACTAATTCTCCAATCGAGGTCCACGAATTTGTCGTCCAGCCTCTGATCCACAGGTATATCATGAAACCTATGACTAGCGCAGCGTGTGTGAGGAGAACCGCAAGGGCAAGCTTGGTGGTAATGTCGCGAGCGCCGTAGCTGTATCCTTTCCGCCAGACGTCGAATCGCCATACGTGCCAGTTGTCGCGGGATCTTTCTGGTGTCTCAAGGGGCGATGATGCGGGAGATTTCTTGTAGACACTCTCTCCACTAATAAGCGCACCGGGGCCCCCCGATAGGTCTGGGATGTTATAACGTGCAAGTCCATCTGTCATAGCTGTAGCCATGTAAAGCGAGAAAAAATTTTGAGTATCCATGATGGTGTATGGCCGGCGCAAACTCCCTACTCTACTGTATAATCTTTCCAAATAATTAAAACTTACAGTGCCATTCGAATCATTCAATGTGAAGAGTTCTAATCCCTCTTCGATTATTGTCATGTTAGAACCGGTGAAGTTTGTGATGTAAGGGATAGTGATTATTGGATTAACTAGTCTGGCCCACCCCGGATCAATATTGATGACTTCGGTAAGCGACATCCCAGTTTCCTTTACAAAGCTTCCATTCGAGGTTGCAATATATTGGCCCAAACTGGAAAACGTCTGGGGGTCAGCGAAACTATCACTGACCTCGTCGGTCGTTGTGGGATCATAAGTCATCTCCGTGGATATCCATCTTGCATCAACGGTGCATGGTAGAATTACACTGTCCTGAAAGACACTGTTGGATGTGTGGTTCGCGTAAGGGACCTTGAAGACAAGTCCAATAGATGCCGAGCGATTGCTTCCATACAAGTTCACCCAGGTGAAGGAGAATCCGTCGTGGTCTTGACTATTGAGCGCATACTCAGGCACTGGGTAGCCTCGTAGCCCAGGCTCCGGCAAATGCTGCGAGGTCAGGCTGGTAATTACCGGAAATAGCGGTGGGCTTATGGCTGGTGAAGCGGTGTCTACCATGGACTTCGCGTATGCATTGCATTTCACTTGCACTAATGGTTGCTTGACATTCGACTTCGGGTTGAGGACGTATTTGGGTTGGGAAATGGCAGGATGTGGAGAAACGATCCCTTTGAGGTTCATCCAAAGTCCAGCAACTACAATCTGGGACACCATGGAAAGTGAAGTTGAATAAGCATGGGCCTGATCGAAGCTCAGAATGGTTGATCTGACCATGCGAAGGGTTAGGCCAGTTGAGTCTCTGAAACTTATGTTTTGAGCATCCCCCGGTACGATAGGGTTGAGTGCTCTGAATGGCCCGATCAATTCAATCACGCCACTGGCTGGGCAATACAAAGAATCGAGAGTGGAATCAATAACAGGTGTGCAGTTTATGGCCGAATTATGTGAAGGGGTAGCGAATATTGACATTGGCCAAGGATTGACGGCACTATGGTATTCATAATCCCAGGTAAAATTTGCCACTTGCCACCAATCCAAACGAGGTCGTATTGCAATTGCAGAGGATGGGCCTGAGAGGGCGGCCAGGAGTGAACAAAATACCAGAAAGGAAGTAAAGACTGCAACTTCGCTACGGATTCGCGTGGACCAAAATGACTTGTTGAAAAAGAGATTCAATGATCCTACTTGGATATCTGCACCAAGTAGTCTGAAAGGCAAGCCCCTGCGTCGACAAAGAATAAAGATTGCAAAATGAGACACCATTGCAGTAATCGAAGCGCCAATACAGAGCTCGTGGGCCTTAGCGGCAAATTGAAGCATGTTCAGAAGATTATTGTGCCAGGTACTTTGATCCGAACCATCCCACCAGTAGGTGAAGGTTAGGTTGAGGTATACCATGGCGCTCGTGATAGCGAGGGGAAACATATGCAAAGCACAATTGAAAGACATGGATTTGAGACCTCTGTCAAGTGGCGTCTTCGATGGCTCGGGGTCGAGCTCGGGGCCGACGCAGCCTGGAGACTGCTGAAGTTTGCGAGCTTTCGACTTCAGAGAAGGCCGCCGTAGATGGATGAATTGACCAAATGTCGCCATTTTTTTGACCTTGATATTCGCGAGCCATCCATGAAAGACGCGCCAGATGTGTAAGACATGCTTGAAAGTGATCGCAGTAATAGTTTTCTTCGTCATATTCGCTGTGGTGCAGAGGAATCGTAGAGGAATCGTAGAGGATCCTTGACTGCGAGGAATGCTTTCTCTGAGGATAATAATTTAGGTAGACTGTGAATGTAGGAACAGTGCAAGAACCAGCTTTTCCAAGCGGTCGTATATGATTTTAAGGCTCCAGAAATGACTCCTGGTTCGATAGACACGATATATGTTCTCAAATTCCAGGAAGCACTGCCGTTTTTGCACGCATTGTTGGCACATGGCCGTGGCGTTCCACTCGAAGTGCACTGCACTTCATAAACGCTCTTCCATAACGACAACATCTCAATTCATCTTCCGCATAACCAAGCCTCGCCGCCACAGTAATATCAGCAATCGTGAGACTTCAGGGTTCGTAGGATAGCGTGCTTCCGCACACCCGACTGCTACCACACGAAACGAAGGAGATGTAACAAAGGCGCAGCTGAGTGGTTTTTCATCACACAAACTGAAAGGGCATCGATGAGCCCGTCTGTATTGCTTCACTGGCCGGCATATCAAACGAACTAGCGGGGTGAGGCAGATTTCATACTCATCCTGCATCTTCCGGTTCCAGATTCACGGAGTGTTAGGCAAATCACCTCCAATACCGAGACACGCTGGTTGCTTGTGGGGGCCAACAGTAGCTGGGACCAAAGGTCTATGGGTAACTTTACCGTCGATTGGCAATGGACGGTTATGCAGCGTTAGATGTATCAGTCTGAAGGATTGTGTCGCTGCTTACATAATCTACTCAGGTGACTGGTGTCAGTGGCTACGCGCAATGACGACTTGGTGCGTCGTCCGCGCGCCGCTCTCTAAGTATTCGCAACAACATACCAAGCACGTCGGAACAGTAAATAAGTCACAACAAATACTATCGACGTCCTCCAAGCTACCTCGGTAATACATCGCAGAATGCCCAGTCCTCGTCTCGACCCCCGCATCGCTTTAAGACCCATCAAATCGGTTGTCAGCGCATCATTTCTCTATCCCTTCAAAGGCATCTGGTACTTTTGCGCCGACCCATCTTTCTATCCTTTATTTGGCAGACGATTGATTCCCTTGACGGTCACCTCAATTGTTGTTTTGGGGCTTCTTTTCACATTCACGTATCTTCCGCAGGTCGCGTTTTTGGCGATATGGCATGGTCCAGGAGCTTGGTTCAATGCGGTGTTTTTGGTGCTTGGAGAGGGGCAAGTCTTGATCGCTCTACTATTCGAAGCGCTGTTGGTCGATGAGACGCTGGTAGACGTTTTCGATGTATGCGATTTCATTTCTTCATTCGGTTCTTTTGCGGAAGGATGACTCTAACTTGTTATATTAGGCAACTCTCATAAAAGAAGGTCTCGTTGATCTCGTCTCTCCGTCTCGAATTCTTCACTACGATGCGCCAAACGCGGTTAAAATGCTAGGAAAACCTACAACATCAGCCGTATACTCTCCATTCTCTTTCCGACAAATCGCAGAATTCGTCATCTTCCTACCACTCAATTTCATACCAGTAATTGGTACGCCAGCGTTTCTTCTGCTCACAGGCGCAAGAGCCGGCCCTCTACATCACTGGCGATATTTCAAATTACGAGGCTTAACAAAGAAGGAGAGGAAGAAGGAGATAAATGAGAGGAAATGGAAATATACATGGTTGGTTGATCCGTGGTCTTTGTGCCTATGTTGATATACTGACACATCTTAGGTTTGGCACGGTTGCACTGTTGCTACAGCTTGTGCCGGTGCTTTCTATGTTCTTTCTACTGACTTCAGCAGCTGGGTCGGCTTTATGGGTAGTGAAGTTGGAAGAACAAAAAAGGCTGGAAGAAGCTGATATGCTGGTCCATCGCGCAAATCCGCGTGCCACCGAGCAAGGTGATGAAGAAGCTCCTCCACCATATACTGATAACCCCATATAATACCCTTGATGCTATAATCACTCTCTCCTTTCAATGCATTGGCGCACAACCAACTCACCGGAAGCTCTGGTTCCGTTTTACCTTATTCAGTTAGGACCTAGTTTGGGCCCGCTGCGTTCTATCTTCCTTTAGCCCCTCAGCTTGCGGAATGGGTCTATCTAGGAAAAGGCATCTTGACTGATTTTAGTAACTCGAAACAGTTCCATGATCGTCTTTGTTCACGATTTGCATACCTTTGCCTACGTTCTTCCCCTTTGGCGATTCGCATTCAAGTTTTCTGTATAATATTTCCGTAGTACACGGCTAACGTTCCCGAATGCTCCGACTGGGAATAAAATTGCGGGGTTTTTTAACTGCCATCCATGGCTAATCTTAACATCCAACGTGCTAGCCAACAACATGTACAATTTACTTCCAATCAAAGTCACATTCGGAAATGGTATATACCCAGTGCAGATTCGTATTCAGGAGCTATTTAGTATTGGCCAAGACGTCCGTCAAGTGACAACAAGACGCAAAAAGATATTTTTCCGTGTGGCGGGAACACGGATGTATAAATAGCCCATCGCCACCTTCTAGGCTTTTAATCTTTTGTCTATTGCATTTGTGAAAATCATACAATATGGCTTCCCTTAAGGCTTCCCTCAGGGTGCTGGCAGCACTCATTACCAGCATCTCCATCCTCCCCAGCGCCGCCTTTGCCGCAGCCAACAACCTTATCCTCGTCCCCGACTTCGGCTACAACCCCACCAACGTTAGCATGTACCTCTACGTCCCCAGCAAGCTCGCACCCGACCCTCCCATCTTCGTCAACCCGCACTGGTGCCACGGCACCGCCCAAGACGCCTTCGCCGGCACCCAATTCGCCACCTTAGCCGACACCTATGGCTACATCATGATATTTCCCAGCTCTCCGCACACCGTAGACAATTGCTGGGACGTTTCCTCCCAACAAACTCTCACCCACAACGGTGGCAGCGACTCCCTCGCCATAGTCAACATGGTGCGCTATGTCCTTGAAACCTACAAAGCGGACGCGAACCGCGTCTTCTCCATGGGCACTTCCTCCGGCGCCATGATGACCAACGTCCTTCTCGGCGCATACCCGGACGTATTTGCCGCAGGCTCCGCATGGGCCGGCGTAGCATTCGGTTGTTTCGCCGCGAACTCTTCAGCCGTAGATCTCTGGTCCGGCGACTGCGCAACCGGAACTGTCATAAAGACCGGCACTCAGTGGAAATCCATCGTGCAGGCGGCGTATCCTGGATACACCGGCTTCCGCCCCAAGATGTGGGTCCTGCATGGCTCAGTGGATACGACGTTGTACCCGCAGAACTTGCAGGAGGAGATCAAAGAGTGGACGGCGGTGTTGGGGCAGAGTAGCACGCCGGTTAGTACACTGCAGGATTGGCCGAAACCGAATTGGACGACTTGGTCGTATGGGAGTAAGTTTAGGGCAACGAGTGCGAAGGGGGTGGATCATAACATTCCCACGAATGAGAGTGTGGTGCTGGATTGGTTTGATTTGAGATGTCAGGGTACGGGGTGTTATTCGAAGGTTAACGCGGGAGGGGAAAGGCGGGGGAAGTTAGTGAGAAGGGAGGGGGAAGATAGTACGTTTATTAAGAGGGAGACAGAGATTGAGGAGAGAGGTGAAGAGGAAAGGGCTGTTGTGCCATTATATGGCCAGTGCGGCGGGCCTGGCTACAGCGGAGCGACGCAGTGTGAAGAAGGCACGTTCTGCAGTAGGAATAGTTTTTACTGGCAATGTTTAAAGGTTCCGGAGACGGCTAGTTGAGCAGATACTGAATACCAGTGGTATGTGTATCTTTGTCAAAATAATGATTACCAATTTATGATGAATAGACGAACAAAGTTGATCGTTCAGTGTGTCTCAGTCGTGGGCTGAAGACTTGTCACACCAGCCACTTCCCGCGCGCGTCATTAATATCCATATACGGCCACTACTGCAGTAGTCAAAGTCCCCGAACCCTTGGACTGGATTTGGTTCACTCGAGAACAAGCAAAAGCAAGACTAGTTTCAGCTTGCTCA
Organism: Clarireedia homoeocarpa; assembly: GCA_001465935.1. Classification (NCBI taxonomy): domain Eukaryota; kingdom Fungi; phylum Ascomycota; class Leotiomycetes; order Helotiales; family Rutstroemiaceae; genus Clarireedia; species Clarireedia homoeocarpa. Next base: position 92,269 of record LNKV01000055.1, on the reverse strand, counting down.
TCATCCAATTTTACATAATTGCTAACAACAATATATACACAAAGGTACACCTGCACGTAGCCATTTCTCCTTTGGAATCTAAGTGCAGAATCGTGTCATTTCAGCACCGAAATTGATTATTATTGGGAGTTATAGTCCCCGAATTTCAAGTTCCACTGCAGGTTTGTATCGAGAGCACTTTAGGTAAGTAAATGGCGCTGAATTGTCTATATAAGGAGTGGGGAATACTATGGCGGATTAACTTGCTCTCCACTTCTCTTCATTCAGTCTCTCCCAGTTCAAGCACTTCAACTTCCTTCATAACCACAACCATGAAGCTCACGATTCTCGTATGTGCAATCCTTCTCAGCGCCGTCGGGACCTGTGAATGCGGTAGTCCCTCTTGATGTTTTCACCGACGTAAGTTAACACCATTCAATTATTATACAAATAACTTCCTGTCAGAATCGATCGTATGTTAACAAACAAACACAGCACGAAGATTACCCTATTCCTGGCTCCACGCACTCCAACCTGCCCAAAATCGGCGACCTCGTTTACTACCGCCAACTCGTTTACAATCGATTTGATGCATACCAAGTCTCAGAGGTCCCAATTACAGGCACTAAGCCCATCGGCAAGCAAGCTGCGCTCGGGTACAATATGTCTGCAATCAATCCAAACGTCCCATCCACATTCCAGCCTAAATCTGCAAGTCTGGGCTGTGTCGCAGCCAACGGTATCTACTTTGGACTACGTGTCCAATGCACAACCCGTATTACTGCATATTCCGGTGACGACGACGATGGACATCCAATAACTGCAGACTGCAAGTATGCCGGATTCGGTAATTTGACGAATTGCGATTTCCCAGCAGAGTGGAAACTGGTGACATGCCTCAGATTCGAGATTACGGAGTTCAATACATCAGTTCCCGTCAGCGGCAGTGACAGGAGACAGGATTTCTCTCTCGGGCACCACGAGGTTCGGTTCCTTTTCAATGACTTTTCGGCGAGGTATCAGTGTGAGAGGAATTGATGCTGAGACGGAGCTCTGTTCGGAAGAATTCCTTTTCCTTGAGAATGAATTGCGCAAGTAAAGAAAAGGTTTGGAAATGGCTTTGATCAAATAATGAACACAATTTATTGATCTGGTTGGAAAATTTAACAGTGTCACGAATCTTTCAGGAAACAAGTAAAGACTCTGTGTTCCGCGGGCTTTTATTAGGTTACTCATGTTTGGGGTTATGGATATGGAGATGTCGATATTTTACATTGAGCTCAGAGGTCACTCGAATGTATAATGTTGCATCTCAAAGAGAAATTGATTGTGGCTATACTGTGTGAGTGATTTTTTAAATCGTCTATATAGATCTTTATAAGCTGTCCCGGGTTCGTGTAAGACCTACGACACTAAAGTGACAGTTATCGCAGACCACGCGATTTGTCAGCTTGAGAGAGGGAAGAAGAGGTTGATTTGTATGTCCGCACATGCGGAGAAGGCACCATCGCAGCGATATGATATAAGAATCCATAACGGTATAATCTTACGGCCTTTTCACCCAAGTCACGTTAAGATGTACCATGAAATTTTGACCGTAAAGGTGCCTTGCTGTTAGTTCGGAGGGATAACACTCCCTAGCTGTTAACCTGTGCCTCTATATATGTGACGATTAATAGGAAAGAACAAGGCGACTGAATAGACACCGACAAAGTGCTGTTCTCAGTATCATCATATCCTCGCTGACAGCTCTTCGTCCTAGAAGCCATGCCCTTAAACCATATCATAATCAATTTCACTAAAATTCTCAACCCCTCGTCATGGTGTACTCTCGGCCCTAGGCGGTATTATGACTATCTTTTCCCAACCAAAGGGGTGCTTTGTTTTCTAGTAGACCACGTATAACGAGTCACTAGAAGAAGAATGTGAAGTATTGGACAAAGGTACCTGTCTATATTAAATTGACGTAAGTCCGGACTACCTGTGCAAAAAACACACCCCATGTGACTTCGAAAACAGTTTTTGTAAGGAGCGACAGCGACTTACCCTCCTGAGCGAGTTGGGAGCCCCAGCGACCAACTCAAGCTCGTAATAAAAAATAAACAAAATGAAGGGTTTAGAAACTCAGGATGTAGACGAGAAGACGGCTTGAAAAAAGGGATAGACAGCAATAGAATGGAAATTGAGAAATGGAAACCTTCATGAGATTCGCTTCCCTTATGATATGTAATTAATAAAGACTGATAATTAGAACATGTGCAGTCACCTGGAATCACATGACAACTCCAGAAGAATCCAAAACCCACGTCACGTTTTGCGGGCAATCCCTTCCCCCGCAAACGCCAAGCCCGACTGTTCCCTTATCTCAATAAATCAGACTCTATTTCAACAATTTGGCTTAATTGGTACAAATTTAAGTGATATTCTCATTAAAAAATAGAGATTTAAGATAAAAGTAAAGGTTTACAACAAAAAGTAAGTTTAGGTTCCATTGACTTCGGCTGCGCCAATCAGAGTCCAGAACGCCTAGTTGTTAAAATAGAGTCTAAGTAAAAATAGTTCTTTTTTCTATAGGAACTTAAGAAAAACAATGATTTTAGACCTTAATCGCAACAATATACTTGGTGCTATTAGCAACGTCTAAATTGGAAGCTGAGTATACCAATCGAAAGCCCTTAGTCGATTCTATTAGTCCTGTTACCCGCATATAATGCGATAGCCAATATAATAGCTAATACGATGACTAATGCGATAGCGAATAGTATAGCCAATGCCCGTATATAATGCGATAGCCAATACGATAGCGAATACGATAGCGGATAGTATAGCTAATAGTATGGTGTCACACCGCAAAAGTGACGCCACTTACACGAAAGTGTATTAGTGGCTATATATACCCTAATTCTACGTGACATATGGCAAATAGTATAGCAAGTGGCATAGCAAGTAGCATGGCATAGCTAATGCTAAGGGCATAGCGAAGGGCATAGCTAATGCGATGGCCAATACGATGGCCAATGCGATGGCTCATGGTATGGCTCATGGCATGGCTCATGGCATGGCAAATAGCATGGCAAGTGGCATGGCAAATAGCATTTCCTGTTGTTGTTCTAGTAAATTTGGATGCGATAACAAGACGACTACCTCGCCGGCAACGGCTCGACTCTCTACACAGATATATAATAACTAATTATATATCAGAGATCCTTGAGACTCTACGATCTTCAGAGATATAAAATAATATATACAGATAGTATAATAATGAAATCGTAGAAGGAAATATCAAAGATCTTAATTTTCGTTTTATAATCGAAAACGCGTTTTTGGCTTTGACGATATATTTAGTACTATTAGTATTAAATAAATATATTAAAATTAGTATTATTAGAATCGTATATCGATTTCAAATTAATACTATTGTACTTAAAATAAGACTTCTTTATTAAATGCTAATTTCATTGACTTAAAAAGAGACTGTCAACTCAAATTTGTTCTGTATATATACAAATTGGAACTATTTTTTCTTAGACACTCCGCCAAAGAAAGGTCGAAAAAGTGGAATACTTTTGCCAAGAACTAATAGAAGCCATTGAATACAATGAGGCCGTGATTTGGTGGAGCGTCTGAGATAACCGTTCCCTCCATCTCCGCATCAACCAAACAGTAGAAAAGTAGACGTTGAGATCTCCTCATCGACTAGCAGTAGAAAAGGGGACGCCAAGGGGGCGGGGGCCATGTTCCCAAATAGGACTTCTCCGGTACGAATACGATCCGAATACGATCCATCCCTGTCGAACAAACAAGCTTGCAACGTTTCTCTATCTTCATTTGCGGGGAAAAGTTGGGGAAATGTCCAACGTTGAATCATGCCAGCATGCGCTTAAGTGGGCGCAAGCGATTGAGAATACGCAAGCGAATGAGAATTTCTATACCAAAAGTACTTATCTTTCTATATAAAATTACTAGTAATTAGAAGTATCTTATAATATTAAGATTCTTCTTATATACGAAATATATATAGATAAATATAAATTTCTAAAAAAAAATTATTCAAAAAGAATATTTTTAATTTAAATAAATAAAGATTTTGATTTATGAGAACTCGCTTTAGTGGGCTCACCCACGATTAGTCCGAGGTGCTTCCGCGTATTCTATACGCAAGTACCTCCCGCGTATTCTATACGCAGGTACCTCTCGCGTATTGTATACGCGGATTAACCTAACCGTGCTTTGCATAAGTCTTACAGGTGGCTGAACCAATCGAGGAGATATGTGCTGCGTTGAGCATCTCGGGCTGATTAATGATGAGTGGTTAGATGTAACCATGTGCATGTGGATGCCGAGAGGGGAGGGGATGAGATGGGACGGTACCTGATCTGGGCACTTAGCTCTACCTTCCAGTTCGCTGTAGCTCTGAAGGGACTCGAATGGGTATCGGAAGAAACTGATCCTGTTTGTAGTAATGTAATCAATGGCCCCGTGGTTGGACCTCTAGGACGGGTTACGACAGGAGGCAGAAACTGGGAGGGTTTTGCGGATGATCCATATTTAAGTGGCCAACTTGCTGCCCAATATATAAAGGCCGGACAAGAACTCGGAGTCATCATGAACACAAAGCATTATATCGCCAACGAGGTACTGACCCCTCTAAAGAAGAACTAGGATATTCCCGTTTGAGCTAACACCACTATAGCAAGAATATTACCGCAACCCTGGAACAGATGGAGCAGGCAACAACGTCTCATCCGTTTCTTCCAATCTCGACGATAAAACTCTGCATGAGCTATACCTATGGCCATTCGCCGATGCTGTCAGAGCAGGAAGTGGTGGCATCATGTGCAGTTATAACAGAGTTAACAACTCGTATTCATGTCAGAACAGTAAAACTCTGAATGGTGTCCTGAAAGGCGAACTTGGATTCTAGGGTTTCGGTAAGTCTATATTCCCCTTTTTAAAACCCGTCACTATCACACTGTCCCAAGTCAAAACCAACAATCGGCTAACACCCCAACCAGTCTGCTCCGACGCGGGCGCAGTTCACTCTGGCGTTGCCTCCGCTCTCTCTGGTCTCGACATGGAAATGCCCTCCGGAACCTGCATCGGCTCATCCCTCTACGCCGCCGTTACCAACGTCAGCGTGCCTCTTTCCCGTCTCGACGACATGGCCATGCGCATCATCGCCACCTGGTATCAGATGGGCCAAGACACCAAGTTCACCACCACGCTTGGCGTCGGAATCCCCAACAACCCGGATCTCCCCCACACACCCGTAAACGGCAAAGCTCCCGGCTCCAAAGCCAATATCCTGCAAGGCGCAATCGAGGGACATGTGCTCGTGAAAAACGCAAACAATGCGCTCCCGTTGAAGGAGCCGTCGCTGTTGTCGATTTTTGGGTATGATGCCCCAGCGCAGGCGACATATAATGTGCCGAATGGAACTTTGAATGATATGGCGAGTTACTTTACAAATCCAGCAAGTATTGAAGGCGCGTATCCGATTTTGGGGTACTGGTTGGGTCTTGGTGGACTGAATTTTACGGCTTGGATGCCGACTTTGTTTGCAGGGTTGCTGGGCACGCCGGCAGTAGTAGATAATAGCGGTTTGACGCAGATTGCGACTGGCGGGACTTTGATATCGTAAGTTCTTCCATCGAACCACCCAGATTGGAAATAGAAAAGCAGAAAAAGCTAACATGAGAACCAACCCCCAGCGGCGGCGGCAGCGGCTCCTCCTCGCCCCCCTACATCTCTTCCCCCTTCGAAGCGCTTTCCCAACGCGCTTACGACGACTCCACCAGTCTCTTCTGGGACTTCACCTCCCCCGCCCCACCAGTCGACCCCACCAGCGACGCCTGCCTCGTCTTCATCAACGCCTTCGCAACCGAAACCCTCGACCGCCCCGGCACCTACGACGCTTACTCCGACAACCTCATCCTCTCCGTCGCCTCCCGCTGCGCCAACACCATCGTCATCATCCACAATGCCGGCATTCGTCTCGTCGATACCTTTGTCGACCACCCCAACATCACCGCAATCGTGTATGCGCATCTTCCCGGCCAGGACTCCGGCCGCGCGCTAGTAAAACTGCTTTATGGGGATGAGAACTTCAGCGGAAAAGTACCGTATACCGTTGCGAGGAACGAAACGGACTACGGACACCTGTACACGCATTCGGTGCCCGAGGGGGCGTTCGCGCGGTTCCCGCAGAGCAATTTCTCCGAGGGTGTCGAGATTGGATATCGTGCGTTTGAGGCGCGGAATGTCACCCCGAGATACGAGTTTGGGTTTGGACTGTCCTACACCCAGTTCCAGTTCTCGGGGTTGCGGATAAGCAAAGTGTCGAATGAGACGTTGCCGCCGTATCCCAGCGGCGAAATCATACCGGGCAGACGGGCGGACCTTTGGCATAACGTAGCGGTTGTGACGGCGAATGTAGCGAATGTGGGGGGCGTGGATGGAGCGGAAGTTGCGCAGTTGTATGTGACGGTGGGGGGATACAAGCAGTTGCGGGGATTTGAAAAGGTTGTGGTGGGGAGGAATGGCAGTGCCGTGGTTAGTTTCCCGTTGACGAGGAGGGATCTGAGTACGTGGGATGTGGAGGCGCAAGAATGGTTGTTGAGTGAGGGGAGCTATGAGGTTGCGGTTGGGTCGAGTAGTAGGAATTTGCCGTTGGGTGGGACGTTGACTTTGTGAATGGTGGACGGAAGAGGGAGACGCTGATGGAGTTGGGGGGAGGTAATGGTAATCCTAATCAAGTACTCGGAGAAGGAGGAATTAAACAGATAAGAGAATCATGCTAGCAAACGCTTCGTGTCCTCGCTACTGTACAGTAGATGAATACCTCTACTCTAATCGCAGATTTCATCTCGTTCTACATCCAAGTACAAAGGACCTATATGCTAATATCATGTTCTTGGCTAGTGTTGTAATCAGGTATATATGGTATATACGACAAACTAAACAAAAAATCCTAATTGCTTGCTCGCTCGCAAGCTCAATGAAAAACAATGCCGCCAGTCATGTATTACATCTGCATCCAATGCATCAGCATATCCTTATATACTCATATAGAGTGCTGTTGCACCACCAAAGAAAAGGCTTGACACGCTAAACCTTCATTTACTCAGTCCCGCGCTCCCCTCCCCTCCTTCCATTTCTCTACAATACTCTTCATGTCCTTCAACGGCACCGGTTTCGACAAGAAGAGATTAATCCCCGAATTATACGCCTCGCGCTGGGACTCATCACTCGCCAAGCCCGTCACCGCAATGATAATCGTCGCCGGCAACGACTCTTCACGTTCATACGCGCGAATATGCTGAGATGCCTGAAACCCATCCATAATCGGCATACTAAGATCCATGAAGACGATATCCGGTTTCCTGCTTTCTGATTTGTAGCGCTCGAGTGCTTGCTGGCCGTTTTCGGCTGTGTAGTAAGTGACTTGCAGTTTTCGCATGCAAGTGACAAGGATTTTCATATTAATTGAATTGTCTTCTACCAGGAGAATCGCCGGATTTGTTGTAGCAGTGGGCTCAGTGAGACTTGGTGGGACCGATTCGGGTAGTGGTATTGAGCTTGGCGATGGCCTGCTCGTGTTTCTAGATGGTCGAGTATTCTCTTGGTCGTGGAGCTTCGTGCTGGAGCGCGTACGAATCACAATTGGTTTACCAGATTGCTCGAATATCTCGAGAAAGCACTCCGCTAGCTTTTTAGGTCCGATACTAGAAACAAGTCAGCACCAATTCCGTTATTTAAGGGGATTAATGAGAAATGGTTTTGAGTCGAGTTAGATAGGGATGGACGACTCACGGGTTACCAAGGAAATGAATATTGTGTAGAATTTGAGGTAGTGTTCTACTTCCAGTTTGTGAAGTACTAGTAATAACGATAATATGTCTTTTGCCTAAATCTTTCCGTGCTAGATTGAAACTTTTCCACTCATCGGCTAACTTTTCAAAGGTCTCGGCTGTGGTGAGAAACACATCACCATCTTCATTATCAAGACCTGGCAATTGGCTTGTAGTCATTCCGAACCAATTACGCGCCATCTTGCAGATAGTAGAACCTAAAAACTTGAGGTTTCCTGGTGTTTCCAGATACTCTTCATCCATCGAAGGAGCTTGGACGTCACCGCCGAGCCAAACTAACCTCAATCCATTTGTATATGCCTTCGCCTGGTGAATAGCACCTTGCAGCTTTGGAAGGCCTTCTTCGATGGCTGGCGCATGAGACTTATCAAGCTTCAAAGCAACCTTGACTATGGTTCCCATGCCCTTAACACTAGAAATATTGATCTTCCCATCAAGACCAATTATGATTTGGCGTACGATACTCAACCCCAAGCCAGCCCCAGGGGTGAGACTATCTTCTTGGGCGAACGGTGTATACAGTTGGCGTTCCAGAAATTCGGGTGCGATCCCTTTTCCGGTGTCTAAGATAGTCAACGTCACAAAAGATTGGTTGTTGCTACTTTTTTGTGATGCCAATGTGACTTTCACCAACCCAGACGATGTATACTTCAACGCGTTTCCGAAGATGTTCATCAAGATACGTTTCCATCCACCTGGTTGGGTCGAAAAATTCCAATTGGACTTGTAATCGACATCAAGTAGAACAGTCACCGATGTGGCCGAGGCATGAGGATTTGAGGACATAGTAGGAGATGTAGGATACTCAAGCTCGGATACAGGCGTAGCAGCCGTTTCTTTTTCGACATACTCGTACCCAGCATACACTCCGCCAATGACATCTTCAGTAATTGAAGCCAGATTGACGTCTGTTGTCAAACTAATAGTTCCATAAACACGGAAGTTCTCGGCAGGAACAGGCTTTCTCATTCGATGTGAGGCACGAATGAGCTTCTGCTCGGCTTTCTGTGCGGCGGTAAAGTTATTGATTTTTGCATAGTCGAGCACATTGCTTAATGTGTCGAGTAATGTAGAAGAGCAGTGTCTAATAGTGCTTACCAGGCTGCTCTGGTATCTGGACATCGCTGTATCTTGGAGGATTTCAATGCTGCCAAGAATCCCATGCAAAGGGGAACGGAGCTCATGGCTTATCGACCCAATAAGTGTAGACTTGGTGTTATCGGCAGCAATTATGTCAAGGCGTGATGCCTCCGCCATAATGCTATTTCCGAAGGCAGCAACATAAGTAAGATCATCTTCTAGGGTGAGCACCCTTGTAGGATTCGTAGTCCACAACATAACACTCGAAAACCATTGCTCATGCCGTGAATCCCATAAGGGCAAAACCATTACGAATCGAGCACCAGGAAAGATCTTGAAAATTGTTTGACCTTCGAGAACCCTAGAGGAAGTCCTTCGGGAGGGTTTCGGTCCATTAGCTACCACAGATACTTCACCGTCAACTATAGCTTCGTTGAGTTCATCCTCACTTGATGAAATTGACCCATCTTCATCAAATGCATATATATTGCCATGAGGATGGCGTTTCAGAAGCTTATGAACAAAATCTTGTCGGACCGATAGATGGTCTGGTAAAGTATGACTACCTCTTAGACTAGATTCGGAAGAAGTTGAGTATGCCAGCACCTCGCACACTCGCTCTCTTCTGCTTGTGTGCGTGCCATGCTGGCCTTTGCTGGATGTACTGCCGGATGTACTATCGGAAGTCGAGTGAGAAGATTTGATATCATCTTCGCTACTAGATGGCATTACTGCCTTGCTTGTAGAACTTGCCTCGGCCATTGCCGATTGATGACCTCGAGATCCGAATCCGCTAGGCTGTGTGTGAAAGAAGGCCACGCCATCCACATCGGCCGCCTCTCGTATAAGATTGCTAGCTCGGGAAAGCATCATTTTCAGAGCTTCAGCGGTGTCGGAAATATTCCTGTCACCTTCTTTGTGTGCCTTGGGACCATTCAGGGTAGTGAATGCATCAAATTTTTTTGGTGTTGATGCGAACGTTGGCGCTGGCCGTGGGCTCGATTTAGGTTCTACTGTAATGGCAGTCATAGTTCCCGAGACCGAAGAGTTCAGTGGGGACATCGTTCCGGGGCTAAAAGATACGGCGTCAGGCGGGCCGTTGGGAGGACTTTCGTCGGATACGTTGTGCGACGGAGTATCCATATTACCTGGCGATTCAGAAGGTCGACTTCCAAGTCCTCCCTCAACCATTGAACCATCCTCTGCCGAATCTCCCTCAGTTAGGCCGCCCTCAGTAGAAGTCATACTCGAGTGGTGCTCTAAGCGGGGCTCATCTGGTCCGCCAGCGCTCCGTGTGCTGTACGTGCGACGCGAAGTTCGTATCGATATCTCGCGATCGGTACGGGTTCGCAGCCACCAGGCGCTAAGAGTGGATTGACCTTCGACGAAGAGACCCAGTCCCTTCACCATCCTTTCTCCGCGCTGGTGATCTTTCCGTACTGACATATATTCGAAATGTTCCATCACAGTGTCTGCCATATCTTTCAGAAACTCTATCTCACCTGGCTTTAATCCATCTCGAGGCTGCTCATCTAGCACACAGTATGCCCCAATATCAAATCCACGACGAGTTCGAATGGGGACAGTCGCATGGAAGCGCGCATTCGGGCCGTTAGGAACCTTTAAATTCTCTTTGAGGATCACATCCTCGGCCATATCATTAACAACAATTGGTTCTGGTCTTGGGATCTCGTCACTGTCGTTCAATTCGTGCCTGGATGTAGGTCGCCATATCTTCACTGCGCACAATGATTCTTCTCGCGGTATAGTCCTCACACCCATCCATAGCGAATCTCCTTCTTCATAAACATCATCGGATTGGGAAGACAAAGTTTGAGTTGACTCGGCCAAGATATATTGGTATTTGTTGTCAATCAACGAAATCATAGTCCTTTTGGCCCTCAACCTCAAAGCCCCTAATTGTGCGAAAGCATTCAAAGCCCTATCCGATGAAGAATACGCCTTTCTAGGTATCGTGCTGGCTGCTTCCTGGGGCCCGCCATTGTTCTCTTGTTGTAGGACATAAGAGGCCGCGAATTCGGGTAGATATCTAAAGGAGAGACGAGATGATATTAGTGAAGTATTGGCAGGATACGTAAGCCATCCGCGAAGCTATTTATTGCCACGAAAAGAGCTACAAGTAAACTGACCTATAAACTTCTCGTACTCGTTGAAGTTCAGAGGCAGTTCCTGACGGCCTGCTATGAACCTTTGAGGACATCGAGAGGGTAGTGGGTTAGGGTAGTGGGTTAGGGTAGTGGGTTAGGGTACGGCCCGGGTGCAAGTAAGCAAGATGCAGAGAATGAAAACATTGATGACGGTTAGTTCTATTATGCGACAAACATGATGATATTGTAAATCCTACACGACGTAGTCCAAAACAAGGGGACTCGTAAGACGTCTTGCGAAGTCGCCTTGGGAGTGGCAAAGAAATAAAAAGAAATATAAGACAACAATACGAGTAAGTGAAGTCTAGATCAGGAATTTGGATTCCAGATTGCCATACCCGCCTTTAGATCGATATTCCAAAATCTTGCCTAAGTGGGATGCTACACGCCTGAGGTATTAAGCGGGGTACTTTTTCTATTTTCGACTATCTCCGCTTACGTTATGTAAGCACTTTACTTCGAGGTCGACATCGCATTCCACGCGTCCAGCTCAAGGCAACATACAGCTCAAGGCAACATACAGCTCAAGACAAAAGATCTTGGATTTTTCCGTCAAACTTCTAGTCGAAGTATAAGACTCGCGTTTTAGAGTCGCTTGTGCATACCTACAGGAAGAAGACAATTTGGACAACCTTGAATCATCATCCATACTACGTCCTCTGTCAGAAATGTCCTCGGAGGCCATCTCTCAACCGAAACCACGCACATTCACGCGCTTTTCCTCTCTTCCCACCGAACTGCGTCTTCAGATCTGGCAACGTGTCGTCCCTGATCCTCGAACAGTATGCATTCGCTACGAACTACGACGTGTTGAGATTGGCGGCTCCACCCTTCGTGGGAGATCTAATTTCCCTCCAGCGGGCTCCTGGATGAGTAATGAACCAGTACCTGTGCTCCTGCATATATGTCGAGAGTCTCGTGAGATTGGACTCTCGCACTATCAACTGGCTTTTGGATCTGTGATTCACGAAGCAAAGGTCTATTTTGATTTCGAACGAGATTGTTTACGGTTCGGCCAACCACTGCCCGGAGAATCTGAGGACTGGGGGCATATGACGGGTCCAAGAGACTACAATCTTGATCTGTTTCTTGGAGGGGGTTTCAATGGAGCGGATGACGCCGAGAAGGTGAGGTATCTGAGTATTGATGTCACTGAGGATCTGTTTGATCGAGCGGGTTTCTGTTTCGACGATTTAAGAGAATTCAGGGCGTTAAAGAAGGTGGAAATGTGGACTTGGCTGATTGGAGAATGGGATCCTCAGTTGCAAATCAATGCAATACGCGATAAGTTAAGGGAAGTGATGCTGAAAAACAAAGACTGGAAAGCACCAGAGATTGTTGCCAGATTCGCTAACGGCTTGGACCGGCGACCTCATTACTTCCTTCGGACCTAGTCTTTTATATATTGCCCATCTGTTGATGCTCACTTCACTCCGCAAAGTCTAGTAGATGCCCGCTCCTCTTTGTTGGGGCTTGGTTTTGCCCTCATTCATCGTGAATACCATACTCTTTTTTCTAGCCGTCAAGCCTTGCAAACAATCTGAATTTGCCTATCGAGACTTCCTCTCCATCGATCTATGTATCATGGCTTATCCCTAACCCTTCCACCTATGTCTGGCTTCTCTCCCTTGAAAAATTGCTTTCATAAAGTTATACGTCCAATTCCTACTTCTCAGCTACATCCTATCATGCCTTCACGGAGTGCTTTCTGGGAAAGCTCGAGGCTCCACCCTAGGCTTCCACTTCCTTAACGGCAATGCTTATGCCATATGACGTCCCATTCAGGTTTGGTTTATAAAATACCAGCAATTTTTACGATCTCTCAAGGTTCCAGGCATGGTCATCAATCTGCACAGTCGATTTCCAACACTCTGAATCTCCAACGTACCGCTTTTCAGCCGCCTTTTCTTTTCCATTAAACAACCATGTTTTGCCCTCGCTCGGGGATGCCATGATCTGCTTCCTTCTTGCCCAATCTGACTGCTGTAAGACAACGTTCTTTCTCGTCTATGACTCACCAAATCCTTCGCTGATATTTCCCAACGCACATCCTAGCTGCTACCATTTAACTGCTACTCGCTCTGTGCAATATCCCGACGAGTTGTCCTTGCATACAGTACATACCACCCTCGTATTTAGACAATTGCAAAAGATGACCACCACCATGCTTTCAAAGCCTCAGTACTGGACCCATTGAACCCCCCTGGAGAATCCCTCCGCTGAGTCACTCGACTCGCTCACTGCTTGTCGCCCACCTTTCAGATATCTCTCATCCTCCCTCATGAACGCATATCCATATCCAAATTATCGCTTCTTTCCATACTTCCTGCCGTATGCCAAGATTCACTGAGTCATCAGAGAACGCTGCTCTCTTCTCCAAAACATAACATAGACCATATCTGCGTGCTCCGCAGCCATTATATCAGGCGAATATCTATCCCGGCTGATTTTTTGAGCGCCCAACACTGCTGCTGGGGCCGGTGGTGAAACCCCGTACATCAAGTGAGTAGATCTCCAAAAGCGATGCATATCCTCGTGATCCAGTAGGAGGATGGGACCGAACCCCCCAAGATATAAACCCGAAGCTTCGCAACCTACTCCCTGTCCCGTCCCGTTCTGGCGAACTATCTCCATCGAAAGAGAAAGACCCCTCGGCAAGGATCACCTCCCCGCTTATTCCGGCATCGTGCCTCCCTCCTCCCTGGGCGTCGGCTACCGACGCTGTCGAATACGGGATCATGCCGCCATAGTTGAGTGAGTGTTCCGCTGACGAGGATCACAATCTGGTGAGTGCTGGGTGCGAGAGAGAGAGAGAGAAATGTAGATGAGAAAAGAGAGTGAGTGTACGGGTTTTTGAAGGGCTTAGACCGTGGACGTGAAAAAAAAAAAAAAAAAAGATAGATTTTTCGTATACGAAAAGAAAACAGGGAGCTTGAGATGAAGGAGAATTCGGAAAGCTGGCTATGAAATAAGTGTGTGCGTAAGGGCAGGCAGTCAGCTATTCCATGTGTATATATATATATATATATATATATATAAGACATGTTGAACTTGGTCTAGCACAGGAGCAGGAGCAGGACGAAATCGCTTGGAAGCGCGGTATACAGCCAGTCGACTGCAAAGCGGTCTGTTAAACAGTTCTATGAGCTGTAGCTGAGCCTCGAAGAGGAAGGCAAAGGAATAAGCAGGTCAAGTTGATATTTTCATCCGCTCAACACATATCATATCTCACATGATCGTGGAAAAGGGGGGGGGGTTGAGAGGACGCGACGCTCTGCGGTGTAGACGATTTTTTGTTAATAGAAGTTAATAAACTTGGATTAAATTTTATCATGAAGGAACAGCGTAAGAGATGTGCTTTTGTCCATGTTGGAAGAGGATGGAGGTAGAGAATGGCTTGGATGGAGCTGCGACTACAGTATTTGATGATGCTCGGGAAGGAACAGCTAACATTTAAAAGCGTATCTCCATCATTTTTTCTATCAATTTCATCTAGTGACCGTTCGTATATCATAACACATGAACGAGCCACAGCCATATGAATAGAAACAATTACCGGACCTATTTCTGCGTCTTCTCTACCCCAAATTCGTATGGTATAAGATGGGTAAGTGGTAGCCAGACTTTACCAAAAAATTCAAGTAGCCTAATCAAGGCAGAACATAACTTCTGCTTTCCTTCTTCTCGTACTAACTTTAGCAAAATGTGTTCTCTGCACATTCAGTAGCGGTCCCGGTTATTTCGGAGAAGAAAAAAGCACCGTGTTTCTTCGATTCTGGAAAAACTGCAAGACGGATGTACCTGACATGAGGTAGTCCAGGAACCACGTATCGAGATCCACCAAGGCACCTACCTGTAGTAAGACTACTGTACATGTACTGTACAGTAGTAGGTGCTGACTACTACCCAAGAGGCCAGCTGAAACTAGACAGCTCGTCTAGCTGGTAGAAGCGTACTGTACTTTCGTAATTGTACGAACGCGACATCCGGAATTGGCGGTGGGGGATTTCGAGTGTGCTATACTTCGTACAGTATACAGCGCAAAAGGATCTGTTGTGCGTGTGTCCATCGTCATAGTTCGTCCTAGATCAAACCCTTGCATGCGACTACCATTCCGAGATCCAAGGAAAAGTTGCGATTCCCGTGACCGTATAGTTTAGATCGAGTGACAACGCATAGATGTATGAGGAACTTTGCAGGAGGCTAGAAGCTTTCGAAGCTTGGCTATATTCTTTAACGGTACCAGCTTCTGCGTGCATTGTTAGTTGGCAAGAACAGCTGCCAGGTCCCGTGACGCCAATCATGTGAAACCACGTTCGTCTGGTGCAACATCGAATGTTACTAACATAGTATTGGACACGAAGGTGCAGCAGAAGAAGTGTAATGAAGCATAGACTTCTACAAAGGCCAAAATCCAGGTACCAGGAACAAAATTGGAATACGAAAAGCCTGGGAGTGGAAGATGGCCGGGAATAGTTGCCAAGATCAATATATGAAGATCTATGGCTGTCGTGTTACCCACGGTTCGAAATCTTTCAGATGACTTGATATTCAAGCCCTATCGACGAAGTACCGTGAACCTTGGAGGAAGCAGACGATTTCCCCCACTTTGCCATGATTGAGAATCCCCAAAAAATAGCGGACGTTACATGATCTGTCTGCCACTTATTTTCGAAGGTTTCTGTGATATATCTCGTGCCTTGCATTTTGCAGATGCTAGGTAAGTTGAATCACCGGGCGGGCGGGCGCGTGAATGGCGTGTAGAGGATTGGCGCTCCTATCTTACTTGAATCATGCTGGTTGGATGATAAGCATGCACCATAAGTCGTACGCTTCCACACTTACCATGGACGACTCAAAACTCCGGTATAGCACGGGGTATCTCGGTACCAGAGATGAATCCTGATGGACCTGCATCAGCCGGAAGGATACGAAGTACTTTGTACAGTCAACGGGATTATTCGCTTTGACACGAGCATAAGGCTGGCTGACCGGCTGGCTGACCGGCTGGCTGACCGGCTGGCTGACCGGCTGGCTCGTTCTAAATGCATTATTTTCGCATAGTTCTAAGGACCGGACATACAGAGAGAGAGAGGGAGGGAGGGAGGGAGAGAGAGAGAGTATGGGAGTGTAAGTAAGCTTACTTTCCACGACGCACTGCGTGATCCTTATTCCTGTGTGTTTCGGGGGCTTCCTTGGCCGGATAATCTCGTGGGAAAGTTCTTGGCGTCGTCGAGGTAACAACGTGTTGTGCAACCTGTGCCTCATCTGAGCAGGTGGTTTCCATGACCAGTCAGTAGCTGTTTGTCTGTCATCCAGTCTTTTTTCCGTTGGGCGGTGAGAGGGAGAAGAGGGGAAGATGCCAAATCTAGTGTGCCCCGCCTCTCGAATACTTATCGCGCCGTAGCCTTGGATAGTTCTAGTTCTAGCTGTTGACTAGACTCGCTAGAGCATGTAGCACAGGTAAAGTGCGCACAGGGCGCATCCGATGAAAAGCGTAAGCCATGCTCGTCAACCCGGCCAGGATGCTCATCAACCCGGCTAGGATCAAGGAACGAGCATACGGTGGAGATCGATGGCAAATACTATGTATTTGACCGACGGCGGCTTTTGAGGCCATCTACGGAAGTACGACAACTTGATTGACAATCAACCCAGCCTCGAGAATATCGCTATCGCCATTGCTGAGAGGACGACTAACCTCAGACTGCACAGCATGACAAACCAAAAAGAACGAGATAGTGACTTGCATCTTTGGCCGGAATATGATTGGGTGCTAGTGCTTGCATAGGTGCATGAGCTGCGACCCGGACCTGTTCAGGTAAGGGACAGGCACAAAAATAGCGAATCCTCGATTGTTTAGTGGAAGTTTCAGGTCATAGAAGTGTGTCCGTACCTGAAAACTTGGGTTCCGCTGTCATCATCTACTTGAAGGCGGAAAGGCAAGCCAAAAAAGAATCCTTGAGAAGTCACGATGAAGGGCGATGAAGGGGGATGAAGGGGATGACGGGGGATGAAGGGGATAAAGGGGATAAAGGGGATAAAGGGGATATTCGGAAGCCATCGTCCTCGGGTATTTGTCCTGTAGCTGTAGCTGTAGCTGTAAGAGCAAGTTAGTTGTAGTAGTATCTGTTCACTTCATGTGGATGGAGACGTGATAGCCAGACTACGAGTTTGGAATGTTGTTGGCAACGGCTTCTCCAAGGTTAGTACATGTACTTGTACCTTACCCCCCTTTTTCCCACTTTGGGAACTCCACCAACCTGCCATTTTTCTCCTACTTCCCATTCTTCCATTTGCCTCCAGCAAGGAAGATAAACATCTTGGTTCGCTTATCGTCATACCACCAACCATCTTGTAGCCGTCGCATCCATTCCATGTCTCCTCATAGCTAGCTGATATGAACCTTTTCCTTTAGATTTCATATAAGTTAAAGTTAGCCCCCGAAGTAGTTTGCTGTCCTGATGCGATGAATTGCTCGAGCATGTGCCACTCTGCCACTCTGCCACTCTCCCACTCCTCAGACAGTGCCATATATGACTTGCGTTGCGGAACAGTCTGACAATTCCTGTTTCTCGAAAAGATTCCCTCTGTTTTCCTCTTGTTTTCATCATCTGGGACAATATACAAGGTGGAGTTCCATTGGTCTATCTTATACGTTGCTCGGATCCCATTATTAGCTTTTCCAAACATCCCGGAATCCTCCCTCCCTCCACCACTACCCTTTCCATACGAAGTACATACCAAGTAGCATTTTTACCCCTTCATCTTGCTTTTTCGCATATCCACTTCCACTCTGTGACACCAACCAGGAAGCAGAAACATCAACAATCCCGTCCAAATTCTTTACCACAAGCCAAAAAGCCCAAAAGAGCGAAAAGAGTCCAAGATCAAGAATAGAACATTTTCAGCCGCTTCACTAGACAACCTTCCCTTCCTATTACTGTGTCCAATACCGGCCCGGCACATCGCACATCGCACATCGCACATCTCACATCTCACATCTCGCACGTCTTGCCATCCTTCCATACAAAGTCCACCAGCCAGTCCACCAGCCAGTCCACCAGCCAGGCCATACCATACATCCCATCCCATCACATCCCATAACACACCACACCACACCACACGCTTCGCCAGCTCGACGAAAAACTAATCTTCGTAGCCGTCGATTGTCGATTGCAGATTGCAGATCGCAAAAAGCAATCGTCCAGCAGTGGCCCCCAGCACAAAGTAGTTCTAAACACGAGCTTCGAACCCTTGCTGATCATATCGCACTCGTCAATCATTTCGCGAACAGACGCAACGAGGCAAATCCTGCAACATTTCTCCCGGTCGCATAGCTGGATTTGCTATTGCTGCTCTTGTGAACCACCACCCATCCATCCTCCTTGTTCCCCGCCATCCTCTTATCGAAACAACCTCATTATCGCAAGATAACACACCAAAAGGGAATCTCTTGGACGCAAAGAGCTTTGCACGGCTCTTAATACATACACATTGGAAATAAAGGGATTCACGCTTCTGCTGCAGGTCAAGTAGTTTCCATTTCAATCGGGTGGGAAAGGCATCGTCGGGCTTTTCCTTCCACCTCCAGCCATCTACCTGGGTACCCCCCAATCCTGCTTACGAACAACAACCCAAGTTCGTGTACAGTATCTCCTTGAGTCTTGATGTGGTGACATAGTTTGCATCCCACCACCTCCCATATCTTGACGCCCTTCACGACCCGCCGGCGATTCTTTTTTATCGAGTCTGCCAATCGTCGTTTCGCTATCGCCAGCAACTCCCTCCCCAAGCGACCCTTCGATTGACCCCGAGCCTCAACGCTTCTTCGCAGCGACAGAACTAACGGTCTCGATGCCACCTCCATTGGCCCCGATGTCTTTTCGTCCAGTAAATACAAATCTTGGTCAGGATCGACGTGGAGACGAAACAACCCCCACAACGCCTCGACCTAGTACCGCACCGAGTTCTCAGCTCCCCATGATGAACCGAATGGAAGATGCGACGACTCCTACGAGAGCGACATTCAACAATCAGGGAGCACTTGCAAGTCAGAGACCTCTTCCGGCTGCGCCCTTTCCTGCCGATATATCCGTGCCAAACATGGAGAATGACCGAGCGACGTTAAAAAGGGGCAATTCAACCACTTCGCACAAATCCCACGGCTCCCAAGATGTGGATATGGATGGATCTGACGACGGCAAGGGTTCAGACGATGAGAGCGTTAATGCTGATGGGTCAAGATCAACCAAGAAGAAGAAGACTACGAGATTCTTCTGCGAGAACTTTCCACCTTGCGCACTAAGCTTTACAAGAAGTGAACATCTGGCCAGGCATATCAGGTAATTTGGTGCAAGGTATTTCTGCGCTACGCTATGTACTGACTTATCTCTTCTTAACAGGAAACATACTGGCGAGCGTCCTTTTGTGTGCCACTGCTCCCGCAGATTCTCGCGGCTCGATAATTTAAGACAGCATGCTCAGACTGTACATTTGAATGAGGAGATACCTCCGGAATCCCTCGCAGCTACAGGCACAAGATTTCAAAGGCAAGTTCGTACAGACAAGATGAGGCCAACTTCAAGTAGAGCAAGAGCTGCGACAGCTTCAAGTTCAGGAAACCCACCTCGCGGCCATCACCGAAATTCTTTATCAACGTCAAGTATAGGATCTGTGGTTTCGACTTTCAGTCAAAGTGGAAACATGCGAACACGGCCACCTCCACTACAAGTGGGTAATGATCACGACAGAGCCAGGTTTTCTCAGGAGCTCTATCCCGACAGTCCTTCAAATCCATTCCAACTTCGCCCTGGATCTCCGGGGTTCAGTACACCAACATCTGCAACTTTCTCAACAGGTCAAAACAGTCCAAGATGGGGGTCTGGTGTACAATCACCATTGTCAGGGTTCTCACGGAATGCTGGACTATACCCGGGACACCATACTCCCGGTCGAAGATTATCCGTCCCTTCCGCTGGAAATCCATTCTCGTCCTCCGGACAAGCCATCAATCACTTTGGACCTCCAGCTCAGATACCAGTCATGTCAACGTACTCACCAGCGAATGCTATGATGTCAAGCCCAACGTCATCAATCGCTGGGTCATTTTATACTCGAAGGGATTCTATAGCAAGCAATGCGGAGATGGACAATCGGAGGAGAACTTGGCACCCAGATACTGCTTCGCAATTTACGAGCAGGTTGCAGAATGTTATTACCCCAAACCACTATTCTTCGGGGCCGCCACCTCCCGCAACTTCTGTCGTTCCTAGCAATGCTCCGCCCATTGGACCCATAAAACTACCAGGAATTGAGAGTTTCGATCCTCTCCCTAGACCAGGAAACTCACCTCGCCGTGCTCCCAGTCCTATGATGGTTGATACGCCTACTGCTTACAATCAGCCTAGACCAGAATATAGAGAAGAACGTCCAGCAAGCTCACATCTAGATGCAGCTTTCCGTCAAAGATTCAACCATTTGGAGATTCAAACTCAGCCACAAGCTGACGCGGCTACATGGGCTTCTGATACAACCAGGGCTGTGCAAGCTACTGCAGAACAATCACAAACGGCTCAGCCTCGTGTGATGTTTGATCAATCAACATTTGCTCCTCGCTCGGGGCCATCCTCATCATATCATCAGCATACCGCTAGTGCCCCAGCTATATTACCAAGGACAAATAAGCGCGATGCTTGGTATCATGGACCTCAGGTTCCAACTCAGATCCATGATCAACGAATTCAAGGAACGTCGCCTGAAGGATCCAGCAGCTCTGAGGGTAACATTCCAGTCACTCCACCCAGTGCAAAAACCACCAATTTCAATCCTCCTATTCTCCAATCAAATGGTTATGTCGAAACCCACCATCAACCCCCACAGCTTATCCGTCCACCACAAGCTATCACTCAAACATACTACACACAAGCTGCGCCCGAACCATCTTATACATATAGCCCTTACTCTTCACACCCCGAAGCCGCACCGCATCAGCATCAAGCATCAAAGTCATCTCATGGAAATATGAACCGATTAGATGCCCTAGTTGCAGTGGCCACCAGCGAAGAGCATGCCACCACCGCATCTTATTAATGGAGGGCAAGCTCGTGCCAGACTTGATGTCTAAACATATCCTCTTTTTTTTTTTTTTTTTTTTTTTTTTTTTTTTTTTTTTTTTCTCCCTTCACACACACTTTGGTGTACATACATATATCTTACCTACAGTTGAAGTCGAACCGAATTTCCATGCAAGTGTTTTTTTCTCCTTTTTGAGATACCCGCATTTTGAGGAGAATGCAGAATTTGCACCACGAAATTTACGACAAGTTATGTAAAGATTGAATGATAAAGTCTGTTTGCTCGGCTTTTTCCCTTGCCGCCTTCTCATGCCACGTTCGCTGCCAGTGACGGAGCTTTTTGTTCTTGGTGCGAGTAAAGTTTTGGTTGGGATTGTGCATTTCGCGTTTTTCTTGTTTGGGAGGACAGAGTTGACTGGCGTTAGTTACTACGGGGTTCAAATTGGGAATTAGGACTCTTCGGGAAGATTTGGGGGGCTGCGCATATTTCCCTTGTTGCTACCTGTCTGAGTTTGGGTTTCGGTTTGCCTGGGCTTGGGATTGGATTTCTGGCTTGGGTTTATCATATGGGTTCAGGGTTTGGGCATACAGCGTTTCTTCATCATTATTTTGGACTTGGGAATCTTGGGTTTGCGTTTTCTGTTTGTGTTATTGGCATTAGCGATGGCTGGCGGTAACTGTCGTTTTGTTTTTATGTTTATTTTTTATTTTATTTTTTGGGTTGGGGATCGGATAAAGATTATGCAGTAGCTGCGGCGTATGATATCAGTTTATATGTACCGAATCTTTCAAATGGATATGTATCTTTACTTTTTATCTGGGGATACTCTTTCCACTTGGAATGAATGAATGAATGAACGAATATATGACGGGGAGGCCTTTGCAGCTTTACTTTGACTTGGATATGCTATTTATCAGTAGCTTGTTTGGATTTGGATTTGGCTTTGACAGGTCTTACCTCGTTTGGTGGCATCTTCTTCTATTCATCAAAAGGGGAAGAGAAACATGCATGCATGCAGAATAAGGAAGCTACAGGGCATATATGAGAAAGGGGGAAAGGGGGAAAGGGGTGGTTTCCTGCAGATTCGCGTGGACAGCCTAGCCTGGTGGGTGGAAACTATTATTTATATCTTGATATCGGTATAATATAAAATACTGTTTCTAACTTATGTTTTTGGTTATCTTTATTTATTTATTTATTTATTTATTTATTTATTTATTTATTTATACTCAAATGCTATGCTACATTCGATTCGATTCAATCAATCGCTTTTGCTTTTAGTGCTCTTCTTGTGGGGAGCAGGTTTCCTTCTAATTTACTGATTGATTGAGGTTAAAGGGAGTAAAGTAAGTAAGTAGTTACTTGTCTTGTCTTGTCCTTATTCTTATTCTTCTATAAATTCAAAAGTGTGTGGTGTGGTTTAATGATATCTGATATCTTTATAACGGGGGGGGGGGGAGAGGTGCAGTTTGTATATGTATGGATACTTCTATGTATGTATATGCTTGAGATTGATGGAGTGGGAAGCAAGCGAAGATTGAGTTAAGTGAAAAGGGGAAAGGAGACGGAGTTTTGTGGGAAAATGAGTGAGTTTTTTTTTTTTTTTTTTTTTTTGGTGGAACATTCTGTACGGAGTAAGTGACTTGACCTGCGCTCTTCTGGAAAATTTCTTTCTTCAGTTGTGTGTGCTGTGCTGTGTGGTGCTGTGTAGAGAGTGTGTGGGTCGTGGATGTGGATGTGGATGTGAAAACAAGAGGCTGGGGTGGGATGTGGTGCTGCGCGCAAAGCAAGATTTCTCTACGGATCGAAGTAGCACCGTTGGGAGAGGGAGATGTGGGTTGGGTTGGTGGTGGTGGTGGTGGTGGTGGTGCGAGTGCATGGACTAGTAGAGACGGAAGGAGAAGAAGAAGAAGAAGAAGAATGGGCTTATGCTTGTTGTTGTGTTGTTTGGTTGTAATCAATCGTAAGTGGATGTGGATGTGGATGGGCGTGTGCGTGAGTGCGGAGCGTGTGGGGTTCTCTTTGATGGCGGAGGTTGCTGGGTGGATGAATGAATGAATGAATGGGGCAAGTGGCGGGCGGGCTGGTGGATATGTGGATAGGGAGGGGTTTTATGTTTCAGATTTTTCGGGCAAGATCGAGGTGAGGTGAAGTTACGTTACTGTATTTTGCGTCATGTGTTGCACGGTTGCTACAGTATTTCGTGCATGCAGTGGAAGGGAAGGGTGGAGCGATTGGTTTACGGACGGAAAAGAGGCAGGCGAAGGTATCTCCGATAGAGAGGGTCCATTAGTGGGGGATGATGAGAGGCGTAACTTAGAGGGTTTCATTGGGCAATATGGAGTCCCGGAAGTGGTGATCTGGTGAAGTGATGATGGAAAATCATACTAGGAGAAGAGGAGCTTAGAGATGTTAAGATAGTTCCTGATACGTGCGAGGTGCATGATAGTAGAACAGCGTAGGCAAGACATACACGAAGAAGCACAGTCATTGGCTAGAGGCAAAAGTTTTCTGTCTGTTCTGCATAAGTTATGCAAGTCTATGTCTTATCAATAGAGGATTTTGGTTGGTCATACGGCGAGCTGGAGGGGTTGGTTTCTGCATGGTTTATGCAAGATACCTGCATTCAGCGAAAGATCAGACGTTTTGGAAGAGCGGATAGGTTCGCATATCTCAACAAGTGGCGTGCGTAGGTAGGCGTGCTATTCTGCGTTTGTTTCAGTGGATGATAGGTAATGGTTATGTTTATGCAGATAAGTGGAGATACGGGTGGCAGTGCTTGAAGAGGGGTAAGTTGGGAGGCGTATGATAATTTGTGGTGAATTTATGGAAGATAAGAATGGAAGATGGTGATAACGGATGTGGTGGGATAGACGATGTTTGAGATATAAGGTTGCTATTTGTGGTTCGTGTGAAACCGGAGGGTCCAAGATCGAGTTTAGGACGAACATGAGCAGATGGCTGATACTATAGGCGGAGGATGGCGAGTGGTTGGGCAGATAGAATCTGCTGATAGACCCAGACCGGAAATCCGGGGTAGAAGTTGGAGGGTAAGAATAGCGAGGCAAAGAATATAAAGTGGGGAACTATACAGATCAGTAGCTCAGTAATGGTAGCAAAGATCGATGTGTTGTACGCGCAGTGTCCTATTGAGGAATTGGACTGGCCCCTTGATCTCGTAGTGATAATTCGAGTAAGGTAGTATTGTTCTGAATTCGCTACACCCCAAAAGCAGAGCTGTAACGGGAGGTGTAAGTCTCTGGGAAGCTTGAGAATGGTAGAAAATCCACAAAGATTTCAGTATGATATGATACGGAAGTACACTGTCCATAGGATTCCATATCCTATACCCCTTCCACAACTCTGATATCCCCGATGAACGTAGTGGTGTTCCTGATAGCAGGTCATAGTACTATTCCATTCTCATATAGGGAAACTTCGGATCTACCAACTCTAAATCAGAAGCTCGTTCCACAACTCAAAATGAATTGAGTATGCTTGAGTACTGGTATAGCTCGCAAACAGATAGCATAATCAGCTTGAAATAGCATTTCCATTGTAATCATTAGCTTCATTAATTTTCCGATCCCGTCTAAGCCGATATCTAGGAGTTTATAACTCATTACCCATTCGCCAAAACACCAGAGCCTATTCGTTCATTCATTCATTCATCCATTCCCTTCTATAGCCTACTCATCTCCACTAGCCTCTCTGTCTCACCACTGTCCTCTACCATCCCCCAAAACATCCCCTTCTGCTCTATCAAATCCTTCGGACTTCCAAACTCCGCTACCTTCCCATCAGCCATCACCATAATCTTATCAAAGTCAGCGACTGTGCTAAGTCTGTGGGCAATCACTAGAAGTGTACTGTCGACGAATTCTTCTCGTATGCTCTTCTGAATAAGTGCGTCAGTCTCTACGTCGACGGATGAGGTGGCTTCATCGAGGACGAGGATTTTTGGTCGGCGAATGATGGCACGAGCAAGACAGACGAGTTGGCGTTGACCTTGGGATAGGTTGAGACCGCCTTCGGAGACGGTGGAACTGAGGCCGAGGGATTTGTTCTTGCTTGAGGATGAACTTGAAGTGGATGATGATCGATTAGTTAAGGGGGTGGAGGTACCGGACTCAGAAATGAGATGAACTCGACGAAGAGCATCGTACAGGACTGTATCGTCATGTTCGTTGTCAGCGTCCAAGTTGGAGCGAATGGTACCTATAAATTGTTAACTTCAATGTGCAAAAGTGTGAAAATTAAATACTAACCTGAGAATAAGACTGGGTCCTGGGGAATAATGGCTAAATTGCGACGCAGAGACTGCAACTTTAATCTTGAGATATCTAGACCATCGATGACTATACTACCCTGCCGAGCCTCCAAGAAACGGAAGAGAGTTAAAGTGAGCGTCGACTTTCCTGAGCCCGTTCGACCCACGATTCCAACTCTGCAGATGACAATATTAGCAACAGAATTAGGAATCGGAATCAGGCTACTCACCTCTCTCGGTTTGCGATATTGAAATTCAATCCCTTAAGAACCGGTGGGAGGTCGTGGTTGTAGGCCACTACTAAATCCTTGACTTCTAACCGCCCCGCAGTTGGCCAGCTAGCCGGTGGTTCTAACCCTTCCTGGGTTTCGGTCCGCATGTCTGAGTACTCCAGAATACGTTCGATGGCATTCATACGTACTTCCATACTAGAAATGTGATAGAGCGACCAGAAGAGGGCGCTTGTGAATTCAGTTGACACGGCAAGCACGAAACCTGCGAGTCCTCCATCGGTCACTGTCAGTGCCACAATGGTTGCCACGACTGTCACATATACTGCGCCAATCAATCCAACTCTCTGAACAAGCCAGCAGTGAGACAGTTCCCTGTGCCACATTGCCGAGGACCATTGGTCAATTTTCCGATACGCCCTATCCATGAAAGTGTCTTCTTTTCGAAATGCTCGAATTGTGATGATACCGACAACGATAAGTCTGAATTGCTCGAAAATTTCTGATCTTGTGATTGAGTCGAGACGTCTAATTGCTCTGGAAGCTGTCAATACGTAAAAGGCGAGAGCACCAGAAAGTGCTATCATGACAGCGATGATCAAGACGATGTATGGAGTTAAGAATATTCTGTGTATTTTTATTAGCATTTAGAGCACGAACAGGTAAGTGGTACATTAACTGACCCGACAACTGTCACTGTGATGACTCGGTAAATATCTCCCAGTCCCCATGCTATTGTGTTCTATGAATTTTGCACATTAGCATTGTTCTTCGAAGTTCTTGCTTGGCCAAGCTCAATTTTGGCCAGCCCTTGTGAGCATTGCAGGATAAGCTGAGGTCCGACTTACCGGAATATCAGAATCAGAGATATTGAAATCTGACGTAAATCTGTTCATGATACGGCCTATGGGCACAGTATCTATCCATCGCAGTGGTGCTCTTAAGACTGTGAACGTAATTCTGCGGAAAAGTGACTTTGCTCCCCGGAATGACATGATATAGACATGGTAGAAACCATATATCTGAACCAAACTTACTGTAAAGCACAACGCAAAGTATACGCCTAGGTAGTAAGTGGCTCCGCTGGGGGACGAGTTTTCATCTGGGGATGCCATAAGATAGAACTGATGCTGTGTGTAGCTTGTATTTAGGTTGGCATCTTGGGAGTCATTGGTAATATCAGTCCAGATACGGAGCCAGTACGAGCGACCTGGGCGTTGCTTCGTCAGTAAATATTCTATATATGGCTTCCACTTGATGCAGTTATCATGTTTAACTTACAGACATTGGAGGCGGTGTACCCGCTATAGATCAATAGAAGAAGCGCTCCGAAAGCCCACCCGCCACAAGCGTTGAGCAGCTGCAGGTAAACAGAAACTCCAATATTGCCTTGCTTCCGGTACTCTTCTTCAACAAATTCTAGAGGCACCTTCTTTTCGGGCGCTTGCTCAATCGCCACATAATCAGGATCAACGTCGTCGAGAATGTCTTGCTCATCGATTGCCTCGGGAAGAATTTCGCCCGCTTCAATAGATTTTTTACGAGCCGCGCCAAGGTATCCCTCCAACTCGTGTATGCTAGAAAATTGTTTTGCGGTCCCATTTTCCAGTTCGATAATAGAGTCGACGTGGTCTTTGCATAATCTCAAATGGTGAGTCGCCAAGATGCAGGTTCGATTTTTACTTAATTTGCCAACCAAGGCATTTTGAAGAATGGCCTGCCCAACATGGACATCGACTGCGCTGAAAATGTCATCCAGTATGATGATTGCAGCTCGGGAGTATAAGGCGCGGGCCAATGTTAGACGCCACTAAAGCATGGATAAGTCAGCCTATGTCAATCAAAAATGATCCATTGGAGGAAGTCCAAGCTGAGATTCTCTACAAAATCAGAAGAAAATTAGGATACTCACACGTTGACCACCACTGAGATTGAGTCCGCCTACACCAATTTCTGTCTCATCGCCGTCGATGAGCAATTCAAGGTCTGTTGTCATAGCACAAGCTTCGATCACGCTGTTATATCGCTCTTTATCCATAGGTAGCCCAAATAAGATATTTCCCTGGACTGTGTCGTTCTCAATCCACGGTATCTGTGAGACATAAGCAATCGAGTTTGGGATTATCCAATTGTCCTTCGTGGCGTAAGTATCATAGCTTTCAACTGGTGCTACTGGAGCCACGATACTTCCATCAAGGAGTTCTGCTTCGCCAAGGATAGAGTGTAGTAACAAGCTTTTTCCAGAACCTGTCCTGCCACAAATAATGCTAAGACGGTTCAAAGGGAAGGAGATATTGAGATTACGAAGAGTGAATCTTTCATCAGTGTTCGCGTCGTATGTTTCCTCACTTGGCCAGCTTATCGTAGCCTGATCAAAACGTATAACGGGAGTATCGGTTTCCGTAGGTGTTTGATGAGGCTGAGTGAGGATGTTTTCAAGATCCGGCCCATTGAGGGATGCCTCCAGTCGCTGCAAAGATACCCTAGCAATGATAGCTTTCGTTACAAGCTCGGGTAGCCTCATCATGGTGTTGTCGAGTCCAAGGAAGACGCCAATTGCTGTGAAGGCTTGGGCCGCTGTCAACTCCTGGTAGAGATATGCTTGGATACCCAATGAAATAGCGGCTGTCATCAAAGGGTTTAAGATCCAGCAACCAATCAAACCTATCCTGTAAAGAAGTAACTTCCAGAGACAATTGAGTTCAACTTCTCTTTGGCCCATGATCACCCTTTCCCAGCGATCTTCTTGTGCGGAGAACTTAATCTGACGTGCGCCTTGAAAAGCTTCCGACATTATTGCTGCCTTCTTATCCCTAGCCTGCATAAGAGCATTCTCGTAAAATAATAACTTACTAGAGAAGAACCTAGTAGCGGGGGATGAAATAAGTACGAAGCTATGAGAATTAGCACAGAATAACCCCATTTGGGAGAGGCTCGGCATACGATATTCCAAGTAGAACTCCTCTCCAATCTAGTACATTCGTCAAGAAAACAACTGCTAAAACTAGGCGGAAGGGAGCTTGAATGAAGCTGAACAAGTCGCTTTATATCTAGTCAGCAAGATTTTGTGTCCCAGAATGGGAGTATCCCTTACGAAGCACAGTCGGCTATCCTTTGCACATCCACCCCGAGAAGATTGAGTAGTTTTTGTGTCGTCTTGTCGACATCGTCATCGTCCGTAG
This sequence comes from Clarireedia homoeocarpa, assembly GCA_001465935.1. NCBI lineage: Eukaryota > Fungi > Ascomycota > Leotiomycetes > Helotiales > Rutstroemiaceae > Clarireedia > Clarireedia homoeocarpa. Next base: position 63,412 of record LNKV01000055.1, on the reverse strand, counting down.
AGCTTGCGTCTTCGTTCGTTGAAACATAGCTCTTGACATCTTTTCTGCGTGTTATCTTTTCGAAGACCAAAGCAGATAGTTGAGCTCGCATGGGAAGAGAGACCTTAGTCCAGCTGAAGAGATCCTGGATTGCTGTTCGCCCACAAGTTAGTTGTTTTATCCAGTGATAGAGACAGAGGCGTGGTACTTTGTAGCCAGAGAGATAAAAAGGTCATAATCCCAAAAGCGATTACCCAAGGGGCTAGCTCTCTTCCAGTCCCGCCTCCTTCAATTATTTTCAAGATGTTCAACATAGAAAACTGAGGGCCGAGGAAAAAGCATGTTTGCGTCACACCAAGACATACTTGTAACGCCAAGCGCCATTTGTACACGTTCCACAAGTTTACCCATAGTCTCCCAGTCCCAGTCTTTTCTTCCCAAAGCTCTCGAAGGTCTTTTGATCTCATTTGATAAGACATAGCAGGCAAATCATCCGCGCTCAAGTCATTCTTCGCTTTAGCAAGCGCGAGAAGACCTCCAAGTGATGAAAGACTATATTTGGAAAGGAAGGAAGCATTCAGTTCATTCACAACAGGAGCTCCGTTGTAAAATACGGCAGGCCTTCGTGGTATTGAAGTCGCTGAGATTGCAGTGGCAAGTAACGCGACGATTTGGATGGAAGAGAACAGGGTAGAAAATGTCCAGGAATCTTGGAATACTCCCACATCTTGCGTTAATACCATGCAGATAAATGCGACGCAAGAGATTGCAATGTATATGCCTTGATTGTAACTGAAAATGGTATCTTTCGTGTAGCATGTCGCGAAGACTTGTATCATAAGAAGGAACTTTCCATGTTAGCATTATCATTCCACGGTTTTGATATAAGCTTACCCATCCAATTCCATTGGTGATTGCCCCCTCGACAGAGAATTTGGAGTTGCCAAGCTGTATTGTTCTCAGGACGAAATTGAGCATGCCAAAAATCAGGCTCAAACACAGACATGCTTTTGGGATTGTAGTTGTAAAAGCTGCTTCGCTCTCAGGTGTGGTTTCTCCATCCTTATTATCGCCCCAGGTAGTGGTTCTCTTCTTTTTGTATGCTGTTCGCAGTATGATGATGAGTGATGGTACAGTAAAAACTGTGACGACAAGAAGCCCAATTGCTTCCGCGAGGATGCCCTGGGCGTCCATCTTCACGTCTTGCGATTACAAACGATGCAATGCAATGAAAGAAAATAGACACTTTTCAGAAAAACCCAGGGTTTCAAGAAGATATACTTGATAGACTTATACTCCCACTCTTGGTGGTCGATGGCAAAAATATGCGCTGCCCATGGCCGCTGTTGGTGACCTTGCTTATTCTGCAAAGACCAACGCGCCAACAGTTTGACAAGCATAGAGGCCCACGCGGGGTGAACAAAAGCACGGGTCCATCATATAGCGGGGATCCAGAGCATCTGGAATCATGGGCCGGAGACCGTTTTCATGCATGTAGGAGCAATTCCAGTAGAAAACCAAGCAGTCACGCACGTTTGGCGGTGAAAAAGCAAAATGTACCAGGTCGCCGCACTGTAGCTAGCCCCACTAAGCTGCATTAAATCTGTTATGTTGATATGAGTGCTGCAAGATAAAGCTTTTGTAGGCATCCGATTTGATGGGAAATATCGATAGTGTTGATTGATAGATATTTCTCGTCCCGCGGGTGGGGGGGAGTCGTATGTGGTAGGTCTCCCGAACACCAAAACGGTATCAGATTGACTCACGACACAGCTTGATGTCCACCAATGGATTCGTATTCCTAGCTTGGTTGAGTAAGATTGAGGGTCGCGCAAAATGATCAGGAAGGAGCCCAACATTGGAAATAGGGCTGATTTCCAGAGTTGACGCTCTTGTCTGTATCAAAGCTGACGCCTCCCACAAAAGCGTTGGTATTCTTAACGCTCTTGATTCCGCGAGGATGGAACCAAACAGAAATAAAGCGGCTCAGACGTTGTTTGCAACCTAGAGAGCTTGCAGGGGCAGTTGTCGCTGTGTTGCTTTGAAAGCGCACAGTGCACTGATTGACTGCATGGTGAGATATTTTCGTAACATGTTGTGTTGGTTGGAAAAGTCTCCATGGTAGTGCAAAATCGGCTCACGGAATTTTCCCGGCAGAGTTTGGGGTGGGGGGGAAGGCGTTTCCAGACTACGTCTACTACGTCTACTACTATTTCCAACACGTCCTCGAGAGACAATAACATCATCTTAGTGACAACCTTTTACTCACCGAATAGATATCACGAGAACTGTACTGCGGCAAAATACTATCGGATGAATGGCTATGTAGAAATCTAGTCGCATTTGCAATTGGTGCCATGAATCATGGTTTGTTTACGAGTAAGTTAGATCTGTTGAAGTGGTGGTTGAAGTATAGTAGGTCTTACTCATGTAGTAGTAGAGATGCTACCTAGGTCTAGCGGTAATGCTTGCCTAGCAGTCCTAGTTCTAGACGGCCAACACAGGGTATCGAGCTGCTAGACGGGCCGCCACGTATTTCTCTCCTGCACAACTATTTTCAGACCTTCTCGATTCAGCGAATAAGAAATCCAATTGCCTCCCATGTCTTTGCATACCTGATAAGACATCTGTAAGACATGCATGTCTGACCTGTGCGTAGGGAAAGGAAATGCATGTTGTCGAGTCAATTGTAATTCTTCAAGGGGCAAGATTAATGACCCCACCACAATAACTAATAAGTAGATCTACTCAATTCAAAAAGCAAATAAGGAAGGCATTGCACAAATTCGATCCAGATTTATCCTATTTTCCAAAGTCGTATTCAACTAACTTCAGGGATTGTTCCTATGAGTAGATCTGAAAGCCATGTTTATTGAAAGGCAGCTGTGTAACCCCAAGAGACTCAAAATTATCAGTTACCGGATGAGGCGAAAGATGGTGACGTCCTAGAATCCCGTTCGCACCCACGATCGAAATCTGTTACAGCAGCCATATTCTCCGCCAGCTATAAAGTGTAAGTGGCCTCGTGTAGACTAGATGTAGTACAAAGGACGCGTATTTTGGAAGGAGCGACCTTGAGGTTTAGTTGACCTACATTCTCTTCCTTGCCACACGGGACACAGCATCAACATCAAAGTGCGCGGACAAACACGGGATAATTGGCGCAAGCAGGTAAGGGTTTGCCTCGGATAGCTTTTTTGTTTGCCTTGATGGATCAGAAGAACACGGATAGAAACAAGTTGGGAAAACTGTACGAATGAAAACATGTTGAACGATGAGTCCTTCCCACCTCCAGGGTCAATGAGATAATCCTCGATCTCAGGTGATGATGAGGTTATCCATCAATAATGCGAATTGACCATGGGACCGCGGAGCGGCCGCCCAAATTTGAGATCTCCAATCGAAAGCGCGAAAGCCATGATGAAGTGGAAACCTACATAAGGGCGACGTGGTATCGTATTATACCCTTCATAACGAGCGGTTGTTTGAGAAAGGGTGGCTGGCCTTGGGTTTTCTGAAAATGACAAAGTGGGTGATACTGGCCGACGAGTCTTCAACAGCCAGAAGTGGGCGGGCTTCTGTTTCCCAATCGAAGTACAGCTTCGACTGGAATCGGGTCCATATGAAGCAGTGTCGGGGGTACTTTCTCTCTCACCAACCTATCCCTCTTATATCAAGTGATTGCGGAATCAAAAAAATGTTCCAGTATGCATACCAGTTGCAGAGTGAAAGACCGTAGTAGACGACTAGGTCTATATTATGGTGGGCAGTTAGTAGCAGGTACAAATTTCATCTTGAATGCATCGACGCGCCATGATACTTCAGGGGGATTAAGCGTTGCAGGCAGAACTTCTGGCAAGCATGATCAACTCACACACGAGAGAACTTGTCTCGGAAATATTTTAGTGAACTCAGAAATGCCATCAATCTAACGAGGATCTCAACAACTATCAGCTATGAGATACTATCTTTGTGGGACTTCCGCAAAGATGCACTTCTAATGTCACATCTCAAAGCACCAACTAGATTAGCTGCGGGCATACAAGCCAAATACATATAGGCAAAGTAAAGAACTCTGACTTTCGAATAGCTTAAGGAGAGGGGATTGAAGCCAGCGTTTGTTGTTCAGCCGTGATTCTCATGTGAGTTCGACGATAGTTAGGGTTTTCTTGATATAGAGGTATCTCCTGCGCTCGTGAAATTTGTATACACTTTGCCAGTGTGGAACTACATTGTTGGATGATTAGCATAGCTAGTAGACTGATAGATTCATTCATATCTTACTCAAACACTTGCAGCAATAGAAACTATGGAAGAGCCTCGCCCACTACCTGTTGAAAGCTGTAGAAGTGAACAGCTCCTGCACATTCCTGATCACCTGTAATACCCACATAATGGCGCAATTCGTGGGTCATAAAGACTCATTCAGAATACCTATAAAAGGTTCCCATTTTCTCATAGTTTAGATAGATCAATCAAGTCATTTCACCTAACAAAAGCATTCCATATGAAGCCACCCGACGAAAAGTCGGCAAACCTGCTGTCGTAGCTTGAGCATTGTCCCTGCATTTATCTCCGCACGAGATACAAACCCGCAATGAACGTAAGAAGCAGCCTTACTCCAACCTCTCCAACATCTGGCATGGTCCTGTCAGCGCTATTCCCAATCCTCCTGCCACGCAAGCCCGAACCCTCGAATAAGATGTCGTCGCCCAGAGTAAGCAGACAATTGCCAATTGCCGATGAGACATTGTGCGGAGATGTGCGGCTAGTGCGGGGTCCTATGTCATAGATCTTCCACTCTCGCCCAGCTTTCAGCTCCTCTTCTTCAGCTTGCTCTCCTCAATTGAATCTGCATTCAATCTCCTTCTAGATTTCAGACATCATGGCAACTATCCATCGCAACCCTCCTTTCCGCGCCGAGCACCTTGGATCGCTGCTCCGCCCTTCAGAGCTCCTTGCTAAGCGTGGCGCTTTCGAAAAGAACGAGTTAGGCCGGGAAGAACTTACACAAATCGAGAATGAGTCGGTGAAGAAGGTTGTGGAGTTGCAGAAAGAGTGCGGGTTTCGGGCTTTGAGTGATGGAGAATATCGGTTCGTTTGCCATGTTGAAGCTCTTATGTTATTGAATACTGGTGTGAGCGAGGCTAACACATTTTATATTGCAGACGCGCAGTCTTTTGGGGAACATGTGAGTTAATTGATCTAGTTTCTAATGACATCTGTAGCATTTCCTCCCGCGATATTCTTCTTGGCCGCTGTTAAAAGCTCCCTCTCCATGTACAAATAGTGACAATGATATTCAGTCTTCGAAGAGCTTGACGGTATGACCGAGATTCGCAACCCATCTATGGACATCTTCCGCCCATACGTGCCCGATATCGCAGGCTTCATTGAGAAAGGCCACAAGCCTGGACAGTCCTGCCTTTGCACTGGAAAAATCAAGCACACTGGAAAGTCAACACTTGTCGATCAATTCGAATACTTGAAGACACTCGTGCCAGCAGAGAGACATGGGGATATCAAGTTGACGATGATTGCTCCCCCATGGTATCATTTGAGGTACAAGGACGGAAAAGCCTTCCCAAAAGAGGTTTATGCGACCGATGAAGAATATTTCGTGGATATTTCAAAGGCGGTTAGTACTGAATTGGATATCTTATACGAGAGAGGTTTGAGGAATGTTCAGTTTGATGACCCGAACTTCGCATGTAAATATTCCCAGGCTTCAAGCGTACAGATAGTAGCTAACAGTGGCAAGATTTCTGCTCGGAGAAGATGCTGAAGGGTTGGGCGGAAGACAAGTCCAACACCAAAACCCCAGATGAGTTGTTGGACGCATATATCAAGTGCTACAATGACAGCATTGAGAAGCATACCTCAAAAATGCATTTCGGTCTACATATCTGTAGAGGTTTGTTCTATTCTATCCCTAAATCGACTATTACTGACCCAAGACTTACAGGCAACTTCATGGGATCCCGTCATTTCTCGGAAGGAGGCTATGACCGCATCGCAACCAAGCTCTTCCGCACTCTTAATGTGGCAACCTACTATCTTGAATACGACACTCCTCGCGCCGGTAGCTTCGAGCCTCTACTCCATCTCCCAACTCACAAGAACGTCATTCTCGGCGTCATTACTTCCAAGTTCCCCGAGTTGGAAGACAAGGAGAAGATGAAGGCTCGAGTCATAGAAGCAGCAGATATTGTCGCCAAAGGAGCTGGACAAAGCAGAGAAGAGGCGCTGAAAAGATTGGGTGTTAGTCCTCAGTGCGGATTTGCTAGTCATGAGGAGGGGAACTTGTTGGGCTGGGAGGATATGAAGAATAAATTGAAGTTGGTCAGGAGTATTGCTGATGAGATTTGGCCTGGTGAGCCGTAAGGACGGGTAATGTAGTGCTGAGATGAGATGTGGAATCTTCAATAGCTAGCAGTAACATAAACTCCCAATTTGGTTCACTCAAAAATCTTTATTGAATATATATCTAGTTAATTCTTAGTTCCCTATTTTGGTTCTTCTCCAGTGTATGTATATGTATATGAGTCCCACAACCTTGAAATTCTCAAATCTCCAATTGCCCGTAAAAAAAACAAAAAAAAACAGCGGTCGATTCTCACAAACAACCCTATATACTCTAGCCAATCACATTCCAAGCCACTTACCCCGCTATGTATTCAAAGGTAAAGATTCTGCAGCATGTCCGACCCCACTTCATGCACTCTCTTACCAAACCAAAAGTTTTTTTTTTTTTTTTCGGGACGATCTCTTTGTAAATTATAGATATAAATTGAAATAAGTCAGCTAGGTATATCAAATATATGCCTGATGGTGTAGTTGGTTTATTGGCCGGATGGTGTAGTTGGTTATCACGTGTCCTTAACATCGTAGGTTAAAACGGACAAGGTCCCCGGTTCGAGCCGGGTTTGGTCATTATCTTTTGCATTTTTTTTTCTTTTGGACTTCTTTATACTTGTGCGTTCCTGTTTTTTTTTTTTTTTTTTTTCAATCGATTTCTGTGCTTGCTTGGTACATACATAGTTGTATCAGGGTATTGTATTGATTCGGTGTTGGTGGGGTTTGGTTCTTTGATTATCTTTTTCTTATCTGCTCTAGACCTAGCTACGGGTCAAACTGGGCTACAGGTCACTTATTTTAACACTTTAAATTATTTTTAAAGAACAACTACGTTTTTGATTATTATTTATATCTTCATGAAAGATTAAAGTGATTATAGAAAATCGAATAATATAAATTAAAAATCCTAATTATATTATAGTAGCTGTATTTTGAATTAAATAACTCAAAAATTAGGAGAATTAGTCTCTAGAATCCTATATAATTAAGCTTTCGACTTTACCTACTAATCTTTATTTATTTATCTCTATTCTAGGTGTAATGATATTTTTTCCTTTGGTTATAATAATATCAAGTATAATAGGTCGATTTATATAATTTATTTAATAATCAGAAATATAATTGTTTATTAAAATAATTTAAAATGTTATAATAAGTGGCCCGTAGTACAGTTTGACTTGTAGCTAGGTGAACCCTTCTACTCTACTCTACTCTACTCTACTCTACTCGCTGCTGCAGTGTGTGTGCTAGTGGATGTGTAGTCGTTATATGAAAATACATGTGTTGAGTCCTGGAGTCAGTATACTCCAGGCCAGGATGTTTGAATGTGAAGAGATGGGATGGAATGAAGGAGAAGTAAGGAGGAGAATATTTCATCTTTGTAGCTGTAAATTATAGAGAATGTTCTCGTGCCCGAAAAGAGGCAAGATCGAGGGAGATGGATGTATGTAGATGAAGGAATGGGCTGGTCAATGGAGGAAAGAGGGGACAGTGGGAAGAGAGTTGGGGGATGTTTGATGGGATGGGGGATGGTCATTAGGGGATGGGATGGGAAGGGGAGGAGGATGTGGGATATCAATTGGAGAAGTGGAAAGAGGTGAAGGGCATTGTATCTATCGGGTGCCGGGGGCAGAGAAGGAAGGCTGGACCCCTAAGGTGAATGTTATATGTGATGGATGGTACGGGTTCTTGTAGTACAGCGCGAGGGGTACTGAATAGGATGGAATAGGATTTGGGAAGGAGGTGGGCAGGTAGATGTAAATTTTCAACGAGAAGAGAAGATATAATCACTTGAATGGAAGCGAAATATATTGGAATGCAAGTAAGAGTTATCACTTTGATATTTGTCGATTGTATGAAAGTAACATTTCCACGTTTGGGTATTGTGCGGATTGGCGTTTTGTGCTGGACTCGTTCAGAGTGATATTTTATATAGGAATAGAGAGGTTGAGGTTCTGGTTTGGAATGTTGAGGTGTATGTTGATTGAAGTCATGCTCGAATGGATATGGAGGAGTATCCTGGGTCCACCACATGGAAGTAGAAAGGTGGAGTAGTGAATGATAGAATTTGATTCTCAAGTGGAGATAAGCTGCCATAGGCAACTGTATCGAAGCAAAGGATGGACAGGAGGTAAAAGCTGTAGTTTGCTAGAAGAGAGTTCGATGTGAGCACAGTACATTGATCTCTTTTTAATGGCAGTGATCAGAAAGATGCGATAGAAGATAAATGTAAGAAAAGAGTATTGAAGGTGGGAATGTAAGATGTTTTACTGCCCCAAATCATGAACTTTCAAAATGCGAGTCGAGACATAGCTGGATTATGGGTTTACAAGCTCCTACACGAGTGATAGTCAAGTAACTAACACAATGTGGGAGTCCTCAGAAACACATCTCTCTCACACCTTCCAACTCAGCGGAAGCGACACTCACGAGAAATGAAAATCTCGTATGGGGTTTAACACCAAACAAAAACAAACATATTGCTTCTTCCATTTCGGGGAATGTAACAAATATGGCACCATCTCAAGAGTACCACACTTGTCAAGAATACGGATGGCTTTCTAGACTTAGAGAAGCAGGCGGAATCCATCGTGGATGCATAATGGACTTGTTTAAAACGAGCAGTTGGGCGTTTCCCACCTAACTGCCTTAAATCTAAGAACGAACCGATAGTAGAATACGCTCAAGCAGCCCACCTTCCCCTTCCGAAGCCTCCCCTTCAGAACAAGCGATACTGCACTGTGCAATCTCCAATCACGACCTCTACACCCACAGACAGTTGTCTGTAAAACGCCACCTAAGATTCTCCAGCGCGTGAAACTAAGATTCAATAAACCCGCGGGGGAAGGCAATGTCTATTTAACCTTAGAGTTAACCTTCTTGGCCCACCTTGGCATTGGTGATAAGATCCTCGGCATGCATTTCTACCTTCCATTCTTGGATCTGCCGAAATCTACCGTCACAACTGTTGTTGTCTCGGCTGTTTCCTATTGCTTGATGAAGATTTTGCAATACCTGCAACTCGACATGCAGACAGAAACTATGAGTGAGTTATATTTGAACTTCTTCTTTGGGACATGAGCTTCCCCAATACTTCTCCGCATGTAAGCGCGATATCACAATGGTGAAGTGACTTAAAATCCGAGTGATTTCCTCGGAAAATCGATCTGTATCGTTGGATCATTGGAAACATCAATCATTGTCAAGATGAAGCTCGTTCAACTTCTTACATTTACCTCATCGGCCTTAGCCATCGCCACCGAGACCAAGGTGAACTACGATGGCTATCAGGTCTTTCGTCTCAAGGCTGATGAGAATAATATCGGGAAAATCAATGATGTCGTGAGCTCATTGGATCTCCAGACATGGAAGAATTCTGCGAAACTCGGCGTTGCGGATATTGTAGTTCCACCACATCAAGTGGAAAACTTCCTGAGAACTACTGAAGACTTTCAAAGAGAGGTTATGCATAATGATCTTGGGGCTTCCATTACTGAAGAGGCACAATATGAAGAGTACTCTGCTGAAGCAGGTATGTGAAGGGAGAGAGAGCTGATTGCTGAGTGAATGTCAATGCTGATCCGAATTAAGCTCTTGCGCCAAATTCTACATGGTTCACATCTTACCATCCGTACGCTTCCCATTTGCAATTCCTGAGAGATCTGGTAACTGCATATCCGTCAAATGCCGAAATTGTAACTTCGGGAACCTCAACTTCTGGTAACGCTATCACTGGCATTCATATCTATGGAAGTGGTGGGAAGGGATCGAAGCCAGCAGTGCTTTTCCATGGAACTGTCCATGCCCGCGAGTGGATTACCACAATGGTAGGAAATGCTTGAACTGAGTGAGGTATGCGCAGTACTAACATCTTATAGGTTACTGAATACGTAGCATACAATTTGTTGTCAAACTACGCCACCAGTAGTGAGATCAAGGGATTTGTCGACAAATACGACTACTACATCTTCCCAGTTGTGAACCCAGACGGTATGTACGCTGAAACTCCTTAGCGACACCACTAAGTGATACCCCAGGATTCCTCTATACACAGAGCACAGATCGAATGTGGCGTAAGAATCGTCAAACAGTTTCTTCTTCCACCTGTGTAGGGCGAGACATCAACCGCAATTGGGCATACGGGTGGTCTGTTGCTGGCGGCTCATCCACAAACCCTTGTGATGAGACATACAGAGGTAAATATTGGGCCTTGTGCTACTGTTCCCAGTGAATCGTAAGCTGACGTTCTGTAGGACTCGCAGCAGCGGATGCGCCAGAGACCAAGGGACTTGCTGCCTTTGCAAACTCCCTGCAAGCAGGTGCTGGCATTAAACTCTACATTGACTTCCACTCATACTCTCAACTATTTATGACTCGTGCGTTCCTCCCTCTGCGTATATTGAGTCGCGTAACTAACCGTATTTCCGTAGCATATGGATACTCCTGCACCGCTCTCGCCGAGAACAACTCTGTTCTTCAGTCGCTTGCAAAAGGTTTCGTCACTGCTTTGAAAGCAGTTTATGGCACCTCTTTCACGTATGGCCCCATTTGCTCCACCATTTATGCAGCCAGTGGAAATAGTGTCGATTATCTCGATGCGACCGTCGGCGCGACTTATTCTTTCACGACCGAATTGAGGGATACGGGAACATATGGGTTCGTTTTGCCGGCATCGCAGATTACTCCGAGTGCTGTGGAGGCTTTTGCTGGTGTGCGCTCCCTGCTGTTGAATATGGTTTAGATGTCGACGTCGAGTAGTGTGGTGTGGTGTTGAATTGTGGAGGATGGAGGATGGTGGATGGTGGATGTGAGAGTACAGTCGGCAAGGAGAATCTGCAGGTCTATGGGTTAGCGGTTGTTAGTGATTTTACCTAACAAAATAATTTGATCGCCTAACTCGGCATTTCTTGTAATACCTTTCGCTAGAATACAGTGTGTTTAGGCTCCGGTCGCAAAATATTTTATGCGGATACATATCAAACTCATCCTCATGGCTGTGCGAGTAGTTTACACTTTGTATCGACATCTTCTTCCAATTCCCTTTGAGCGACGAGATAGCAGTATGAACTGGTTGAAGTCGGCTTCAATATTCTTACCCCGCATCTCACGGAATGAGCAACCGCATCACTCTGGTGTACAGAGGGCATAGAACTAAGGTTTCACTCTACTTTGTGGCATTTACATAGTAAGAGTCCCAGAAAAATGTAGAAGGGGACTCCAGCTCACCAACTGCAATGATAATCTAGGAGCTGCGAATCGAGACTTCGAATGAGCCGAGTCATGCTGGTAACTTGCATTGAAGCTATCTTGTACGGGCATGCTCGAATGTTTCAGACACTTGGCGGCGCAGTTATCGCTTGCTGTCGTCGAAAGGAGAGTTTTTGTCCTTTGAATTGATAACTTATCAACAGCTGAAGGTGTGCGGTGGCCCTGAGGGAAAGTATTCCCTTTCGAGTAAAACCAGCCATCTCCATACTTTGTAGTTATCAGATGTCTCAATTGGCCTATCTACCCATCTACCTATCTACCTACTTCGTATCTATTTACAGTAGTTGTCTGTTCGACGTGGGGAGCTGCCACCCGGGAGTCAAAGCTCCAAGGGGAAATGTTATGTCCCCAGAAATGATGGTATAAGGCTGATTCCACTGCTAAATAGTGGGGTGAGCGAGCGCTCTGTACCTGTATCAATACTCTAGTTCTGGCAAGATATCGCATGAGTATGAAGTATGGGCGAGATGTGAGGTCAACGATAACCATATTGAACCCCTTAAGCAATGCCGCGGAGGGAATACGTATCCCTCCAACGTATCGCGAAACATCTCCGAAAGGGCCTGGACAATGGTAATTTATGGAGGACGAAAGAACTTGGAGCTTGTCCCACTTATGTTCTAGGATAATGCTCACGATAAGAGATTTATTCGAGGGGGCCACTGGGGGGACCACTGGGGGGCCAAGTTTTTGGGTAATAATGTGGCGGGGATTCATGAATGAACGAATAATGCAGTAGAGAATAGACATGGTCCAACGTCAAGAATAGACATGGAATAGACATGGTCCAATGTCTGTTCTCCAATAGTCCAATGAAAAGTAGGTTTTTATGTCCTGGAGAGGCTCCACCCCCGGTCCAGTAGGGGGCCCATTCAAGCATTCTACATACAAAATCCCAAAAGTTTTATTCTTCCCTTCTGTCTGTCTGTTCAATCTGCAACGAGTCACTACATCTGATCATGGCACTCTTAAACCATTTTGCACGTGAAAGCCTAGCTGTTGTTCGGTTCCCAATTTACCCCTTCGTCTTGAGTAGTTCTAGCGTTTATCTATCCGACTGTAAACACTAACGCCTAGCACGGTATCCCCATAACCATATCAACACATTCCATCTCTCACCCAACCTCAACGCAGGGATCACTAGACGGAATCACCGAGGGCGCCCTATCTTTTCCCCTTCCCCTACTTCGTACATGCAGTATGATGCACTGGACCCAGTATTGCCCGCGTGCTAAACACAAGTACAGTAGTTCCAGTCTTACAGTAGCCTTCACTGCCCTCTTAGCTGTGCATCGACCATCTGGGTACGAGGCATGGATTTGTGCTACTGTATGGATTTCCAAGATCAAATCGATAAGCACAAATCACATCTTGGGCTACTGTTACGTAAAGAGTAACTAACTCCTTAGCAACTACTTAGCAGACACTTGCACTATTGTCCAGGTTTGTCCGTCGTCCTTTCTACAGCCAGTGAGTGTACTGTACCTTTTGCAAACCCTCCCCCAAGGGTCTGAGGTCTAAAGAGTTTTCCAGTCTGCCAAGACACTAATAAGTCCAAATCGTGATCGGAGAGACTACGAGGGGTTGGATTTGAATATCCAGGTTTCTAGGTTTCTAGGTTCTGCCTCTTGAATACGCCCTTTATAAACCTTGGATTCTCCCCCGAGAAAAAGTGACTTTGAGTTCAGACTGTGGAAGACACATTTTGTTGAACTTGGGAAGAGGGATCTTTGATTGATTTATGATTGAATGGTTGATAGTGGCACTTGATTCCGATCTATATTTCTAACACTTGGATCAATATCAACAACGTCAACATGGCGGAAACAAACAATTCACCCAGCGGGGTGTTCGAAACCAAACACACCGGCAGCGAAGTCTCAGGAGGAGCAGCTCATAGAAGGTCTCACCTTAATGCGGAAGAATTAGCTGCTGCCGATGCGCAACTCGCAGAGCAATTCGGATATAAGCCTGTATTTAAGAGAGAATTTGGATATCTGTCGACGTTCTCTTTCGCAGTTAGTATCAGCGGTCTATTTGCGACGACTATGACTACTTTCTCCTACCCACTAGATGCCGGTGGATCTGCTTCGGCTGTCTGGTGCTGGTTGATATCTGGTGCAGGCTGCATGTGCATTGCTGTAAGTATTTCTTTGCGATGGAGGGGTAAAATCTGCCTCGGTCTACAAGTTGTGCTGACCATATCATAGTTATCCGTCGCTGAGCTGGTCTCCGCTTATCCTACCTCTGGTGGTCTCTACTTCACGATATCGCGACTTGCTCCACAAACCTGGGTCCCGTCAATTAGTTGGGTTACGGGTTGGTTGAATTTACTCGGCCAAGTCGCGGGTGTGGCCTCGTCGCAATATGGTGCCGCTCAAATGCTTCTTGCCGCTGTCGCAATCGGCAAGGACTTTCATTACGAGATTACTGCAGACACAACGGTTGGAGTTATGGCCGCTTTGATGGTTCTCACTGGACTCGTCAATTCTTTGTCGACATACTGGATGGAGAAGATGACCAAATCCTACGTTATCTTCCATATTCTCATTCTAGTCTCGTGCTGTATTGCTCTCTTGGCCAAGACACCAAACAAACACAATGCGAAATACGTCTTCACTGACGTTGAATCAACCTCTGGCTGGACTCCGGTAGGATGGAGTTTCTTGTTCGGATTCCTTTCTGTCTCATGGACCATGACTGATTACGATGCGACTGCTCATATCACTGAAGAGTAAGCATCTCCCCACCTTCTAGTAATGTTGGCTGACAATAAACTTAGGATCGATGAGCCAGAAAAGAAGGCGCCTTGGGCCATTTCCATGGCTATGCTTTTCACTTACGTAGCCGGATGGCTGCTCAACATCGTCTTGTGTTTCTGCATGGGAGACCCAGCTGATATTCTTTCCACAAGTATTGGCCAACCAGTTGCTCAGCTCTTTTATAACAGCTTAGGCAAAGGCGGCGGAATATTTTATACCGTTTGCGGCTTTATCATTTTGGAGTTCGTTTGCTGGACTGCTATGGTAAGTGGTCTTAGCCCTGGTTCGTGATAAAATAGGCTGATGGATTTCTAGCAAGCTTTGGCTCGTACCGTTTTTGCTTTCTCCCGTGATAGACTGGTTCCATTCTCAAAAGTGTGGACCAAAATCTTGCCATTGACCGGAACGCCCATCGCAGCTGTCTGGATCTCCGTCTTCTTTTGCATTGCTATCAACCTAATTGGTCTCGGTTCCTACACGGCGATTTCCGGAGTGTTCAACGTTTGTGCTATTGCCTTGGACTGGAGCTACTGCATTCCGATCTTCTGCAAACTCATCTACGGAAAGTTTGAGCCAGGCCCATGGAATCTGGGCAAATTCAGCATAGCCGTTAATGCGTGGGCCTGTATCTGGACCTTCTTCGTCACCATTATCTTCATCCTCCCAACCGTTCGACCAGTGACTGCGCTCAACATGAACTATGCGATAGCTTTCCTCGCGCTGATACTGGTCTTCTCTACAATCTACTGGTACATCTCCGGCAAGAAGTTCTACACCGGACCTATCATCGAAGCTGTATCAGACGATTATGGCAGGAATTCTTCCGACAGGGACTCGAGGCAGGAGCAGGAGAAGGTGCCGAGCAAATCATGAGGTGGGTATGATTGTTAGGTGATAAAAGATGAAGATCATGATTGATGTGTGATGAGTGCATTGTCTCATGCCATTTGCGCCCGCGCCCACAAGAGAAGGATTTAGAGCCATTGCGACTATGCGTGCCTGTGCGTATGTATATTGATGTGGAGCATTTGTTTGGTTATTCGAGATACCACGGTGTTTTGCCATTGCTACCACCCATCGCGCCTATAACAATACAACAAAGTTAAATACCAAAAGCACCAATTTTGTCTTTGGGGACCAGATAGAGCAGGTTACTACTTCTTATGAGACAGAAGATATCTGGTGGGTGTTTACGTGAAAACATTTTCGAACATAGGGATTCTCTCTAAACCATTTGATTCTCTCATAAGGCAGAGGATGATAGCTTTCGACTACAATTTAGAATGCTTTTGAAAGAAGCTCTACTTCGTACCGGTTTTTCATGTAACGTATGGCTTCATCCGATCATAACCTGTGTTGGTCAAAAAGCTTCAATTGCAACTTACTATTCAACCAACCATGTTCTCCCAAGCGCCACCCCGAGTCAAAATCTGCCGTCTTGATCACAGAAGAGTCCCGCCTCCACTCCGCCAATGACGACTTAACCCAGCACGGCCGTCGCGCCGGCAAACTTCTTACTCAGCTGTACCCGTACCAGGAGGTGGATATTCGCCGGACTCCGCCAAAACTTGGTAAGACTACTTACTTGCCTTTCCTTTTACCGAAGGCTCGACTCCACAAAAATAAAAATTTTCTGCCAAACTGCAAATGAAAAGTTGGAAAATCTTAGCACATGAATTACTGCTTTCGCTCACCTGGTCCCTGCCGTGTCGTATGGGAATCTGGTATGGGGATAGTCGAATGTCACTGTGCCTATGATATCCGCGCGGTTGACCCGATGCTTATGGACAAGTGTGGGCGGATGTGAAGGAGAAGGCGAAATTTTAAGCAAAATAATGCCGGTGTGCTGTGCAATGACTGTACAAGTAATAGTAGCAAAGCGGGAACCAGGTGAAAATTTTCACTCACAACGTAACGAAGCGTTGTTTTTATGGCAAACCCCTTCTCATTCCCATCTAGACCCAGATAATCCATCCTTTCACAAAATAAGCAGTTTGTATTGCTCATTCTTCTTAGTGAAGAATTGGGCGTCTTGCTTCTTATCAGTTGTCTTACTTCAAGATATCATACTAGCCTCGCGCGGAAAATTTCCGACCACCTGCTGGCTTTACCGTTCTTTCGAGGTTTGGGGCCTCGTTATATACTGTTCTGGTTCCCCGTTGTATTTGTTTGGTTTTGGTTTGCGGTTTGATTGTTGATGAAAAAAAGGAAGAGAAAGATCATTGAAGTGACGTAATATCATACCCGCCTGCCGGATCGTTGTTGAAGTTGTGGGAAGAAGAAAGGACATATCCCATAGGTGATTGGAGAGGCAAGCATCGAGTCAGGTCAGACATTGGCATAGGGCCGTGAAAGGAAGATGGGCCCCGACTATGAGGTGAAGGATGAAATCAAGCACAGTGCCCCCACGGAGGTGAAGAAGGAATCGGCTTCCGGAACCTCGACGGACGATGCGGAGAAGAACATCCAGGTCGGCTCGGGCCCGGAGCTGCAGAGGAGGCTGAAGTCGAGACATTTGCAGATGATTGCTATTGGTTCGTTCGCACTACTCACCTACTTCATAGTGTCGCAGGCACTAACCATCATCATCCAGGTGGCACAATTGGCACAGGTCTCTTCATAGGATCGGGTTCTGCGATTGCCTCGTCCGGTCCAGCGGGTGCGCTCATCGCGTATGCGTTCGTAGGAACTCTCGTCTACAGTGTCATGATGTCGCTAGGTGAAATGGCCACTTTCATTCCGATTCCAGGAGCGTTCACTCTCTACGCCGCACGCTTCATCGACCCCTCGCTCGGTTTCTCGATGGGATGGATCTATTGGTTTTCATGGTCCGTCACCTACGCACTCGAACTTACTGCTACCGGTCTTATCATCCAATACTGGGCGCCTCAACTCGACATCGGGATCTTCATTGGCGTCTTCTGGGTCGTCATTACAGCCGTCAATTTCCTTCCTGTGAGCTTTTACGGTGAAGTTGAATTTTACTTCAGTCTTGTGAAAGTTATCACGGTGTTGGGTTTCCTTATTTTCGGTATCTGCATCGACGCTGGCGCAGGTCAACATGGATATCTCGGCTTTCACACCTGGGGCAACCCTGGGGCTTTCGCTCCTTACCTTATTAACCCCAGCAATCCAGTTGCGAAATTTGTTGGTTTCTGGGCAGTGCTCATCCAAGCTGGTTTCTCGTACCAAGGAACTGAACTCGTCGGTATCGCAGCAGGTGAGACGGAAAACCCACACAAGAACGTTCCCGCCGCGATCAGAAAGACCTTCTTCCGTATTCTGTTTTTCTTCATCGGCACTATTTTCTTCATCGGCCTCCTCGTCCCCTACGATAACCAGCAGCTTCTCTCTGGCGGCAGCAACGCCACTGCCAGCCCCTTTGTCATCGCCGCCCAACTCGCCGGAATTAAAGTCCTCCCCGGCCTCATCAACGCCGTGCTCCTGTTTGTCGTCCTCTCTGCCGCAAACTCTGACGTCTACTCCGGCTCCCGTATCCTCGTCGGTCTGGCAGAAGGCAATTCGGCGCCCAAATTCATCCTCAAGACGACCAGTTCCGGCGTCCCTTATTACGCTGTCGCCATTACAGCATCGATGGGTCTGCTCGCTTTCATGAACGAATCCGCCGGCGGAGGCGTCGCTTTCGAATGGCTCCAGAATATCACTGCCGTGGCAGGTTTCATCACATGGGCGTGTATCAACGCTTGTCATATCCAATTCATGCGCATCTTGAAATCCAGGGGCATCAGCCGTGATCGCTTGCCGTATAAAGCGTTCTGGCAACCCTGGTTTGCGTGGTATGGATTAGTGTTTAATGTTCTGATTATTTTGACACAGGGCTTTACCGCCTGGCTGCCCACATGGAGCACTAAGGCTTTCTTTGTCGCGTGTGTTAGTTTGATTATATTCGTCGTGGCGTACGTGGGCCATAAGGTGGTGATGCGCACGAGCTTTGTAAAGGTTGAGGATGCGGATATTGATACGGGGTGTATGGGGCTGGAGGACCCGGGGCAGGTGAGCTGGGATACGCTTGAGAATGAGAGGAGGGGGGTACGTGGGAAGGTGGTGGACTTCTTCTGCTAGGAAGATGAGTGAGATGGTGTGGGGATTTATTGGAATGATGGTTGATGGTTGATGGGTCGAGGAGGAGGGATTTGAGAGCTGGTATTATGACGTTTGGAATATAACGCCATATTTGAAGTCCAGCCTCCTATTCCGAGTCCGATGAGTTCAATGAAAGGGAGAGGGAATGGACGGGTATAGGACAGGCTTTGGGAACTGGGACGGGTGATGGTTACGATGGGCTGGTATTATGTATGATGTCTGTGGACAGATTATAATATTATATAGGAAATCCAGCCTTAATTCATGATCTTGAGCATATTGCTACTTTTGATAGTGCAAACGTAAATCACACAGAAGTAAAGCAATCATACAGTCCTGCTTCTATTTGCCCTATAAGAAACTAATTCGCTATCGACTAAAAAAAGGGGACTGAGTCTCCTCGACATGAGTTGGGTTCTTTTGGATTGGTACATTATCAACTGACGGCTTGCTTACGCATCTAATTTGATAGTAGCTCACCTCGGGATAAGGAAAGGTAGAACAATCTTTCGTATGGAGATGGTGATGGTGATGGTAGGATAGGAAAGGAAAGGAATTAATTGCATGACGTTAGAGCATTGGGCTCGGCTTGGCAAGCCAGTAGACATCAACATCACTGAATCAATATTTTCTCCTCCAGAACACCATAAACTTTAACCTCACCACACAACAACACCACACAAGAGACTCTCAATGTCCAGCTCTCTATCTCTGCTTACCATTACCATCAGCACACAGTTGCAATCGAATCGTGTCGTTTCACGCCACATGCGCCTCCCGCAGATTCCAGCCACATCCACATCCGTTCTGTACAGCACAGCACAGCACAGCGCAAACGTGATGGATGAGCTCCTCCAGCCTCCGTCCGACGAAGCTATCTGCACAAACAGAAATCTATGAGCGTAGTAGCACCATGTCGGAAGTCCTTGGAGGATAGAAGAGAATGTCTGTTCAATCCGACGCAGGCACAAACAAACTCTCACAATTACACAACAAGCCAATACAATGAAATGTACATACATACAACGTTGATTATCTGCGTCCGAGACGGGGTAGTTCTGGCAAGGGTCTGCGAAAAGCCACTCACTGCACTTTCAAGTTCCACGGCAGTGGACGACGTGCTGGAACAGACAGACAGACAAACAACGGCGAAGGCGAAGATGAAGGGAAAGGTCTTCGACTCCGGGTACAAAAGATTAATTAATATGTTGGACACCGACAATCTCCTGGCTTTGTTCAACCCACTACGACATATTTTGACAGAATACGAGGTCCCCTACTGTTCTTCCTTCACGATATTCAATATTCAATAGCGTTATGTTGACATACGTGTCGGAGAATTGAGGTCCCCACTCTGTTGTATCGTCGGGAGATGGTGCTTCTCGGGGTAATTGGTAAGTAAGATTGTGTGTGATACGAATACGAGGCTGTTCCGTTGCGGGGAGATACGATGCACGTCAATGAAATGGATATATCTCTATGCGGGGGACAGACGGACGAACCATTGTGTCGGGGCAGGTTGGGGATTTATTGATTTTAATGCTGTGTAAATGGATACACAGAAGGGAAGATGAGGGTCTCGGGATAGTAGAACGCAGACTTTGGGTACTGGGGGATATGGATGTGTGACGGGGGATTGTGGGACGATAATGAAGGGGATGGGGAGATACCGTGGCTGATCCGATGGCTAGGGACGGGTGTACGGCGAAGGGGTAGGTCATGCTCTGAGACGGACATTGGAGGATACTCTGGTCAAACGATTTACTTCAGAGGTAGGGACTTTGATTCATTATGTCCTTATCACTTTTTTGCATGATCTGCTCTTTTCAATTCGAGAGAATTGTCCTATCTCTTACACATCTTGGTTTCTACTCTTATGACACATCGCCATCATATCTTATACGTCAGACAAGGCTACTTTCGTCTTCATTTCCATCGCTGTCAACCTTTACCTCGAATCGAGGCACACAATTATTTTCTATTTTCTCTCACAACGTCCTGTATAATTACAGAATGGAATCCATCTCCTTATGGATTCGACCAAGAGAATACCGAACAGCTCCTCTGTCAGTCCCGCAGTGATGTCACCTTCCCGAACATAGAATCGCATACCTATGGCGCTTCACGAACCCCCGTCTTTTTTCTCCACAACTCCCTTCTCCGCATCCTTCTTGACAGTTATCCGAATCCGCCGCAGGCTGTGATCTCCACCACAAGATGCCAAAAAAGCATATGACCCAGAGTATCAACATGCATAGGTAGTAGGTATCGTTCGTATGGTCCTCCGGGTTGGTTCGGTAGCTGTATGATATGGGTGTTTGTTGTTTCTGGACGTGTGTGTAGGTGTAGGGTGAGATGGGATCGGAAGGTGGTGGATAGAGGTTGAGTGGTGGAGGCGGCATGATGGTGCTCTGTGTGTGATGAGGGGATGAGTCTTGAAATTCTTGAATCGCACTGGTTTGGCTTGATTGGTTAGGAATTGGCTGTAGATTTTTTGATGGGATAGTATTTCTCTGTAGGTAGGTGATAGTATCCCGTGGGAGAACAATCTTTTCACCTCCAGATGTGCAGGTGGATAGATAGATATTTCAGTGAGCACAATTCTGATTGTCATTGTGTTCCTGGTTGTGGTTGTGGTATGATTATATTAGTTAGTTAGGCTTTCTTTCTGGACCGTCAAGAAATCGTATATCGTCATCGGAAACAGTCAAAAGGGTTATCTGGTTCATAATAATAGCTATCTATCTATTCTAACTCTATTGTTAAACAGCTAAATATTTTAATTTTAATTTCCAAGATCCTCAATCGACACAGTTGTGAAATGAACCAACCCATTTACCTACTTACCATTCATGTATGTATGACCTTGTCGTCGCCACCAAACAACAATTCACGCAAAACTTGCGAATTCATAGCTCGACCCTATGGAAGAGATTGATTGATAAAACTCGCTGGAAGTAGAAGTATTCTCTGTAAAAATGCTCCTCCCCTTCTGTACCGAGTAGAAATATAGTATATAATATGTATAAGTTAGGCTTCTCTTCCGGATATACAGGATGTATGTATGTATGTTGCACAGAGCGATTGATTGGCTGTACTGTATGCAGCAAGGGCACTCACTCACTCACTCACTCTTCATATGCACTGCACGCACGCACGTCTCATTGGTTGCGGGGTTTAGATTCTTTCTCCTTTTGGCTTGTCGTCCGAGGGGCTAGAAGAATGTTGGGGACGACATACTTATATCGTATGTTTAAGTTTGTTTGGGCGTCTCTTTTTTTTTTTTTAAAAAAAAAAAATAAAAAACAAATAGATAAAACATTTAACTTACATCTGTAGTTTGTTTTCTTACTTTTTTTTCTCTTTCTCGCTTTCCTATCTTATCGTCTTGAAAATGGACACGACGGAATCGTAAGATCCCCCACCCTTATGAGTAACCACCCTCTCCTCTCTCCTCACATATAACTGATTCCCTCCCTAGCAGGTCGCCGCGCCAGCCGCTCAAGGTACTGATTATCGGCGGGGGCATAGTCGGGTTGACAATCGCGCAGGGCTGTCGCGAAAACGGGATCCCGTTTGAGATCTTCGAGCGCGATGTACCCGGGGAGCGCACGCAGGGGTGGGCGCTGACGCTGCACTGGACGTTGAGGAGTTTGGAGAGGACGATTGGGAGGGAGTTGAGTGAGGGGATTGTGAGGGTATGAGATTTTTTTCTCTCTCTAGTTCTATGTTTCGGTGTTTTTTGTTGGTGTTGTGTTGTGTTGTGTTGTGTTCTTTTCGGTGTTTTTCCGTGTGAGTTATGGGAAGGGGAGGTGGGGTGGGGAGTTGCAATCGGGAGTATTGTTCTACTTCACTTTTTCCATTCCGAGGATGGGATGGGAATGCTGGATTTGATGAATACTTCTTAGCAATTGGATGAATAGCGAGGTAGAAGAATTGGTGGATGATGTGATGGAGGCAAGAAAGGCGCTAAAAGAATCACAATCACAGGCAGTAGTCGACGGCACTCTCGAAGAAGACGATGGCAATTTCCTCTTCCTCAATGCGCGAACGGCTCTCCCACGGTACAAGATCCCGCCCAGCAAGCTGCGTCGTCGAGTGCATCGTCTCAAAATCAAAGAACTCCTCTCCACTCACCTGACTGTGCACGAAGGCAAAGCGCTCAAAACCCTTTCGATTCCATCTGATGCGTCCGCTCCCGTTGTTGCGCATTTTGCTGATGGGACGTCGGCTGAGGGGAGTTTGGTCATTGGTGCGGACGGCAATAATAGCAGGGTGAGAAAGTATCTCTTACCGGATGCGAGACTGACGGCGTTGCCTGTGCACGTGGTGGGTGGGGTGAGGAGGTTTTCGGAAGAACAGGCGAGGGGGTGGAGGGCAATTGATCCGTTGCTTTTCCAGGCATTGGATCCGGAGACGGGCAATTATTTGTGGTTCAGTTTGCAGGAAGTCATTCCTGAAGCAGATGGGTCGAGATCATACGATGCGTTGGTCTTGATATCATGGATTGTCAAGGATGAGATTAAAGACGCGATCCCCAAAACTAACGAGGAGAGAATCAAGGAGATGAAGAAGAGATCGGCTGGGTTTGCGGAGCCGCTGAGAAGTTTGGTTTGGGATATTCCCGAGGAGACCATCACGACGCCTCTGAGGTTAGCCGATTTTCCCATTGGGGAGTGGGGTGATAAACTGAGGAATGAGGAGGGGAGAGTCACTTTGGCGGGGGACGCGGCGCATGCTATGACTATGTGAGTGAATTGAATTCTCTGTGTGGATAAGCTAGAGATAAAGGAGGACCCGAAGGACGTGTGATTAGGGTGAGTCGAAGCTAATGACGAAAAACAGGTACCGCGGCGAAGGGGCAAATCACGGGATTTTGGATGCAGCATTGCTGGTTGATCAGTTGAAAAAGGTAAATGCGGGCGAGATCAGTCAGAAGGAAGCGATAGAAGCATATGAAGCAGAAATGAAACCTAGAGCTCAAGAGGCAGTGTTGAAGAGTAGACAGGCTGCGTTGGATGCTCACAATTGGGAGGCATTGACTGAAGCTTCCCCAACGATTGGAGGAAGGTTCCCACCTGCTACTGCGTTATGCTGAGTGTGTAAGGACAGGCTTGGAATAAAAGAGATAAATCACGAGGAGTGTAACCAAGATAGAGTGGTGCAGAGTAAGGGATGAGAATCAAAAGTGTACGGAAAAGACCATGATATGCGTAGCAAGGCTGTAGACATAATAGAACAGATAGAGTTGGCATCAAGGAATAAGGATGAATTGACCATACAGCTAGCATCAAAGTATGACATAAGATAGCCCGAAGCTATACGATACATAATCGAGCACATTCAGATGTCTTAACGGCTCTCAAACCCGCCGAATGCCTTGACTTTCTTCAACTCAAGCGGCTTAGCTAGGACACCTTCATCCGCAAATGCCTTCTTAACAGCAGCGAAACCATCAGACTTAGTGTGTGCCTCCAAGGCAGCGCCGTCCTCGTCTATTAGTCGTCAGAAGCTGCTATATCATATATTGCATTTTAAAGAAAAGAAAGAGGACGATAGATGACGTACAGCTTTCGTGAACAACGAAGACGTTTCCATTCGCTCCGTCATATTGCTCGAACAGCTGGAATGCGAGCACACCACTCTCCTGCTTCTCGACGGCGTTGGCGAAATCGATGAGGATTTCTTGGAGCTATAGAGTGGATGTTGTTAGAACAGATATATTTCATTCCGAATCCGCTCGAAGATGCCAACTTACACGAGCCTCTTTGCCTGGGGCGGGAGTGATGACTGCGATGTGGTGAATTGGTGCCATGATGTTGGTTTGAGGAGTATGTTTTTGAAGATCTGAATTGGATGGTATGTTTTGTCTTCTGAGAATGATTCAAGTAAAGTGCTTGAGTTGAGCAAACTACGGGCGAGAATTCTCAGTAATATATACTTGGTGGCGGTAAGCAGTGGAGGGAGGGGTCATATGGGCATATCGAGACGGTACGGAGAGAAGTGTTGGTTCCCCCGCCTGGCTGATGATAGTATCGTCGGTATTCGGTTAGGCTTTTCTCACCGTCTCCGCGCTGAGTCCGATGAATATGAAGCCATTCTGTTGAATTATTGGAAGTCCAGACGCCACGATGTACGAAAAATACTATGCATCAAACCCGCGGGCATTCACGAACACCGACCATCAATGCATTGACGGGAGAGCCGAAGCGAATACCGATGATGATATTTATATCTGACTGACCGCCTTCGGGCTCGCTAATTGTGATGGCAGAATCAGAATAATATACAGAGGTAGGAGGGCCGATATTGTTTAACATCTTCCAGCTACTGACAACCTATAACCTCATCCCAATATTGCCAGCTAATGTGGTGAGAAGACGATTTTGTTTCATTATCAGAACAGAATGAGTCTTGGAGGATTGATGCATCAATGCCATTTACAGCCTGCTCTTCCGATCACACCTCGCAGAATACGACAGACGAATCGCGAATCAATATACCAACGTTACTTCGGACGAACGACGTGCACACCTGACGACTTGTCAAGTTATTTGGTACTCGAATACTCAATGGAGGTTATTTAGCAGGCGGGAAGAGTGCTCATGTGCCAGAATGGCGGCATCTACTAAACGCGGGCGGCCTGAGTGCGGGATTGAGCTTACTTCGAGATGAACCGTCCACCCAGTTGGGAATTCGATATATTAGTATTGGCAAAGGACCGGAACGAGTATTGAGAACGCTGTGGAGAATGGAGTTCTTATGATTCACGACCTCTCATATTCCAATTGGAAGCGCGCGAATAAAAATCTTACGCAATATCTGCTAGCCTATACTACGACCCCACGATTAACATATGCATCGACGTCGACACTCGAATTTAACGACTGCGATTTTTTTTTTTTTTTTTTTTTTTTTTTTTTGCGGACAATGATCGATGAACTCTTACCTGAGTAGGAGCAAGTGGTTTGTGTGGTATAAAAGTTTGTTAGGCAATCATGACAATGACAAGTGAAGTCTGGCGGCGCATGAGAGGCTGCAGGAATGAGGAGTAATTCTGTGGTCGAGACTGGACGACACACTAATGAATGTCTCGGGCTGACTCTCATATGCTCTTTTATTCAGATATCTGGGTAGAAAGGTGCTTCGATGATGATGCTTAGCATCCTTAGTTAAAGGATGAAGCCGATCCTCAAAACTTAGCTATACGCACAGCGGCGGGGATTGAGCTCTTCTCTTACCGTTCAATGTCAGTCGGAATCAGACCCCGCGCGAAAGAGCACTATCATCGCCTAAATTTGTTATCACTAGACTTCACGGACGACTGGGTATAGGGTCACTAAGGAGTCATAGCTTAGGGTTCATACAAGGGCGGGATGTCTGAATAATAGTGGGTTTTCCGATCTAGAGCTTTACGTCGCGAGCCAGCACTCTATTAATGGGCAAAGCTTAGTTTAACATTGCGCGACATGCCTCGATTAGAGAATAGTCACACCACAGATGTGATTGCTTTGAGATCCTAAGACTCAAACATTTTTACTCAGCATTGGTCTTCAGTTCGTTTGGGCCTTTAACACAAAATTTCCGCCGTCCATTATGTTCGGCCAACCCTCCTTGTCGATGATGCAGGTAGGTCAGTAAGGGAAAGGCTTTCTAGTGGGTCTTCTGTGCTATCGGGAACTCCTGTGTTCGAGATTCACAAGTCTATACAGGGCTTAGTGGCTATCGTATTTCGACATGTTTGTGAGAAAAGTAAGCAGAGCATGCCAGCTACATTATTTTGACCGCAACTTGACCAGATAACTCGCAGACGAATTCCTCCTGTATCATCATTCACACAGTCATTTTTAGAAATTTGTTAATTGCAAAGCGCTTGGGTGGAGAAACATAATGGATTCAACCCCCTGTCTCCTTGTTTCATGTTTGAAATGAACCCAAAAGCGATCCTATCACAACTTCAACTGTGCCTGATTGGTAAATTGATATCTTCATTTGGGGGCCCTTAGGGGCATTTTGGAATGTCTGGGGATGTCTGGGGGCCATCAGCTCTATCAACATGTTTCGCCCTTTGTTCCAATTTCCAACGGTCTTTCCACGTTCATTAGTCAGACATCCCTGTTGACGCCTGGCTAATATACCTTTGCGACGCTCAGTATTTATCATTCTGAAGTTCTCTCTTTTTGGCACTCACTATCAGTCATAAGCTGCGATCTGGTGTCGAGAAAAATGTTGTCATCATTCTTATATAATGTTATAATCCTGGCTCTCTCCGCATGTTCAGTGCAAGCTTGGAATTGCTGGCTTCCCGATGCCGTAGCCTTCGATAACGTTGGCATGAAGCCATGTAATACAACGTTGGCAGATAGTTCCGAAGGATCAGCCTGCTGCGATCCGAGAGATAGCTGTTCAACTTCGGGATTGTGTCTTGGAAGATCTGGGTATGTGTATCGAGGAGGGTGCACCGACTCCACGTTCGGAACAGCGAACTGTCCATCTTTGTGTTTGAAAGGTAAAGTTTCGATACACCACATCTCGAGTCAAATCGCTTTTCTGACCTCTTACCAGATCCTGTTTTGGGAAGTAAATACAACAGGAACACGAATGTTTACGCGTGTGGTACTGGAGGAATGTTTAGCACCAACTTTTGTTGTGAGAGTTTCGCCACTCCGGCTCAAAGTTGTTGCGAATCGAATTTCACCTTTCAAGGATCCGGATATGCATTTCGTCCTGGTCATGATGCAGAGCTCGCACTTCTCAGCTCTGTGAGTGCTGATACGAAAACGACAACCGCGGCGGCAACCAGGGCTACAGTGACCACCACCATGGAAGGAGTTGTGAGCGCTATCACCACCACTGATTTATCTGGAAAGACAATTACCTCCAGCGCTACTTCAGTAGCAACCACAGTGGCAGTAGACTCGAATAATGCAATATCGGCATCCTCAACGTCGGCCGCTAAGTCTGATTCATCCGATCTTGGAAAGGCGATCGGAGCGGGTGTAGGAGTTCCGTTGGGATGTCTGGCTCTAGGATTACTTGCATTTCTCTTTTGGCGAGAGAAACGACTTGAGAAGATGAAGGCAACACCCGCCGCAACCAATCCTGATTCTATACAGCCAGTTGACACTTGGAAGTATGGATATACGGTAACAGCTCGAGCAGCAAATGACGAGACGAGGATAGAGAAAGATGCCCAAGAACGGCAGCGGCAAGCAATGCAATTGGATGGGAGATCTGTGTACGCAACAAATCTACCCGGTCGCCACGAATTGATGGACAATGGTCGATCACAAGTGTAGGGCCATGTTGATATCATTCCTTAGGAATCATAGAGCTGTCGTACGACATTAATCAGGCTGGGATAGTCCCAGTACCAATTCCAGGTCTTGGGTCTTGTTTCCTGCCTACTTGTAATGAGAGGCTTATTTGTATATATGATATTGATGGCTAAAGTCTTTCGACATTTACATAATTTAGCCTGTTTCATCCCATTTCATTTTCTTATACATTGGCGAGCTTATTCGGAGATCCTTCATCTCTTTCTTGGCTTAATCATCGCTCCGGCTTACTTCCACGTCATGATGATTGGATCGACCTGACATCTTATCTCACTTGCGAGCCGCTTTGTAAACGTATCTTCCGGGTCTTGCGTGGACAGGCTTACCACCGTTGAGCGGTATTCGTTTTCGGTGTGAGATTTATACTTTTCCCCTGCAGTTTATCAACTGCCAATGGATTTCCCCACGGGTGTTAGGACCGTGATAGGTCTCGATCCAGGGGTTGTTTCTACTCCACCACCTACTTAGTCTGTTATCATTTCACATGTCAAGGCTTTTTGATTCAGAATCCCACGACTACCCACGCTCACTTTTCCCATATCATGTTCTTACCCGCTGCCATTACGACGAGGTGCATGCATGGGCTGCAGCGACACTTAGGCATTGGGAAATGCGCCAGGTCCGGGGAATAACAAGGGATGCGGCCAGGAGCTGTAGTGCTCAAGAGGATTGTGCTATGGAACATCATGAACATGCGAGTCTATGCCGACATCATTCGCTCAGTCCAAGCCCCTAGCAAGGTCCAGAGCTGAGGTAAGAAGAAGCGTAGTGTTCAAGCAACGTTCCACCCTGCATGGCTACCGACAGATGGCCACGGCAATATTGGAGAAATGCTACCTCGTTCCAGGTAAGGCGAGGCGGGTTACACTGAGTGGGTAATTTTACGGACGTCGTGCTACCTATTTGATGGTGATTGGGATTTCTAAAGTAACTCAACATGTATCCGAGAGTGTGGCGAGTTTTGGGAAACGATGTTGCCACTAATTCATCGGATAGAGTAATAGCAAGAGACGTTTTCATCTGAATTGCAGCTCCTCAAGTTGTTAGCTCCCTGGGACAGGAGCTCGGGGTATTGCTCCACTGTTCTCCTGGAGTTTCAATGTATTACGGAACCAATAGGATGTAATAGTAACATCCAGGGAATTCATTCTCGTTTGGACCATGATTCTATGCACTATTCGAAGAAGGATTGACATCAATCAAGATTCCTGGCTAACGTCCTCTGCGGGTTATACAAGGCTGGGTACCGGTTCAAGTTTGCATCTCTTGGGTCTAGGAGGCTGCAGTGATTTTCCAACGTATACTAGTTTTGTATTAGGAAAATTTTGACTGCATAGCATCTGCTGAGGAAGAATAGACGGCAGTACAAACCATTTCGGGAGGGAGATAAAAATTGGACAACTGTCACGTGATACAGAATTTCGCTTCTATTAGCGTGTTTTTACCTCCGGTTACTCTAAATCTTACCTCAACTATCGACTCAAAACACGAAAATTGCTAACAATGATAATCTTACAACCTCAACTCGGTTGCAGCGACATGTCCGCGGCTTGGATGAGCATATCTCAATCACATTCTATATCTCATTATGAGCTAGCTGACATGTTTTCAAGACATTTACCTATCAGCCAACCTGTTTCCTTTCCTTGGAGCTATTTGAGGTCTGGAGGCTGAGATGCTCACCGGCCAAGCCTCTACACAAGGACGCGTGGGGATGTCCGACGGACAAAGTCACACCGGAACTCAGTACAACCGCTCCTACTACGGTACTGTTAGTACGGACGTTACTTACACAGATCCACCTTTGTTGACTGTGGATTATGTTCGTATCTGGGTACCTAATCTCGGGCGAGTGAGATTCGGTTGATGCCATCCGATATCTACAACACAGCTCATTACGGAACATGCGGCAGAAATGCCCTAACACTTGATATTGTATCCGTGTATGCTATCCACCAGGAAATAAACTTCCGACAATCAAGAACCTTCATTTCGGGTATCGAGCGATCTGAAATCTGGTCTTCTCAGTATTAGTACCCTAGTTCAACGTGCTTGTCGATCTGGCCCGCCCCTCCATTTGTCGAGAATAAGCTTCATGATCCATGCTATATTCTCTGAGACTGACGACCGGACAAAGCTGTCAGAGCAATGAGCTGACAATGAACCACACATTCCTGTTATCATGAAATGCTTGGGAGCTAGACTCTACTCCGTAGACGGCTCCGTAGACGGATTTCAAATCGAAATAGTTAAGCTGATCTTTTTTTGGATATCCAATAAGCCAAAGCGTTAGTACAAAAGGGTAGCATATCGGCTTGATGAAATACCACCAGCATCTTCTCAGGTTGACTCTCTCAACTTCGTTTTATGAACTATACTGAAGATGGCGGCTCAAATGTCTTTCCTGGTGTTTGGGGATCAGTCCTTAGACACAGACACTTTCTTGACTGATTTCTGCCAGTATGGAAACCCGAGTGTGTTGACCAGATCGTTTCTCGAGCAAGCTGGTTCTGCTCTGAGAGAAGAAGTCAACCTGTTACCAGCCTTGCAACGCCAGAAGATCCCATATTTTAATTCTATCCTCGAATTAAACAAGTTGTATCACGCCAAAACTGTCAAGAACCCAGCTTTAGACAGTGCTCTGTTATGCATTGCTCAGTTGGCACAATATATCGAGTTAGTATATGCAATTACCCCGTGTCAACAGCAGCACTAATAGCAGTAACTAGCCGTTCCGAAAAGGAGAATGTAGACTCAAGAAATCCACCGGAAACATGCCTTGTC
This sequence comes from Clarireedia homoeocarpa, assembly GCA_001465935.1. NCBI lineage: Eukaryota > Fungi > Ascomycota > Leotiomycetes > Helotiales > Rutstroemiaceae > Clarireedia > Clarireedia homoeocarpa. The sequence goes on along the minus strand of LNKV01000055.1, from coordinate 32,820 downwards.
GGCCTGTGCACCGGACTCTTTGCAGCGGCTGCTGTTGCATCATCTTCATCACTGTCTCAGCTTATACCAATCGCTGTTCAAGTGGTCCTGATGGCTTTTCGAACGGGAGCGCACGTCGCCGCTCTCGCTAATAGACTTAGTAGCCGTTCAGAGTCTTCAGAGCGCTGGACCTACGTTGTTCCAGGTGCGCTAGAGAGTGACGTGAAGTCAATACTCAATGACTTCCACAAAGATAACGTACTTAGCCTCTTCAATTACTATATCCTTGCTAACAACTTTCAAGACTATTCCATCAGTAAACCACGCATACATCAGCGCAATCACTTCCAAAAGTGTTGCCATCAGTGGACCACCCGCCACTTTGAAGTCACTTTTTACTTCCGAAACATTTCACGCAAAACCAGTATCAATACCAGTTCATGGACCTTACCATGCAGCACATCTTCGCTCTGCCTTGGATGTGGAGCAGATCCTACACCTACAAGATCCAAAAATTCAGAATTTAATTGGACAGACGAAGACTAAATTTCCAGTCATGTCATGTACAACTGGAACTTGGTATACTGAGCAAGACACGGGATTGCTGTTACAGGCAGTTCTTCTTGAGATGCTAACAGAGCCAATTTTGTTCAATAAAGTGCTTCAAGGTTGCGTTTCAAAAGCTCAGGAATTTCAAGGAAAGCAATGTCTTATCACGTCATTCGGTAAGTTTTTGTCTACAGTATTTATGACTTTGTGCTAATTTTTACAGGTCCTACGAGTGCGTCCAAAGTTTTAGCGACAATCTTAGAATCCCAGACTGACCTTGATATCACGGTGCGCTCCTCAATTGATCCATCTACCCTTCAGCAGCAAAATTCGAACGATATTTCTCCTGGAAAATGCAAACTTGCCATCGTCGGAATGGCTGGAAGATTTCCAGATGCTGCAAGTCATGAGAAATTGTGGGAATTGCTAGAAAGTGGCTTGGCTGTTCACAGAGAGGTACCAAAGGATCGCTTCGACGTAGCGACACACTTCGATCCGACAAGCAAAATCAGAAATACTAGTCATACCCCATATGGTTGCTGGATCGAAAACCCTGGTCTTTTTGACCCTCGATTTTTCAACATGTCACCGAGAGAAGCCTATCAAACGTGCCCAATGCAACGTCTTGGACTTGCAACCGCATATGAGGCTCTTGAAATGGCAGGCTATGTGCCCAACAGGACGCAATCTACGAAGTTGGACCGAATCGGCACATTCTACGGACAGACCAGTGACGACTGGCGAGAAATAAATGCTGCACAAGATGTAGACACTTATTTCATTACCGGAGGTGTAAGAGCCTTTGGACCAGGTCGTATCAATTATCACTTCGGTTTTTCTGGACCGTCATTCAACATCGATACAGCTTGTTCATCCAGTGCTGCTGCCCTTCAGCTAGCCTGTACTTCTCTATGGGCAGGTGATTGCGATACTGCAGTCGTTGGTGGTCTTTCCTGCATGACCAACCCTGATATTTTCTCTGGGCTTAGCCGAGGACAATTTCTATCGAAAAATGGACCTTGCGCAACCTTCGATCATGACGCCGACGGATATTGCAGAGCCGACGGTATTGGTAGTGTGATCATCAAGCGGTTAGATTACGCATTGGCAGAGTGAGTTTCAGTTTGCGACCCCCAGTTGATTTCATTGTTTTTTAACAACCTTCTAGCAAAGATAATGTTCTGGCCGTGATCCTCGGCACCGCAACCAATCATTCAGCTGATGCAGTATCAATCACTCATCCGCATGGTGGAACACAAGAAATTCTCTATAGAAGCATTCTAAACAAGGCCGGCGTTGATCCAAATGATGTCGATTACGTCGAGATGCACGGTACCGGCACGCAAGCAGGTGATGGCACGGAAATGAAATCTGTCACCAACGTCTTCGCTGCTCCAAACCGAAAGAGAAGAGCAGATCAACCATTATATCTTGGTGCAGTCAAAGCCAATGTCGGTCATGGTGAGGCTGCATCGGGTGTTACTGCTCTCATCAAGGTTTTGATGATGCTGCAAAAGAATTCCATTCCTCCCCATGTTGGTATCAAGAAAACTATCAACCAAGGATTTCCAAAAGATCTGGCTGAGCGCAACGTGCATATCGCCTTCAAAAACACACCGCTACCAAAGAAGTCCATTGGTCCGAGAAGAGTCTTTGTGAACAACTTCAGTGCTGCCGGTGGAAACACAGGTATCCTACTTGAGGATGGTCCCGAACTACCCCCAAAATTGACCGATCCTCGATCTACACATGTCGTTTCTGTTACAGCAAAGTCGAAGTCCGCTATGCTGAACAATGCTGAACGTCTGATTTCTTACCTAGAGCGAAACCGTGGAACAGACCTCCCTGACTTGGCTTATACAACCACCGCTCGTCGCATACAGCATAAGTGGAGGATGACTGTCACTGCAAGCGAAATCTCCGAGGTCTCGACAGCATTGAAGTCGAAGTTACAAGATCAATTCATCCCGGTCTTGCCAGAGCCACCTAAGGTTGCTTTCTTGTACACTGGTCAAGGATCTCAATACGCTGCAATGGGCCAAGAATTGTTCCAGAACTCCAGTCTCTTCCGAGACAGCATCTTGGAATTCGATAACATTGCCACAATGCTCGGTTTCCCTTCATTTGTATCACTAATTGACGGAAGCGTCACTGATGTTCAGGGATTATCGCCAGTGATTGTGCAACTCGGCATTGTATGCTTAGAAATGGCGATGACTAGACTCTGGGAATCTTGGGGGATCAAGCCATCTGTTGTTCTTGGACACAGTCTTGGGGAGTACGCTGCTTTGAATGCCTCTGGTATTCTGTCCGCTAGCGATACCATCTACCTTGTCGGAGTTAGAGCTCAGCTCCTCGTCGAGAGATGCACCGCTGGCACACACGCCATGCTCGCCGTTCAGGGCTCCAGATCCGCAGTGACTGAAGCACTTGAGGAGATCTCCACCCCGTTGAATATCGCATGTGTTAACAGCACGCGAGAGACTGTTCTCAGTGGCGAAGCTGCAGAGATCTCCCAGGTCTCAGACCGACTTTGCAACATGGGTTTCAAGTGCACTCAGCTCAAAGTTCCGTTTGCCTTTCACTCTGCGCAAGTCGAACCCATCCTGGACCAATTCGAGAAACTTGCCGAGTCTGTTCACTTTGGCAAAGAAGAAGTTCCACTCATTTCCTCTCTATTAGGCCGTTGTCTCAATGATTCTGAGAGGATTGATCCAGCTTACCTACGCAACCATGCCAGGCAACCAGTCAATTTCCTTGACGGATTAGTCTCTTCCCAGACTTCTGGTATGATTGATGAGAAGACTGTTTGGCTCGAAGTTGGCCCACACCCAGTATGCTTGGGAATGATCAAAGCTACTGTTGGTACTGCTACCATTGCTGCACCATCACTCCGCAGAAATGAGAGCGCATACAAGACCATCAGCAACAGTCTTAGCACTTTACACACCGCCGGTCTCGACATTGACTGGAATGAATATCACCGCGATTTCAATGACTGCATTCGCCTTCTCGATCTTCCAGCTTATGCATTTGACGACAAAAATTATTGGATTCAGTATGAAGGAGATTGGTGCTTGACCAAGGGCCAGAAGCCTGGAAAAGAGCCTCTCATGCTGGAGCCTCCAAAGCCCAAACTTTCGACATCCACCGTCCATTCGATCGTCAGCGAGAAAGTTGAGGGAGACGTTGTTACAATTTCGACCGAGTCTGACTTGGCAAGGGATGATCTCCGTGGGATTGTTAGTGGTCATGTTGTTAACGGTTCCCTGCTTTGCCCATCTGTAAGTTTGTCTACTAATCATACAACCTATACTAAACTAACAAATTATAGTCACTCTATGCTGATATGGCTATGACGGTGTGCGAGTATGCATACAAGCTTGCTCGCCCTGATTCCACCAACCTCGGCATTGACGTCGGGAGAATGAAGGTGCCCAAGCCATTGATTGCTGACCCTGCAGGGAAGACTCAGATCCTGAAGCTTACGGCGACTGTCAATGTGGCAAAGGACCGTGCAGATCTCATCTTCTCTAGCGGTGATGGCAAGACAAAGGTTGAGCATGCAAATTGCGTTGTATTCTTCAGTGATCTTGAAGAGTATAAAGCCGATTTCCAGAAGAACGCGTATCTTATACAATCACGACTTGACTGGCTACAAGAAGCTGAACGCAACGGGAAGGCTTCAAAGATTGGTCGTGGTCTCGCTTACAAACTCTTCGCTGCATTGGTTGATTATCAATCCAAATATCGTGGAATGGAAGAGGTGATCCTTGATAGTTCTAAAATGGAAGCTACAGCGCGTGTCAACTTCCAGACTTCTGAAAAGGACGGGACTTTCAAGTTCAGTCCATATTGGATCGACAGCGTGTCTCACATCTCTGGCTTCATCATCAATGGATCGGATGCTGTCGACTCACGTGAACAAGTTTACATCTCTCATGGCTGGGATTCAATGAGATTCTCCGAGTCTCTCTCGGCCGAGAAGACTTACCGATCATATGTTAGGATGCAGCCGCGAAAAGACAAGACTATGGCTGGTGATGTTTACGTCTTCGATGGAGACAGAATCGTTGGCATGGTTGGTGGTCTCGCATTCCAAGCTATCCCCCGAAAAGTTCTCAACATATTCCTTCCACCTGTTGGTGCTGCTAAGACTGCCCCAGTCGCCGCCAGGGCAGCTGCTAAACCAGCTGCTATTCAAGCTTCAGCTCCTGTGCGCACTAAGCCCGTGCAGAAGACGCAAGTCAGCAAGGCCAACATCGCTAGCGTGAATCAGAAGTTGAGAGGAGTCACTGCACAGGTGATGGATATTCTTGCGGCTGAAGTTGGAGTGACGCTAGACGAATTGGTGGACAACATTGCTTTCACTGATCTTGGTGTTGATTCCTTGATGGCACTGACAGTTTGTGGAAGACTGCGGGAAGAGCTTGAAATCGAAGTTAACTCTCATGACTTGATCGATTATTCTAATATTGGAGCCTTCAAGGCATTCTTAGCTCAATTCGAAGGAAATAACACTACTGCATACAGCGAGGATCCAAGCTCACCCATCTCTACATCAAGTGCAGAGCAATCGGTACATGACTTACAGGAAGACTCGGACTTCACGGCACCATCTGAAGATGATATGCCGGATGACTCTCCATCCGAAAATCTCGGCGACATCATCAGAGAGACTATTGCTGAAGAAATGGCAATCGACATTCTTGAGGTTACAAGCTCCCCTGATCTTGCTTCTTTAGGAATGGACTCATTGATGGCTCTTTCTGTACTTGGTCGTCTACGAGAGAAGACTGGTCTTTCTCTGCCATCTGACTTGTTCGTTACCAATCAAACGATCAAGGATATTGAGAAGGCTCTTAACATTGAAGCACCGGCAAAACCCAAACCCAAACCCAAGGCAGTGGTGAAAAAGGCAGCACCAGTACATACACCAGTAGTGTCTGTCACCACAGCTGTGGCTTCGGTTGCCCCGACTGTGCAGAGATCTGCTACCTCGGTTTTGTTGCAAGGTAACATGAGAAAAGCAAGCAGATATCTTTGGATCGTTCCTGACGGAAGTGGATCGGCAACTTCGTACATTGACATTCCTACCCTCTCGCCCGATGTTGCAGCTTTCGGACTGAACTCACCTTTCATGAAGACGCCTGAAGAGTTTGATTGTGGTGTTGTTGGCATTGCCACATACTACATCAAAGAAATGAAACGCCGTCAACCAAACGGCCCTTACATTTTGGCAGGTTGGAGTGCTGGAGGCGTCATTGCCTACGAAGTTGTAAACCAATTGACGAAAGCCAATGAAGTCGTAGACACGCTCATTCTCATTGACACGCCTTGCCCGGATATCATCGAGCCTCTTCCATCAACTCTCCACAAGTGGTTCGCCTCAATCGGTCTTCTTGGCGACGGAGACCCAACTAAGATCCCAGAATGGTTACTCCCTCACTTCGCTTCTTCTGTGCAAGCTCTTTCCACATACATGCCAGAAGCCATCGAACCCTCCAAGGTTCCAAAGGTCATGGCCATCTGGTGCGAAGACGGTGTATGCAAGGAACCTACCGATCCCCGACCTGATCCTTTCCCATACGGACACGCTCAATTCTTGTTAGACAATAGAACCGACTTTGGACCATACATATGGGACAAGTATCTCGGGAACGAAAAGTTCCAGACAAGGCACATGCCAGGAAATCATTTCTCTATGATGCACCCACCATATGTAAGTTTCTTACCGATCATTCCCCATAATCATTACTAATTGCATGACTAGGTACATCTTCTTGGTAAATATATGAAAGAAGCTCTCGAGATGTGATAGAACTTTGTTTGCCGGATTAGAAATTGTTGGCTCTGGATTTTTGGGTGGAATTTTTGGGGTGGAATTTTACTTTGGATAGAGCTCGTTCTTGTTTTGAAATTGGTATTAAGATTGAAATTCTCCTATAGGGAGTTTAGTTTCCTGTGTTTTACCTTTTTCTTAATTGTCTAAATAGCTAAATTGAATTGAATACATTTCTACAGTGCCACAATTGTCCTATCGAGTCTTTCGCGCTCCAAAGAAACTTCCCATCAGCAACTGAGACGACACATACGAAGAAGCTCAACTTTTTATCAGTGTCTATTTTTCTGCGAAGAAAAGTTGGGAAGCCTATACGGAAGTAACTGCCCAATAACGAACAACCCCAGTGCTTACCCCCCACTCAACCCCACACATCCAATCCCAACAATCAGGTCAGGAATACCCTGCTTGCGAAGATGCTGGAAGAGGTATGTGCTGGTAACCTACTGCTGATTCACATGGCCGAGAAAGCTACATCAATATATGTGATGCATGTACATCGTTTCCCCAATCCGGCACACGGCAAACAAAAGATATTTTCAGCACACCACTACGAATGGTGTAGGGGCATTGCATTGAGGGGGGGGGTGGGTGGGATTGGGAGCGGTGTCAGTCAGATTAGCCGCAGCTGTGGCCTATCATGTTGCGGTGCTGGTTGGTGTACCGTTATTAGTTCGCAGAAGGAAATATACGATACTGATCAGAATATCTGTAGTTTGGATGAGTGGCTGTTCTAGGATCTAGCCAGGATATGTAAGGCACGGAGCTGTCGGAGATACCGGCAGGAATTACGACTGCAACTGCAACTGCAACTGCAACTGTAAATAAATGTGCACTGCAATAAAGAGCTGGTGTCGATCGCATGCGATAAGGTCATTGCTTTCCCAACAAGAGGTCTACTGTACGTATTCTACTGTACGTATGGGTATGTTTCTAATCATCGTCATGTTTCTTTCTTCTATTTTTGCTTTTCCATGTGAAAGAGTCTACTGGTTCGTATTTTTCCTTCACTGGGCTGACGAGAGGAAATGGATGATTTCCGCTTAGCATACATCGCCTCCAACTTGATTTACATACGTACATACATGTTCCCGGCCCGGGATCGTGTTGTTATTCTTGGTAACTGAGAGATAGCTGGATAGATAGAGCGGAGAGCAAGCCGAGAATCATACGGTGCCGTAGCGCTTGGTTGCTTCCTTCCAGTTATCTTCGGTCGCATCGCTCGGGCTCGGCTTGGATGCAAGTGTGGCGCAATGTAATATGACGTAACGTCCTTCGGTTTCGCTTCGTAAATTACCGTATTGATAGTGGTTTGAGCAAGTAAAACATAGATTGAGTAAGGAATAAGAATAAAGAACACAGCATTTGCAAAATAGGTCTGCAAGTAAGTCTCACTGGATAGGAGTTGGAGTCAGGATGGTTAGTAGGTTTGGATTAGCAACCAACATCAGCTAGCTATTCCCTATTTCTCGGTCGGCATAACCGCATTAATCATAGAGTTTTCCTCGGTACGGCAACTAAAGGTACAGAGAGATCGTGTTTCGTCCGATACTGGTGCCGTTACAACGGGATGATAGAGGGGCCATTTGTACTAGTACATAGAGAGCAAAGTAATGCGATTGGTGGTTTGGAATACTACGTTGGCTGTTGGATTTGTGACGTTTCAGTTTAAGGGGAATTGGAATTGAGATGGATAGTGAAGGCTAATAATGGAAGGAAAAGAGAACGGGAGAACGAAGGTATGATTAGGCTAATAGACACGGGATTTTGACATGTGCACGCACTCATGCGCACGGCATTTAGGCAAGAGGGGCAGGGTTTTATGCATGTGCAGGGTAAAGTAGGGGTATGATTAGGGGATACGGGGATAAATCACGACAAGGTAAGGCTCGGAAGCATCCGACAGACGAGCGAGTAAGCGTGCGGCCTAGAAGTATTAGGCCGGGGCTGGGCTGTCGCTAGACAGGGTAATATATCTTGAATCTAGAACCTAATGAATGTTATGTCGTATCAATGTACCGTGAAGTACCTTCAGAGTGGATATAAAAAATACATTGGGATTATATTGCCTTTAAAGTTTCTTTTATCGACTCGATCTTATAGTTAGACGTACTTTATATGAAGGCTATCTGTGAAATATAAGCCGTAATTGTCACTTCTCTAGAAGTGGCGTCACTTTTGGAGTTTTCACACTATTCTAAGAAAGTACAGGCAAAGATCTAACCCTGTGCAGCTGCATTAGTTGACAGTTACCCGCTAATAGTACATCAATTGCTAGGTATAACATGCCCCCACATGTCCTCATAGACTTTATGTACAATTGTGGATTTCAGCATACAATCAAGATTACATCTCACCCATAATCTACAGCTCAGTCTCATCCAGGCAGCGTGATAGTTGGCTGGTTCGTAAGGTGCTAACAATAAGTCAGGCCCAACTCCATAAAATTGACTTCTTGAAAACGTAATTCTTAAGACGAACAGGCCAATGGTAATGTACCACTTGGATGGGAAAGTTAATTTCTCATGGTGGTAACGTTTGATCAGGTGGAAGAGAAGAAATATGATTTACTATGCATCACACCGAGTAAATTAAAAAAGGGAAAAATGAAAGCTTTCCTTCAGAAGAAAAGTGTTAACGAGTTTACGTGCAGTGCAGTAAGGCACACAGCCACCATATCGTTTACTACACTTGGATATTTACGAAAGTCTTCACCAAAAGTTGGGTAAAATGTTATAAAGCTGGAAATAAAAGCTTGAGGGGCGTTGTTTCGGAAGGTGCTCTTGGCTGGGAATATTGAGGCTGGCGTTGAATGCTCGGTTCTTGCTAAACACCTGGTAGTTAGTTCTCACATACAACCCTCATCAGCACCGTTTTAAGTCAGTATTCATCTGATCGTACTAGTGCATCTTGGAATCATGAAATAGGAGAATGATAAGCTGTGGGAATGAAACAAGCCTGGCTGGTGCCAACATAATGTGTCGTAATAACGACAAGACACTTGGGCATCATCGACAAAATCTGACACCAGAGACAGGAAAGATTACAGGAAGGCTTTTGCTCCCGCTCCTGGGAAATTTTGCTTTCCTTGCCGCAGCCGAGTACGATTGAGACAATTCCCAGCTTTCCATTACGAAAGGTCATTGTTGCTGACATCCATGTCTGTACAGATATCGGTACTGTACAATCAGTCGAAATATAGGCACCACCATCTCGATTACACATATTAGTGTCAGATAAAGTACCTTTTCCATGAAAACAAGTAGCCAAGCATCGCAAACTTGTGGCCAATCTTCCAACATAGGTACATTGGAGGCGAATGGAGCCTTGAGGCTGGCTAGCTATAGCCGTAGAGTAGTATTCCAATAACCATACCACGATCTAAAGCCTGCGATAAGAGACTTTACCCTGCCCAGAAGCATTAATGGAAGATGGTGTATGTGAATGTGTAAGTATATGTGTATGTGTGGTAGCGGAATACGGTCTCACTTGCATGGTACGGCTGACGGGATGGACTCGCCGGCTGCGAGCGGCCTGGTTGGAACCATCAGATTTCTTGCAAAACGAGAGTCAGAAGGGAAAATCTTCCGATAACTTGCGTGAGATATTCTCCGAGGTAACCTGGGTTCTAACGATAGATAATCAACCGCCTAACCGTCGTGAGAAATGAACCCATCGCTAAATAATAGAGTACGCGTTGGATTAGTAGTCACGGGGAAGAACACTGTTGTTGTTCCAAGGGCGATCTTCGGCTCATATCCATGTGAGTGGCGCCTGGGGTCAGCCAATCACTGTGAGTCATCGGATCCTTCGAGTTTCTTAATTGGAGCACGGAAAGAGTTCTGCTGGTGTTGAGTGGTTCGAGGTTTGTGTGGCGGGAAACCCCATCGGATGTCCGGCGAGTTTCAGGCTGTTCATTGAATCTACGACCACACTGTAATCTTGAATGAGTTGAAGCAAAAATTCCTAGACCTCATTTACAGTGTCTTTGGGTCATCGACTCTATCTAAAATGATGCTCATGTTAGGGCATTCTGCTGACAGAGGTATTAATGGATGTACTTGTGCCTCTCTCCAGAGAGCCTATTTGCCAAATGCATTATAACCTGACATTGCATGATTGTAGTGCTTGGTAGTTTAAGTAATTGGACAGCGATCGAAAGGAGAAATGCTTAGCAATCGTATCCAACCCTTCCAGCTGTTGCATCTCACTTAGAGTATTTCAAATCGTCCCAGATCTAAGTTTGCGTGGTGCATTGAATGATGCATGTATATCAACCGGGATGCATGAGCATACCAAAGATCACTTAACCCTGGGATATCTTGCAGATTGCAGTGACAGTCACTCTTTAAAATGGTAAATTTGGCTTGAGAAAATCAAGATATTGTAGCTCTAGGGACTCGGAGATGGCGGCAACTTCCAATTATGACCCCAGCATGCAGATGAAGGATACTTCAAGTGAATCTATATCGAAGTACATGATAAAAAAGTACAAATTTGGACAAGTAGCGCAGCATACGCCCAGTGAAAAATATAACAGCCTCCATGATGCAAGTGTGCGTCAAATCTTCCTCTCATCAGCGGAGATTTAAAGAACCTGAAACTCCTGTGTATGCCCTGTCTTTATGTATATTGCTGCATCATAACCGTATCCATACCCCAACTCCTAGAGAATGTCTGTAGCTTTCGTCGTATGCCATCCAGCATCCGCAGTGTAACTCCCGTTTCCAGTAAGGATATGCAGTGATTCAAGACATCCTCAGGCTTGTGAAGTTCCACATACCCGTCGCCTCTACTGAGGACTGGCACACCTACTCCATTCCAAAGATAAGCTCTTACCGAGGCATCGTCTGGAGTCACAGCATCAATCGAGAATATTGGGTCTTTATCCATCCCCTGCGTATGTCTCTCTCTCCGTGCTACACTCTCAAGCCACAAAATCATGGTAGCACGATAGACAGCTACCGACCACCAGTGGGGACGTCCCTCTTTTGGCATTGAGGTCACGAGACGAATCACCTGCCCGCAATGGAATAGAGCCTCGCCAGGCTCGTAAATGCATCGCTTGTATCGAAGTAGAATTTCCGCAGTCGTACCATCGAAATCTTCCTTCCGAGCAAGCCGTTCAATCTCGGGGAATGAAGTGACAGCATTCAAGCTGACAAGATGGTAAAGAACGAGGTTCGCACGCGTAACGGGACAGTTTGGGTCGCTTTTAGAATGATATGCACAGAGGTCATACCATTTCTTCAGTAATGATTGCGCCTCCTCCAAGCGTAACAAGTTGGAGGCTTTAGTTACAGTTCTCGTGCCTTGTCGAGAGCTGAATACATCCGGGTAACAGCTTAGAGATTGATTCAGATGACACAGCGAGCTATGAAGCGGATGCAGTAAGAGCTTAAGTTGAAGTGGCGACAATTGACCATACCGTCTTTCAATGTTATCGCATAACATATCTCGGAAAAGGTCGCACAGGGAGGGTCCCACGGGCGGAGTTCCTAAAGAGCTCGGATTGAGAAGCCAGTCGGTGCCAATATATGTTTGCTGAATCATCGTTGCCCATTCATTAGCATCCTTGGCAAGCCAAAGACACTCTGGACCTGGCATTGGAGTCTCGAGTTCGGTAATGGACATTATAGGTGCAGTATCATGAAATAAGCTCAGCTCCTGGTCGACCATTGTCCAGTTGTATACCAATCTAAACCTCATCAGCTTTGTTTGCTTGAATAGTGTACCTAATGTGGGGAATGGAAAACGCCATGAGTAGGAAAAATAATTCACGATCCCAAAATAAGACGCCATACCTGTTTTTCTTTTCTCGCTGTAACCAAATCCTCCATTGTTTTTCTGGATTCGATAGGTCGGGAAAGGTGGGTGTCAATGGCAAATGAGGCTCTAGCATCCCGCCATGCTTTAGCATCTACATTAAACACTGTCAGTATTCGGCATGAATTATCGTGGGTGTGGAGAGACACTCACGGCAAGATACATCCCTCGTTGAGCCATAGCCAAGTTCATGTGGGACGCATCGCCACCCCACGCGCCAAGGATTGTAAAAAGCAATGCACATTTTAGCACGATTGGATCAGCTGATAGCTCGACGTCCTTCTCCATGATTTTAAACAGCGAGATGCGACAAGCCTCAGTCAAGCCTGCAGTCAGACATCTAGCTTCAGCTGTCGGTAGAGCTGCTGCACCGTGTGCTATCATCAGCAACAAGAGTAGGGTAGATGTTTGATTGTTAAGCACAAGCTCATTTGGGTCGAGGATACCACCACTGATCAATGTGTAGTACGGAGCTAAGCTGCTAACGTGGCTGCGAAGGAAATATTCCAGAACATTCGAGGGCGGTAGGACGAGAAAATTAAATCCCCCGTCGGGACTTGGGTAGCTGGATGTCTTTGCCCAACTCTTCATACCTCCTCTGTGTGTTTCAAGCGCAGTGTGTAAAAAGCTCTGCGTAATGGCAATTATCCTATCCCGAGTACTGGCACTTACAGAGACAACCGATATGCCTCCTCCGTATTGAATTTCTGGTGGCTTCACATCATGATCTAAGATATCCCACGTACTGTCGTGGTTGGATCTTTGCTCCAAGTTCTCGAGGTATGTAATTGCAGTTCTTGGTGATAAGCTGGAAGGAGGACGAGGGTTACACCGCGCAAGTGGCCACGCTGATTCTGCAGCTATAAGAAGCTCGAAGTCTGTAGTATTATGATTTAAAGTCATTGGAGCCGAGATTTCCGCTTGCTTGACTTGACGATTTGCTTCTCCTTGGGACGAGATACTGGAACTTTTGGCATGAGACAGAGAAGGGGAGGGATGGATCGAACCGGATATCATCGCCCCGGAGTTCGACGATGTATCACTTGATTCTAAGAATGCCGGCAGTGATAAGTTGTGAGGTATCTCATTCCCCATCGAGTATATTTCAAGATCCAACGGATACTGACTCCATGCCATCAAGTCCTGGTAGTTGATGTTCCCATTCAGAGGATCTTTGTTGACGAACATTGAATGGTCAACACCGATATTTCCATTCGGAGAATTTCCAAACCCATCGAGCGTGAAATTAAGGTCATGTATAGTATGATCGGCGTGTGCGTGTGATAGTTCAGTGAACTGAGGATCTATTGAGGTACTGTGGGGACTGACGTCGTTTTCGGCAAATGATTCTTTGGATGGCATATCTTGATCCATCGGTTCGTGACTTGTCGGTGGTTGTTGAGGTGGTGGGGTCTTTTTCTGAGAGGTCGAATTTCGGTTCGCAGCTTTGGACGACCGTCGAGCATATCTGCTTGCACATGGGAGATTCTTCTCTGCGCACCTTGAACAAGGAACTCTTTTATCACAACCCGTCTTCGCACTTGCACAGTTGATACATGCAATCGGTGTCCGTCCATTCACGGTTGGCACACCTCCTGGTAAGGGCTCCATCGGGTCCTTCGCTTCATGGTAGGTAGAATGGTGTCTCTGTAATAGATCCCTAGCAATCAATCGTTAACAAAGGCCGAGTCTGATATCATGATGAGATGTTCCAGGAGTAATACCTTCTAGGGAATGATAGTTGGCACAGGCTACACCTGTGTGGCTTCACGTTTGTGTCTGGCAACAACACGGTATCAGTATCATCGAAAAGCAATGATAAGTAAGGCTCATTCGGAACACCCACGACTTGGTATATGCCTCTCCAGATGCTCCTTTCGAGTAAAACTCTTTCCACAATATGTACAGAAAATCATATTCTCCATTTAATGTTGAACTGATGCTCCGGTTTCGTTCTCGTTCTTTCCATTGATGTATATAACTTCAGGATATCGGATACTTTAAAGATGTTTAAGTCCTTGCTCAAGCTCTGGAGTGAGCAGTAATGTATGGGTGCGGCGGAGATATGGAGGAAGCTAGGGCTGTATACAGGGAAAATAACATTTGGTAGGGTTAATAATAGAGGAGCCAAGCACCCAGCATCTTATGCCGTATGGCCATGTCAGACCATCCTCATGAGTCTACCGGGGGGCCCTTGGAGAAACTCTGTCTAATCTTCGCCGACCATTTACGGAATGGTCGTATTGACAATGCTGTGGCTTTGTGAGCCATCGTGGAAGCTTGGTGTGAACATAGAAGTGAGTTGAGGCTGACTGATCAGTGACAATCGCAGTACCGCTAGTTTGAAGGATCCCAAAGACCTTTTTCGTGTATTGTAGCGATACCAGGACCAGACCCCCTCGTGTCGATCTGGTTGAATGGCTCCATTTACGCCCGCGAGCCACTTTCTCTAGGACCTTAGCAAACAGCTGAGTTAAAACAGCTGTGGTACAAATGTAATATCATATTCAATAAGTGTTCCTGTAGGTACCCATACGTATAGCTCGAAGAAGCAGTGTATATCTCGTCAAGAAATTTCCTCTTCTCCAACGTGTGTCAGAAATCTCAACAAATGAAGTCTCCACTGGAAGTATTGTTACCTACAAAGTCCATGCCACAGTGTCATTGCATCTCAAATCATCGTCTTTCATGGATGATGTGAGGCCCCACGTGTATGCAATCAACGCGGGATGTAATTAAAAGCTCGTTGTAGTATGATTATGCAAGATTCCGTTGCATTCGAACGAGGTCTATGGCAACAGGAAGTAGTGGGAGCACAAGTAGTTGCAGTATCTAATGTATGACGGATCAAAAGAGCTATGTAGATTACCTAGATAGGATGAAATTTAGCTAAAGATCTGTGTGGAGATGGGAGTACCGATGGAGGTGTGATCAAGCCGTTGAATTAAGATAAGAAAAAAGGTGTTGCGCTCCCGAAGGACCACGAAAAGGAATGAATCAAGCTAGTATTCATTTAGTTATTCCAAAGGTTAGTGTCGCCTAGTGTATTTGGTGTGTGTTGTGTATGGCCAAGGTAGGTGCGGTGTTCAAAGTGTTGCGACTAGGTAGCGCAGACTGCTAATGATTTGTTGTGCTCACTGCTCAAAGTCTGAAGCTGTCGGAAGAAATAATTCGAAAACTAAAAGATGTTACACAGTAGAAGAAGGGCCCATGGAAGGCCTTTGCACCCGGGCTAGCAGGGAACAAAATAACCAGTCTAACCTATTAAGCCCCGTAAGCCTAGGAAATCAGAATAAGGTACACGCAGGATTACTGCAGATATCGATAGCTAGGGTATATATGAGGGAGAGCAAGAGCTTGTTGTTAGGAGTTAAGGATCATGCACGTCATCGAGTAGCGAATGATGATTCGATATTAATGATTTGAACAACGCACGAGGAAACGTAATCTTGGTACTCTCCTTGAGTCTTGCAGCTGTGCAAGCCAAGGAGAGTGAGAGCGAGCGTACGAGGGTGTGTGTTGTATTGCGAGTACGATACGTACCTAGTATTATCTACAACTTAGGTAGACGATAATCTTAACCCGAAGGAATTTATACCCCTGAACCTATACAACTTTAAAGCACATACACTATGCGCACCAAAAATGCATAGCAGATGCACACCAACATTCTAAACAGGTAATATGGTGCTAGTCTGGATTAGTATCAAAATATCGTGGCTTGAGCTCTAGATATACATCGAGAAGGCTACATGAAGCATGGAGCATGTGCAACCCACCCATCCTGTTATGCTTAGAGCGTGGGATTATGGCGATTTCCATCAAATTCCCTAAAAGGAACGGTGAGGCCTGCATCTCAAAAGCTTGGCCTGGTTAGCGTATGCCTTATGGGACGAATAAACAAAAGAAAACATGTACAAAAATGTACCTAGTGAGAAACGAGAAGTTAGAATACGAAAGACAGAATGATTTATTCGAGCAAAGATAACGATAGACCGACAACATCCAGGTCATCAAAGAAAGTAAGGATTATCAACGTTGCCATTTCAAGACGTCGCGAAGGAAGAGGAAGACTGACCTGGGAATCCACTCTCCGTCAATGCTTCTTCTATCCTTACCCCTATCCTGTTTCTGAGAAGGTATTCATTCAAACAAGGGAAGATCTCACGACGCGGATGAATCTGGGGATACATGTTTCGTAGTTTATCTCTGAGTATTCCCCATGTCTTCCCCTTCAGCTTCCCGGATTCATGCCCTTAGTTAAACCGTAGCTTGTATCCCCACCTCAGCTCATTCCTCCAACACTATCTTGTTGACATATTCCGGGGTACCGGAGGGGCAGCGTTACCAGAGTTTGGCTTCACTTCCAACCTCAAGAACAGGCTTCAAGGCGGCAGCGAGAGTGAAAAACTCGCTCACTTTATGCCCCGGTGCTTGTTTGTTATTATTCTATGCATTCTTCCGGACCGTTTGCCGGCTCATGGCAATAGAATCAAAACTTGATGTTGGTCAGAGATACCGTGAAGGAGCAGGTAAGCAGGGGAGGGGTATGGCGCAACTCAGATGCCATCCAAGGTTTATGCGATCGATAAGTGGTTTCGAGGAGGGATTCAGCTGGAAAGCTTTAAAACTGCAGTCGTTTGTCTCGAGAGCTCAAGGAGACATTTTTTGTAAAACCTGGTTCTCCATTGTCCTTATCGTAAAAATTTCAAGGCAGAAATCTACACACCTCCATTTCATGAATGTGTAGATCTTTCATCTATATAACACGGATTTTTAGCAAGATATCCATCCTCTGCTGTCGTCCCACAGGAGAATCGATTCTATCGCGGACTCCTTTTCCATATTCCCGTCGCTTCCAATTCTCTTTGTCGGAACAATTGAAGCGGACTTCCGAACGCCACCAACGCAACCCTATCTTATCGTTATCCAGGGCGTTCTTGTTTTTTGTGAATGTCACTGTCTCCAGATTTTATGTTTCAAATAAATCCCCAGCTAGCTTTCCGTACTGGATGGTTTCACGGGCGCTGCTGTGATTACTGTATCTCAGAATTCGATATGCCGCCTTGCTACATGTCAGAGCCGGCTATGACGCGTCGCACTTCCGTTATAAATCCTTCCGATATCAGCTGGGAGACCCCCGTCCGAACCGATGTACACCAACAATAACCACACAGCCTACACGGCTCATGGAGTTGCTAACACGCGAGCACGTCTGTCGAACCTTTTCGTATCCATTCCGACAAGAAGTAACTCGTACTTTGCTTGACCGAGGCCTCCGAAGTCTTGGCTGCCTGATGGTATGCCGTGTTCCCATAAGCCCCGAGAAGCCCATGAGAATGATACGAGGTAGTTTTTCCACTTCACCACTGCTACGGTATGTTGCAGCATGAATTCATACATCCGCCTATCAATTAATGGCATCGCTGGCAAATGCTTAAAGTGATAAATATAGCATAGTCGCTCAGCCTTTGAACACAGCCTTACTATACATTGGATTCTACCGACTTCGGACGTAACAGCTAAAACAACGAAAATCAAATCGCTTCAAGCCCCGATATCCGACATATAGTGGCGTCAAGCATTTGAGATATCTCAAACACAGAGTATAACGAGAGAAAAAGGCAAAATTGCAACAGATATGATTAGCCAAACATCCGTGTGGAGGTTTTACGCCTCGTGTGGCAGAGAACCACGTTACCATTTACTCGAAGAATAATTCTAAGCATCGATACGTGCAGAAGCTATGACCCATAGTTCAAGCCATTCGTCCTTTGTGTTGGGTTACTAGTTTTCTTCATGCTTAAACTTGAAACAAACCTGCAGTTTCATGCACATGAAGTATTGGGAACACAAAGAACTGAGCGAGTTATGAGCGGAAAAACCCCAGCCCAAACTTACTCGATCATCTCGATATTATTGTAGATATCTACAAGTAGTCGGGTAAAAGCAAAATGGTGAACGCCATCCTGAAGGCAGCCGTTTTTGTGGCAGATTCAGCATGCTTAACATGGATGACGACTTTGTGGAGCGACAAACATATTAAACATTCCATCTTCTACGCAGTCAACTAAATGTTGTGTTCTGCCACCTATTTACAGGCAGTTCGTAACAGTTTTTGATAGCGGATGCTGTTTGGTGGCTGTTTTTACCACTCTACCATGAACTGAAAAGCGGATCATGGCCGCCGATCTTGCCCCTATCTTATAGCAACCAGTCACAAAGCCGTTAGCCTACTGGGCTGAAATACGTCCAACGCCTGGCTTCTGTCGTACATTATATATCAAAAAGGAACATCAACGGTTCTGAGGTGCTGAGAAACCCATGCCGGTGTATTGACGCGACCCTTCGGAGTTACCATAGCACTATCCACCAGAATGAGGCGATACACCGAGGCCTTAGCAATCTCCAGTGAGCTGCCGTGCAATACATGCTCAAACGACATCACACCTATCACCATAGCATTTACCACATGCAGAAATGCAAGAACGTTCATCCGGATCAGGTCCCACGGTCAGTTGCAACGATCTTTGAAGTTACATGTGCAAATCATACTGTGTGTTGCCACCATTAGGTTGGGGTCGACAGTGCACCATATCCACGTAAGTGCTTCTAGACTGGAGATGTTACCGAGACAAGAGACCAGGGTTGTCGTGAGGATTCATTGTCATTGATGATGCCGCGCGTTATACGAAATCTCGCATCGCACACGGACGAACAGCGCGTTCATTCAGACCAAGGACCACTGCGATCTATGCACTGGGTGATTCGGTCGCACTGCTGGCAAAGCAGGCCTCTACCTAGAGTAACGAAACTATGAGTAATGTCAGAGTTACATCTACTGATGCTACAAGACAACTTGACAAGGAAAGATTTCTAAGCGTTATGTAGCTTCCATAACTAGATAGATTTTCCTCGCCAAAGCTTCGTATCAATCGATTCCGATAGCCATATAATCGGCCAAGCCGGTATTTTGCATCTTACAAAACATCCATGATCTGCGTTCACCGCGACAGCGAGAGTTCTAGTCACTAGTGTTGAACTTGATCTCATCATCAAGGTGACATCACATCGTCCTGGGCCAACCATGAAGTCGAGAGATATCTTCATGCCATATTCTTGCCACGAGATATTTATGTCAAGCCGCCATTTACCCAGTGGAAGGTTCTCTTGATCTGCGCCAAGCACTTCCGTTGTCAGATCAGAAATGCCGGGTTGGTTTGGGACTGTTGCCAAACCCCTCTCCTTCAAGACTTTCTCCTCCACTCCCCGCTAAAATATTGTATGGACAACGGAAAGGCTAATTTAGTGGAGAGCCATACTGATTCCAAATCAGCGTTACCCCATACATATCACATAATCTTCCGAGTTGCCTCTTTTCCTTCCGTTTCCCCTTTCCGCTTTCTCACCTATCCACTCCGCCTCACCTTTTTCCGCTCACCTCATCAAGTCTCACCTCACCTCATGTGATGTCATCAAGCATCTGGAATGCGCATAAGTCCTTCATATTTCCAAGGTGTTTCCTTTTCTCCGTTGTCCGTAGTTCGACAGCCGTTTTCATTTGGTTGTAGGGATCTCGAGATACATGCTCCGACTGGACGGGGGATGGAAATAAAGATAATGTAGTGAGACACAAGGTTTGTTGAGGATCTTTACGCAAATATCGCGGCGATTTCCCCCTGCAGCATTGCCGGGAGCCGGCAACCGGAAACAATATTCACCGATGCGCAAGGGCGCCCCATGCTGTGAGACTGAGCGACCCTAGCACAAGATATCTTCACACACGAAGAGTTCCTCCCAGGTCTTACTCTACCGTTTCTTCAGATTAAATCTGACCATGAACCAGCAATACAAGGATTGATTAACTGGACAACGTTATCAATAATGGATTCAATGAAATAATCTATTGTGAAGCACGCCATATGATGCAATATCCATGGTTTTTCTAGTCCCAGGCCCCTACGTTTCTTCTTTCTCTTCCTTGCATGGCTGTCGGATATTTGTGCATTGCTGCTATCAGACAAGAAATACTACTTTTTACATACTAAACAACCATACAAGAAACTGCATCATATAAGATTGTACGAATCCGAGCCAGAAAAGGCGGTATATACCCTCAAGTGAACTAGCTCAAGTCACTGCAGGTCTTCCTGCACGTAATCAGAGCTACAACGGTTAATCCCCATTGCTACTGCATGGTATATCATAGTGAAGATCATCAGCCTTGTGTAGATCGAACGTTCAAGGTCGCATAGGTTGAAACCCATCACTTGTGGACCTTCGTTCAGATCGGCATCGGACATATTTGTCTCCTGGGAGAGTCCCAGCACCACTGACTCTGACTGTAATGATTTTCTAGGATGGAATGACCTCGCATGATATTACCAAGTAGCTAAGATAGGCAGAGAAAGACGTTACGTGTCTCCCCACGCATGCTCTAGTAATCCCCCCACTTCTACCTCCCTTCTCGAACCGGACTTTGGTCCTGCCCTGGCAAATACCCGATTCTACGGATATTTCAGATCTTCACTCTGTTATCTCATTCAGGCATATAACATGGGTGACGCTCAGAACAGCAGATCTTCTCCTTCCTTAAACTTCGATGCTACTCAAACCGCGTGCTCATGATTATGTTCCCTGTATTTTGAATATTCTTCGCTATCTCTGACCTTTCATGGTGCAGCCAGGAATTTCACGTAATATGAGATGTTTTTGCTGAATATTTACCTCATTAACGTCAAGGCGATCTACTACATGTCTATGACTGACAGGATTCTGGTAGTCATTGAGAATTCCCACTTTGTATGCTCTTTTTTATCTCTGTTTTCTTTCACTTTCCGTTCATCTACGAAAAGAGATAGACGGGAGCAAGTTAGGCGAGAAGGAGGGTACGACTACTCAGATCGATCATATTTCTAAATTTTTTATCTTCGAAAGATTCTTGTGTTTCTTGTAAGTCTGTATATGACCAATATTCTCCCCATAGCAACATTTTGAGACTAAGAGTTACTTATATCCTCCAATACAACTCAAACTTACTGAGTGCTGTATCCTAACACCCTGCTGTCTCTTTACTTCTACATTTTAAGATTTTTGCAATTTCGCTGCGAATTGATGCTTCCAGAATCCAACAGTTTGGTCTAGAGTCCCTGTGTATGCTCAGGGCTCTTGGTTGCTCTCACCTGTCTAACAGTTAGATATCAATATTCTATAATTTCTATTAGACTCCTCAACTGATTTCTAGTGACCTTTGTACTCTATTTTGTGAAAGTGAAGCTTGTATCGAGTCTGTCTTACACTCCTCTCAACTTCCTTTGCCCCTATTCCACCATCACCATACACACACATTCTCTCTCTCTCTCTACTATGTATTATTATCCCTTTGAATCCAAGCCAATAGCCTAATACTATTTCAAAATTCTTCGACTTGCCTTTCATTCTTCAATAATATTCTACTAATACTTATAAACTATGTAGATCTTTCAAGTATTCTGCACGTAAGCTTGATTTCGCGACGGTTTGATAATCTACAATGAGAAACCAACATTTTACCCCAGCAGCCGCTGTTGCCGCATCCGCTGTTGCCACTCAAAATCCGCAGTGAAATCTGCACAATCTAATATCACAATCTTTGTTTGCCTAATACTCATCACTGTAAATCCACTCGACCCAAGCCTTCCTCTCCTGGAGTCTCAGATTACTGTACTATACTACGTGTCTCTCTGACCACCATTTCAGTCCTGATCTGCTGACTGAGTTGTAGGGTCCTAGGGAGAGAGGAGGGAAAAGGAGGCTGAGTAGGGGTTTTTAATATTTGATATCATGTTGGAGCATGTTACCACATTATACAGTATTATAACTGTCCCAAGTATGGCTTCTCACCAAACCTCAAGTATGCTATCCAAGGATAGAATCCCAAGTATAAACATCTCAAGTACAAACATCTCAAGTATAAACATCTCAAGTATAAACATCCCAAGTACAAACATCCCAAGTACAAACATCCCATGTATACCATCTTAAGTCTACCATACAAGAAAAATATTATTCTATTTAAAATTAGCCGACCAAAGGGTAAAAACGGTTAAGCATACCCGTCCAGGTAAAAAAAAGAAACGTCCCAAGTATATTATCCCTAGCATACCATCCCAAGTACACCCACCATCCCGGGCACAAAACCCCATGTCCACCGGCAGCAAGTCCTCCCAACCCAAGCAAACCCATGAAAGCACGCTTTGTCACCCTCAACCAACCGCCTATAGGAATAGCCCCCAAACTGCAATGTATCTCCACTGTGCCCATCTAGCGCGGAATCTATCAACATCGCTAACCCATTGTTCCAGACCAACAGACCAACAGTAAGCAGAAGTAGGGGGTTAAGAAAGGGAAGGGGGGAATAGGCTATGTGAAGAAAGCAGAGATCAGTAGTCAGAGTGCAGGAAGGGGGATCGGTAGAGAGGCGAAGAGATACGCGAAGGTAGATGATAAATTGTTAGGTAAAGAGATGTGGAATCAAGAACGTAGAATTGATATACAGAGGATAGAACTGATAAATAAGTGGTAAGATGATTACTATAAGCATGCACTGTGTAGATGAAACAAATGGGAGGGTAATATTGGAGTTATCCTGCTTTCTTCTCCAAATGTGGGGGTTAGATAAGGGAGTTATGTAGTCTGAGTTTAGTTTTCGGTGTGGTGTGATCATGTTGTACGTTTGTTGTATGTTGTGTGTTACTTGCCATGTGCTTTTGAAGGTTGCGGCTACATACTTCGGGTATATACGCATGTACATACATACATACACCAATGATATATGAATATGATAATACAGCCAGCCAGCCCTCATACTGGTCGAAATAGATACAGATAATTGTAAGCAACACCGAGCGTTCCGAGCCCCCATCTAAGCGCATTCAGTTTCAACCGCCTAACCATCCCTCCCTCTACCCCTCAACCACGCCCACCACTTCGCCCCTCCCCCCTCCCCCCAATGTCCCCTAACAACCCTCAACAGCCCCCACGCCACCCCCCTATAAACCACTGTACAAACGCCCAACGCGATCAAGTTCCACAAGGGATCTGTATCCAGCCCATACAATCTCAACGCCTGTCTGCCATCCACAATTGGGCATTCCCCCGAGGGTAATCTCTGCTGCTGCGTGCATGAAAAATGTATATCCCTTAGGGTATACGGCGCGAGATTGCGGATGGCATAGCGTATCGGAGAGAGGTAGTTGATGTCTTGCAGGAAGGTGGGCATGTCGATGGAGAGGATGCCAGACATGAATTGCGCGATGGAGAGGAAGACGCTGGTGAGGTTGACAGCAAAGCCGGTGTGGGAAAAGAGGGTGTTGAACTGAGGGGGGAGGTTGGTTAGTGTTTATAATTCCATTATAGATATTGGGGTCGAGAAATGAAAAAGCAGGAAAGATGAACATCACATACCATAATCCCCAAACTCTCCCCACAATTAACAATACAAAAGCAATTAAAAAAGCAAACAAAGAAAACCTTCGCATTCCTCGGCAACCCTGCCGCCAGATCCGTCAAAATGGCGAAAATAAACGAAGTGATAACCTCAAACGGTACTTCTAAAGTGACATACTGTGCAAAAAATGCTTCAACACTGTATATACCGTCATCATTTTCCCTATAGAAGACATCCTTCTCATTTGGATAAATCGCCACATTCTGCAGCATGCCAACGAAGTAGAATGCGCAGAATTCCTGGATAAATCCGAAGCGCGTTTGCACGGAGTAGTAGTCATGTTTGAGCGGCGCGAAGAAGAGCGCGAGGATGATGCTAAGACCAACGACTTGCATGATGCGGGCGGCGAGGAGGGGTGGTTGCCGACGGAAGTTGATAGATGCGCGGTGCACGAGAATAGGGTAGGCGGAGAAGAACCCCGAGGTTTTGCGGACAAGGGAGCCGAGTTCGGCGGGGGTGTTGATGGTTGTTGGGATGATAGTTTTCATGTAGTCTCCTGATGACCAGGAATCGATCAGGGTGCGGACAGTGGTACGGGTTGCTTCTTCTCGACTTGACTTTTGAAGATCGATAGTGATGAGGTCTAGAGCGAAGTCGGCGGGATTGGTGGTAGTGGGACAAGGGAATCCGAGAGCGTCGAAATGGGAGAGCATGCCGTTGCCTTTTCCTGCGTAGACGGGGAAACCGCCGCGGGCGAGGAGAAGAACTGTGCCGAAGTGTTTGAAGATGTCGGAGCGGGATTGATGGATGGTGAGAATTAGGGTACGACCTTCTTGTGCGAGACCTTGAAGGACTTCCATAATTGAGCTGGCTGTGAATGCATCAAGGCCAGATGTTGGTTCATCAAGTAGAAGTACCTGAATAGTAGGAATTAGCTTGAATTCTTGCTTGAATTTGAATTGAAATCGATGAGATAGACTGTTCAACTCACTCTTGGATCTGTCAAGATTTGAACCGCAATTGTTACTCGACGCTTCTCACCTCCTGAGATACCTTTAATGAGATCAGAACCAATAAGATTGTCTGCACAATCCTTGAGTCCCATCTTCAAGAGAACATCTTCCGCACGTTGACGCTTTTGTTCTTTCGTCATAAAAGTTGGAAGACGAAGGCCGGCAGCGAAGTGGAGAGTTTCTCGAACAGTCAAAGAAGGAAGAAGTGCATCGTCATCTTGGCACACATAGCAGCACACCGATCTAATGACAGAATTCGAGGGCACCGCTCCGTTGAAGGTCATATCGCCGTTCGGTCGATACTTTGTTCCCAGAGTATTGTGAAGACGCAGGGCCATCGAATTGAGCAATGAGGTCTTTCCCGAACCAGATGGACCCATAATGACATTGAGCGTACCGGCCTGAAAAGTTGCGTTGATCGGATGCAAAATGGTTTTTGTAGGTAACTTTTTTCCCCAAATATTTCTTTTATCCAGATCCAGAGTGAATTTTTCCAGACGAACGTCGACCTGAGTTCCGGTGTCAGTAAAGCTCATGGTGGAAATGAAGGGAAAAGAAGCTCCACAACGTGTATGTTAAAAGAATCGTATAAGTTTACAATTGAGAAGGATATCATAGAGAGGGATTCGTCATAGAAATAATATAGAAATCTGCTTACAGTCCTAACCTCTGCCGCCGATCTGGCTTTCATCTTCTCTTTCCCAGCAGAAAAATCCGTATCTGATCCTCTCGCTCTCGCAATCGTCATTTCGACCTTAATGAATCGCAGGCCAATGCCCGCCAGAACATAAAACATGATTGCGTAGCAAAGCAGTATGACAATCGGCCTTTCAATCCAATTGTGAGGAAATCCTAGTGAATCCATGATGAATGCACCAGTATATTCTGCACATTCAGGATTCGATTCGCCCCCTGGATAAGGACAGTCGTAGAATTGACCAACGAATTCATTGGCGCACAAAGCTCCAAATGCATAGAAACAATATGCGGTCCATTTCAACCAGCGCACATACACCGGTATAGAATTACTCTGAATGAAGAAACCACATGCAAAGCTCTGGACCGTGTAGCCCATATTCGCAATGAGAGAGGCACCGGGAAAATTCCTGATCGCTGCTACACAAGTCATGGCTAAAGAAACAGCGATGTATTGGCAGAGCAAGACAATCGAGAAGAACGTGAGAAATGTAGATGCTTCGGCTCTAAATCCCGCCATCCAGTAGAATATCAGTGAGTAAAGGAGTGGAACTGGTAGATCCTCAGTGAAGAATCTTGCTAGTCTCCTACTTAGCAGAAATGGAATAACATCGACAACGTTTTCATTGTTCTCACGGTCAAACACTTGGATGTCTATCGTGAGACGATACGTCTCAAACAGGAGTATTAGATAACCTTGTAAGGCAGCAGCATTATAAAGCGCTCCTTCACGACTGCGAATACCGGATAGATCTTCGCTTAGGTTAAAGAATACCCAGCCGCTCATGATTCCCATCCCGATGGCTTCCACAAGAGAGCCACCCATCCCCATCGGATCACGATAGGTAGTCAGTAGGGTGCGAGCTGTCAAAACTCGTGTTTGTCGAATGAACGGCGAGTGTTGCTGTGAAATCGTAGTGGTCGAGGTATTCTGTGTTGTGGGCGTTGTGTCTTTGGCTTGCTTCTCATTGTCCTGAAATAGCCTTATGTCCTCCTCAGTCCAAGCGGATTTTAAACGATCAACCCTCTCTGATGATTCTGCCTCTAGCTCAGGGGATCGGTTATCGATGGCTGCAATATCGATGAGAAACTCGGCTGGGTTGACGAAAGCAGGTAATTCCAATCCAAGACGACTAAACCAAGGCAAGCAATCCGACGCTGCCCCAGAATACACTGGACTACCTCTTGTCAAGATGACCAATCCATCAAACATGCCCCATATTTCAGATCTAGGTTGATGTATCGTCGTTATAATAGTCCGGCCCCTCTTAGCCAACCCTTTTAATGTTCGCACTAATTGAAAAGCACTCGTTGCGTCCAAACCGGTCGTCGGCTCATCCAAGAACAGCACGCTCGGGTTACTCAACAGTTGCACACCAATACTCGTCCTCCTCTTCTCACCGCCAGAACAACCTTTATGTAACGTATTTCCAATTCTCGTATTTGCGCATTCCTTCAATCCAAGCTCCAGAATTACCTCCTCTACAATCTTTTTTCGTTCCTCCTGTGTCGTCGGTGGCGGGAGTCGCAAATCCGCAGCGAATTGTAACGTTTCGCGGACCGTGAGAGTGGGTAATAATATATCTTGTTGCATGACATATGCACTCCGAACACTGTGTACGCCACTCATACCATTGAACGTCGTCGTTCCACCAATTGTCAACCTCCCACTCGTCATTCGTTCTGCCATTGTATTCAACATAGTTGTTTTGCCCGAACCGCTTCCTCCAATGATGGCAGTGAGCGTGCCGACGGGCATCGAGGCAGAGACTGAGTGCAGAATCTGCTTCGTGGTGGATGTGGCAACTCCATCTTGGTCTTTCTTACGCGGCAGATATTTTTGTATTGAGAATGCTGAGGGAGATATATCAACGCTAACGGAAAGGTTTCGAATTTGCACATTGACCGGATCGACTGCAGACAAAGAGAAGGGACTGCTGTGGGTGGTAGAAATGGCTTGCAAGCCGGACGCGCCTTGCTCGTTCGTGGCGACCGCGCCGAGAGGATTCGATTTTTCGGATGAATTGTCGGCCATAATTGCGCGTCGCAAGTCGGATCCTGTGTTCAAATACTGGCTTTAATTCATTCTCTTCTTTCTATGTGCACCTGCTTGTCCATCTTCCAGCCGAAGCCTTGCTGTGCCGTATAGACTTTTGTTCTGCAGGTCTAGGATTGGATAGGCAATTGGGTCTCTATCTCGCCTGGATAAATATTACCTTATTGCTCGTGAAAGAAATGGACCACTCGTCTGCATCAAAGGTGGCAATGCGATACGATGCGATGCGAAACGAAACGAAACGATATGAGATATACTTAGCGAGATGTACGAGTCAAGCACGGTAGAGGAAATCGATGCTTTGACGATATCCGTGGAAACGATTACATGGTTCATAAGAATCTCAAAAGCGACAGGGGGTAGAATCGCGTGGGATAGGTCGGTGGTCCTTAATAAATTCCCATAAGCAGTAATTTCAGGCGGGTTGGAGCCGTGCACAACCCCGCAATCAGCGTTGCCCCACCACGGCATCCACCATAATAAAACGGTGCGGGCTCAGGCTGGCCAATCGCGCTTGACAGTCTTACACGTTGGTTTCTAATCACTCTACTAGATAATACACTGCCAGTCCGTACAGGTTTGAGGATATAAAAACTGAAGCTGTTAACTGTATAGCAATGACGAACAACATGTATTCACTAGATGCTCACATCTATGTGGGATCATGTTGAGAATGTTCATTTCCGAAATCAACTACCCGATAATACGTTTGTGTGTCACTATCCTGCCCGCAAAGCGGAAGGACTTCTCCTGTTTAATTCCTCAAAACCCATTCAGATCCTCTCTTCTCATATATACAGAAAATATCCGCTATACACCCCGACCTTATTCGGTTAAATTTGGTTATATCTCCACAAGACACTGCTCTGCCAAGATCTGAGAAGATCTATTCATACTTCTCTAGATATGGATCGATATTTAACACCCAATCTATAAACTCAACAAATTGCTCTTTAAGGTAGCTAAGATCTTCGCTACAAGGTTCGGCGAACCGAACTTTGGAACTTCGACGATTTGTGGATAATAATTTATCTAGAAGACAAAGTTAATATTTAAGAAATCTTGAGAAAGAGGTAGAAAAGGAATTACTTACTTGGTATAGTGTTGGAAGATATTTTGATATGTTTACGTTCTTGTTCTCGTTCTTGCTCTATATGCAATTCTTCATCGCTTTCAGTTTCTATCAACGCTTGGTCGAGGTCATCATTTTGATGAAAACCTTTGTCAGATAATTAGTATGATTGTTCACTATTGGATCAATTGCTGAATTACCTTTGCGTTTTATTCCAGTACCCTGGGACCCACTAGTATAAGCCGGTAAAGGATCCGAGTTAAGATTTACTGGATTCTTCTTTTTCACAAACTGATTGAAATTTGTCCATTCGTTATATACCATACTAGGTTTATATATACTCAGAGTCGTAAAGTCACCTGTAAAGGTGCCTCCACGTACTCGATCGATGCATTTCCTAAGATATATAATATTTGAACCTTCGCATAGCATATATACACAGAATCTCTTAGTCTCGGAAAGGGATCGTATATTAGTCAATAGTTGTAAAACACTATCCGATATAGGAGTGAAAGTATGCTTCTGAATAGAGGGCATAAACACTGTACCACAACTATGGAGCTGAAAGCCTAGACGGGAAATAGAAGCAGAATCGGAAGCAGAATCGGAAGCTATACCAGCCTGTTTGATAGCAGTACTAGTATCGATACTATATCCGAAACGTGGAGTCTCTAAGCAGAGAGATGTATCATACTTGTTGTTCCAATCAAACAAACTACCTGGGATAACAAAGTAGAGCAACTTTGTATATGGCCGTGAAGATTCGGAGCTGGTTGTAACTGTGACCGATACACTGAACCAAAAGAGCAACTCGGGTTTTTCGTTTGTACCGAAGTGCATATTCATTCGCAGTTGCTGATTTGGTTCGCCAATATGAGAGAATGGATGAGCATCGCCCCATCTGATGACTACAGGTATATTTGTAGCGCAGATCGTCGAAGTCGCTGTCGAGGTCTTCGTGAATATTGATTGCTGAAGGGAGAAGAGAAAGTTAGTTTTTGTGAAAGTAGATATGAAGAAAAAGGAGAATAGAGTATATATATCTGTAACCCTAATGAAGTCAATGAATTTTTGGAGGAACGTACTTGATTATCCATAGCGGCCTGTTGTATAGTATTCAAGAAAGGAGACTTAGAAAAACAATTGTTAGCACTATTCTAATAATAATAAGAACATACCTGACCTTTGATACTCAGCAAGCCCAGAAGAAGAAAATCAAGATCTGCCTACTATAGGGGCATTTGACCAGCCCATAAGAGGGGGTACCTAGCCAGCCCAGAAGAGGAGAATCAAGATCTGTCTACTACTACAGGTGACGTTTGACCAGCTCACAAGAGGTGATACTTAGCCAGCCCAGAAGAAGAAAATCAAGATCTGCCTACTATAGGGGGCAACTGACCAGCCCATAAGAGGGGGTACCTAGCCAGCCCAGAAGAGGAGAATCGAGATCTATCTATCTACAGGTGCTAAATAACGTAACTACCGCTGGAGTTGTTGTACAGTACTTGTATATTCGTAATAGATATTGTGCGATGGAGATAGATAATATAGAGATGCGATAGAGATGGAGATAGAGATGGCGATAGAGATGGCGATAGGGATGGCGATGGAAACGGAGGGATATAGAGATAGATGAAGATAGAATAGAGATAGCGATGGAAACAAACGTCAATGAACTTAACGCTACTTATGTAAGCATACTAATAAGCGAGACCAAATGCGGGGGAACTGAGCCACTTAAGTTCGCCTCTGGTTCGGTCAGTGTAATCGTGGCTGAAATTTCAATGCACAGTATATACTCTCCCCTCCCATGAACAAGTGTTAAATTTGATGGGAGGGGAGAGTACAGGATAGGTGTGGGGTTTTCAGCCTCTGATTGTTTTCAGCCTGCAGGCCGTAAACAGATGAATCAGGATTCTATCATACTTAGGTAGGAGTATGATTCTCGCACGTATCACCAAGGCGACGTGGTCTAGCACCTCTGAGCTCGCTAACCAGTAATACAAGTTCTAATTCTCAATGGGCCCTTTTTTATTAGTTAGTATCATCCCAAGGAAAAAAACACCTTATGTGTGGGTTGGCTTACCAAAACCCGGTGCACCAGTATCACAAATGGTGATCCGGTACTCTGTGGGTTTCTTGGTAATGCTTGATTCTTCATTGTACTATGGACTCGAGGCTTCACTATATAGACTCTCTCTCTTGTACAAACTACGGGAATGGCTTCATATCCAGCCTATTGTTTATCTCCTGTATTCTCTCCCGTAGCTTCATTGATTAAGTCCTCCCGTAGTCCATTCATACCGACATTATGTCTTTGGGTTGTAAACATTAACACCATCCTTGATTGCGACTAGTCTTCCATCCCCTTCCTGCGCATCATTTCCAGCAGGCAAGTCACTCGAAGCCATAAAGCTTTCGATCTCATCCTCCGTGTACTCTCTAGCACCAACAAAAAGTTTCTCAACTTCTGATCTTCCCTTCAACCTCGCGCTAACAACTAATCCTTCACTAGCATCCGCCTCGAAATGCACGCTAATTTCTAGTACTCCTTTTGGCTTGTGGGGAAGTCCAGTGAGTTTGAGAGTGCCCAGTTCTCGACTCCCAAGAGTGGTTTCTCGAGCTCCTTCAAGAACCCTTATGGTGACGTTCTCTTGGTTATCTTCAGCGGTAGATACGATGATTGATTTCCTTGTTGGAATCACACAGTTTCGAGGAATCACTTTGGCAAAATCTCCCGTGCTTGTCTCGATGCCTAGGTGTAGGAGCGTGACATCCATTAGTAGACCAACGCATCCATTGCTCTGCTGCTCACTGAAGAGATAGTAACCCAGCATAGCAGCCCCGTACACTACAGCCTGATCATTTGAAAAGCCAATCGGTGCCAGTACCTTTTTGCCAAAGTAGGACTCGATATCTCTTTGGGCTTCTATCATGTGAGAGGTATTACCGGACAGAACAATATCGTCAACTTCGTCGATCTCTAATTTCGTTTCAAAAAGAAGTTTTTGGACTAGTTCGATGATTCTGCTCGATGATAAAATGCTTTGCTGCTCCACCTTGAACATCGTGAAGCCATTTTGGGGAGAGCTCTCACCCCTCACCGTACTTTGCACTTCAAATACACCATGGTCACTGGATACAAGCGACAGTTCGGGTTCTCCGTCTCCCGTATCATACACAATGTATCTACTTTCGTAATGTTCCTGACGTCCAACATATTTCTTGGTGTCGAGATGGTGAGCTATGCCGACTGAATTTGACTTGTTGAGCATGCGAATTGCCTCCAGTCCACCCATGGTTCCGGCATCTTTGATCGACTGTCTTTGTTTCTCGCCGAAGTTAGAAGGAACGGTAATGACCGCATGACTAATTGTCGAGTTCAGATATTCCTCCGCTGTTGTTTTCTGGAAAACAAAACCTTGGAGTCAGCAAGATTGTGAGAGTTATAGATTCGAAAGATGTTGAATCTCTCATGAGTAAATCATAACCCAAAACTTGCTCAAAATGGCGAAAGGGCACTAAACAAATCGCGAGAAAGAAAACAAGAATTAGATTCTCAAGAGGTACATACTAGATGCTGTAATATCATAGCTAAGATTTCCTCTGGAGTAACGGCCTTGTTCTCTCCATTTGTGTGTATCTTTATTTTGATTTGGCTATCTTCATCCACAACCTCATATGGCAACCCCTTGATTGCTTCTTGCACTTCAGGATCTGCAAAGCTTCGACCCACTAAACATCTAGAAGGCGCTGTTTAATTACGAATCAGATGCATAGGACACGTGCACCCACCTGACATTGTAAACAGTGTTCTTGGGATTGTTGGAAGCTTGTGCCTTTGCTTCAAAGCCAACCAGAGGTTCTCCATGGTTTGGAAAGGACACATAAGCCGGTATCACGCTGCGGCCCTGCTTATCTGAAATGATTTCAAAGACGTCTTTTCGGACTACGCCCACTTTTGAATAGCTCTGCCCGAGATCGATTCCAATAACTACAAATCATCAGTCTTCGAAAGAGCTTCAAAGGACGAAAAGAAACCTACTGTGCGGGCCGTGTGGGAAACCTGGCTCCTGATATTTATTGTATTCAAGAAGGTTGAAAATTTGTCCAATGCAAACTGCGAGAAACAAAGCAGCAAGACACCCAATAAATAAGAAAAGTGAGCTCTTCCTCAACACAAGCATCCTATTTGGATCGAACCCGACGGTTAACTGAAAGTGCGTATAAAGGTATGGTTACAAATGGAGCGCTTGAGGCTCTCGGAATTCGAGAGCTTTGTTGTTAACAGCGGCCGCTACTATGTGTAACGAAAGTGATATTTCATTCTTAGAATACTAAGGTGCTGAACCTAGGTCG